>JAKSZU010000029.1:2869135-3334135 GCA_026018925.1 Tupaia tana
AGAGGTGACCCTCCCTCAGTGTCCCTTGCTGGCCAGAGGCTTGCAGGACACGCTATTGCCTGCTGGCAGTCCAGGAAGGTCTGGGGGGAGAAGGAGGGCTAGGTGTTAAAAAGAGAATGCAGGGGGGTCAAGGGAAAAGAAAAGAGAAAAAAAAAAAACCCGCCTTAAGTAGATCCTGGCTACCTACCTAGAAGGTGGAGTCTGGGGCCTGGGGGTCTGGAAGTGGGGTGGGGGTCAGAGGTGACCCTCCCTCAGTGTCCCTTGCTGGCCAGAGGCTTGCAGGACACGCTATTGCCTGCTGGCAGTCCAGGAAGGTCTGGGGGGAGAAGGAGGGCTAGGTGTTAAAAAGAGAATGCAGGGGGGTCAAGGGAAAAGAAAAGAGAAAAAAAAAAAAACCCGCCTTAAGTAGATCCTGGCTACCTACCTAGAAGGTGGAGTCTGGGGCCTGGGGGTCTGGAAGTGGGGTGGGGGTCAGAGGTGACCCTCCCTCAGTGTCCCTTGCTGGCCAGAGGCTTGCAGGACACGCTATTGCCTGCTGGCAGTCCAGGAAGGTCTGGGGGGAGAAGGAGGGCTAGGTGTTAAAAAGAGAATGCAGGGGGTTCAAGGGAAAAGAAAAGAGAAAAAAAAAAAACCCGCCTTAAGTAGATCCTGGCTACCTACCTAGAAGGTGGAGTCTGGGGCCTGGGGGTCTGGAAGTGGGGTGGGGGTCAGAGGTGACCCTCCCTCAGTGTCCCTTGCTGGCCAGAGGCTTGCAGGACACGCTATTGCCTGCTGGCAGTCCAGGAAGGTCTGGGGGGAGAAGGAGGGCTAGGTGTTAAAAAGAGAATGCAGGGGGGTCAAGGGAAAAGAAAAGAGAAAAAAAAAAAAACCCGCCTTAAGTAGATCCTGGCTACCTACCTAGAAGGTGGAGTCTGGGGCCTGGGGGTCTGGAAGTGGGGTGGGGGTCAGAGGTGACCCTCCCTCAGTGTCCCTTGCTGGCCAGAGGCTTGCAGGACACGCTATTGCCTGCTGGCAGTCCAGGAAGGTCTGGGGGGAGAAGGAGGGCTAGGTGTTAAAAAGAGAATGCAGGGGGGTCAAGGGAAAAGAAAAGAGAAAAAAAAAAAAAAACCCGCCTTAAGTAGATCCTGGCTACCTACCTAGAAGGTGGAGTCTGGGGCCTGGGGGTCTGGAAGTGGGGTGGGGGTCAGAGGTGACCCTCCCTCAGTGTCCCTTGCTGGCCAGAGGCTTGCAGGACACGCTATTGCCTGCTGGCAGTCCAGGAAGGTCTGGGGGGAGAAGGAGGGCTAGGTGTTAAAAAGAGAATGCAGGGGGGTCAAGGGAAAAGAAAAGAGAAAAAAAAAAAAACCCGCCTTAAGTAGATCCTGGCTACCTACCTAGAAGGTGGAGTCTGGGGCCTGGGGGTCTGGAAGTGGGGTGGGGGTCAGAGGTGACCCTCCCTCAGTGTCCCTTACTGGCCAGAGGCTTGCAGGACACGCTATTGCCTGCTGGCAGTCCAGGAAGGTCTGGGGGGAGAAGGAGGGCTAGGTGTTAAAAAGAGAATGCAGGGGGGTCAAGGGAAAAGAAAAGAGAAAAAAAAAAAAAAACCCACCTTAAGTAGATCCTGGCTACCTACCTAGAAGGTGGAGTCTGGGGCCTGGGGGTCTGGAAGTGGGGTGGGGGTCAGAGGTGACCCTCCCTCAGTGTCCCTTGCTGGCCAGAGGCTTGCAGGACACGCTATTGCCTGCTGGCATTCCAGGAAGGTCTGGGGGGAGAAGGAGGGCTAGGTGTTAAAAAGAGAATGCAGGGGGGTCAAGGGATAAGAAAAGAGAAAAAAAAAAAAACCCGCCTTAAGTAGATCCTGGCTACCTACCTAGAAGGTGGAGTCTGGGGCCTGGGGGTCTGGAAGTGGGGTGGGGGTCAGAGGTGACCCTCCCTCAGTGTCCCTTGCTGGCCAGAGGCTTGCAGGACACGCTATTGCCTGCTGGCAGTCCAGGAAGGTCTGGGGGGAGAAGGAGGGCTAGGTGTTAAAAAGAGAATGCAGGGGGGTCAAGGGGAAAGAAAAGAGAAAAAAAAAAAAAAACCCGCCTTAAGTAGATCCTGGCTACCTACCTAGAAGGTGGAGTCTGGGGCCTGGGTGTCTGGAAGTGGGGTGGGGGTCAGAGGTGACCCTCCCTCAGTGTCCCTTGCTGGCCAGAGGCTTGCAGGACACGCTATTGCCTGCTGGCAGTCCAGGAAGGTCTGGGGGGAGAAGGAGGGCTAGTTGTTAAAAAGAGAATGAAGGGGGGTCAAGGGAAAAGGAAAGAGAAAAAAAAAAAAACCCGCCTTAAGTAGATCCTGGCTACCTACCTAGAAGGTGGAGTCTGGGGCCTGGGGGTCTGGAAGTGGGGTGGGGGTCAGAGGTGACCCTCCCTCAGTGTCCCTTGCTGGCCAGAGGCTTGCAGGACACGCTATTGCCTGCTGGCAGTCCAGGAAGGTCTGGGGGGAGAAGGAGGGCTAGGTGTTAAAAAGAGAATGCAGGGGGGTCAAGGGAAAAGAAAAGAGAAAAAAAAAAAACCCGCCTTAAGTAGATCCTGGCTACCTACCTAGAAGGTGGAGTCTGGGGCCTGGGGGTCTGGAAGTGGGGTGGGGGTCAGAGGTGACCCTCCCTCAGTGTCCCTTGCTGGCCAGAGGCTTGCAGGACACGCTATTGCCTGCTGGCAGTCCAGGAAGGTCTGGGGGGAGAAGGAGGGCTAGGTGTTAAAAAGAGAATGCAGGGGTGTCAAGGGAAAAGAAAAGAGAAAAAAAAAAAACCCGCCTTAAGTAGATCCTGGCTACCTAACTAGAAGGTGGAGTCTGGGGCGTGGGGGTCTGGAAGTGGGGTGGGGGTCAGAGGTGACCCTCCCTCAGTGTCCCTTGCTGGCCAGAGGCTTGCAGGACACGCTATTGCCTGCTGGCAGTCCAGGAAGGTCTGGGGGGAGAAGGAGGGCTAGGTGTTAAAAAGAGAATGCAGGGGGGTCAAGGGAAAAGAAAAGAGAAAAAAAAAAAAAACCCGCCTTAAGTAGATCCTGGCTACCTACCTAGAAGGTGGAGTCTGGGGCCTGGGGGTCTGGAAGTGGGGTGGGGGTCAGAGGTGACCCTCCCTCAGTGTCCCTTGCTGGCCAGAGGCTTGTAGGACACGCTATTGCCTGCTGGCAGTCCAGGAAGGTCTGGGGGGAGAAGGAGGGCTAGGTGTTAAAAAGAGAATGCAGGGGGGTCAAGGGAAAAGAAAAGAGAAAAAAAAAACAACCCGCCTTAAGTAGATCCTGGCTACCTACCTAGAAGGTGGAGTCTGGGGCCTGGGGGTCTGGAAGTGGGGTGGGGGTCAGAGGTGACCCTCCCTCAGTGTCCCTTGCTGGCCAGAGGCTTGCAGGACACGCTATTGCCTGCTGGCAGTCCAGGAAGGTCTGGGGGGAGAAGGAGGGCTAGGTGTTAAAAAGAGAATGCAGGGGGGTCAAGGGAAAAGAAAAGAGAAAAAAAAAAAAACCCGCCTTAAGTAGATCCTGGCTACCTACCTAGAAGGTGGAGTCTGGGGCCTGGGGGTCTGGAAGTGGGGTGGGGGTCAGAGGTGACCCTCCCTCAGTGTCCCTTGCTGGCCAGAGGCTTGCAGGACACGCTATTGCCTGCTGGCAGTCCAGGAAGGTCTGGGGGGAGAAGGAGGGCTAGGTGTTAAAAAGAGAATGCAGGGGGGTCAAGGGAAAAGAAAAGAGAAAAAAAAAAAAACCCGCCTTAAGTAGATCCTGGCTACCTACCTAGAAGGTGGAGTCTGGGGCCTGGGGGTCTGGAAGTGGGGTGGGGGTCAGAGGTGACCCTCCCTCAGTGTCCCTTGCTGGCCAGAGGCTTGCAGGACACGCTATTGCCTGCTGGCAGTCCAGGAAGGTCTGGGGGGAGAAGGAGGGCTAGGTGTTAAAAAGAGAATGCAGGGGGGTCAAGGGAAAAGAAAAGAGAAAAAAAAAAAGAAACCCGCCTTAAGTAGATCCTGGCTACCTACCTAGAAGGTGGAGTCTGGGGCCTGGGGGTCTGGAAGTGGGGTGGGGGTCAGAGGTGACCCTCCCTCAGTGTCCCTTGCTGGCCAGAGGCTTGCAGGACACGCTATTGCCTGCTGGCAGTCCAGGAAGGTCTGGGGGGAGAAGGAGGGCTAGGTGTTAAAAAGAGAATGCAGGGGGGTCAAGGGAAAAGAAAAGAGAAAAAAAAAAAAAACCCGCCTTAAGTAGATCCTGGCTACCTACCTAGAAGGTGGAGTCTGGGGCCTGGGTGTCTGGAAGTGGGGTGGGGGTCAGAGGTGACCCTCCCTCAGTGTCCCTTGCTGGCCAGAGGCTTGCAGGACACGCTATTGCCTGCTGGCAGTCCAGGAAGGTCTGGGGGGAGAAGGAGGGCTAGGTGTTAAAAAGAGAATGCAGGGGGGTCAAGGGAAAAGAAAAGAGAAAAAAAAAAAAAACCCGCCTTAAGTAGATCCTGGCTACCTACCTAGAAGGTGGAGTCTGGGGCCTGGGGGTCTGGAAGTGGGGTGGGGGTCAGAGGTGACCCTCCCTCAGTGTCCCTTGCTGGCCAGAGGCTTGCAGGACACGCTATTGCCTGCTGGCAGTCCAGGAAGGTCTGGGGGGAGAAGGAGGGCTAGGTGTTAAAAAGAGAATGCAGGGGGGTCAAGGGAAAAGAAAAGAGAAAAAAAAAAAACCCGCCTTAAGTAGATCCTGGCTACCTACCTAGAAGGTGGAGTCTGGGGCCTGGGGGTCTGGAAGTGGGGTGGGGGTCAGAGGTGACCCTCCCTCAGTGTCCCTTGCTGGCCAGAGGCTTGCAGGACACGCTATTGCCTGCTGGCAGTCCAGGAAGGTCTGGGGGGAGAAGGAGGGCTAGGTGTTAAAAAGAGAATGCAGGGGGGGTCAAGGGGAAAGAAAAGAGAAAAAAAAAAAAAAACCCGCCTTAAGTAGATCCTGGCTACCTACCTAGAAGGTGGAGACTGGGGCCTGGGTGTCTGGAAGTGGGGTGGGGGTCAGAGGTGACCCTCCCTCAGTGTCCCTTGCTGGCCAGAGGCTTGCAGGACACGCTATTGCCTGCTGGCAGTCCAGGAAGGTCTGGGGGGAGAAGGAGGGCTAGTTGTTAAAAAGAGAATGAATGGGGGTCAAGAGAAAAGGAAAGAGAAAAAAAAAAAAAACCCGCCTTAAGTAGATCCTGGCTACCTACCTAGAAGGTGGAGTCTGGGGCCTGGGGGTCTGGAAGTGGGGTGGGGGTCAGAGGTGACCCTCCCTCAGTGTCCCTTGCTGGCCAGAGGCTTGCAGGACACGCTATTGCCTGCTGGCAGTCCAGGAAGGTCTGGGGGGAGAAGGAGGGCTAGGTGTTAAAAAGAGAATGCAGGGGGGTCAAGGGAAAAGAAAAGAGAAAAAAAAAAAAACCCGCCTTAAGTAGATCCTGGCTACCTACCTAGAAGGTGGAGTCTGGGGCCTGGGGGTCTGGAAGTGGGGTGGGGGTCAGAGGTGACCCTCCCTCAGTGTCCCTTGCTGGCCAGAGGCTTGCAGGACACGCTATTGCCTGCTGGCAGTCCAGGAAGGTCTGGGGGGAGAAGGAGGGCTAGGTGTTAAAAAGAGAATGCAGGGGGGTCAAGGGAAAAGAAAAGAGAAAAAAAAAAAAACCCGCCTTAAGTAGATCCTGGCTACCTAACTAGAAGGTGGAGTCTGGGGCCTGGGGGTCTGGAAGTGGGGTGGGGGTCAGAGGTGACCCTCCCTCAGTGTCCCTTGCTGGCCAGAGGCTTGCAGGACACGCTATTGCCTGCTGGCAGTCCAGGAAGGTCTGGGGGGAGAAGGAGGGCTAGGTGTTAAAAAGAGAATGCAGGGGGGTCAAGGGAAAAGAAAAGAGAAAAAAAAAAAACCCGCCTTAAGTAGATCCTGGCTACCTACCTAGAAGGTGGAGTCTGGGGCCTGGGGGTCTGGAAGTGGGGTGGGGGTCAGAGGTGACCCTCCCTCAGTGTCCCTTGCTGGCCAGAGGCTTGTAGGACACGCTATTGCCTGCTGGCAGTCCAGGAAGGTCTGGGGGGAGAAGGAGGGCTAGGTGTTAAAAAGAGAATGCAGGGGGGTCAAGGGAAAAGAAAAGAGAAAAAAAAAAAACCCGCCTTAAGTAGATCCTGGCTACCTACCTAGAAGGTGGAGTCTGGGGCCTGGGGGTCTGGAAGTGGGGTGGGGGTCAGAGGTGACCCTCCCTCAGTGTCCCTTGCTGGCCAGAGGCTTGCAGGACACGCTATTGCCTGCTGGCAGTCCAGGAAGGTCTGGGGGGAGAAGGAGGGCTAGGTGTTAAAAAGAGAATGCAGGGGGGTCAAGGGAAAAGAAAAGAGAAAAAAAAAAAACCCGCCTTAAGTAGATCCTGGCTACCTACCTAGAAGGTGGAGTCTGGGGCCTGGGGGTCTGGAAGTGGGGTGGGGGTCAGAGGTGACCCTCCCTCAGTGTACCTTGCAGGCCAGAGGCTTGCAGGACACGCTATTGCCTGCTGGCAGTCCAGGAAGGTCTGGGGGGAGAAGGAGGGCTAGGTGTTAAAAAGAGAATGCAGGGGGTTCAAGGGAAAAGAAAAGAGAAAAAAAAAAAAAACCCGCCTTAAGTAGATCCTGGCTACCTACCTAGAAGGTGGAGTCTGGGGCCTGGGGGTCTGGAAGTGGGGTGGGGGTCAGAGGTGACCCTCCCTCAGTGTCCCTTGCTGGCCAGAGGCTTGCAGGACACGCTATTGCCTGCTGGCAGTCCAGGAAGGTCTGGGGGGAGAAGGAGGGCTAGGTGTTAAAAAGAGAATGCAGGGGGGTCAAGGGAAAAGAAAAGAGAAAAAAAAAAACCCGCCTTAAGTAGATCCTGGCTACCTACCTAGAAGGTGGAGTCTGGGGCCTGGGGGTCTGGAAGTGGGGTGGGGGTCAGAGGTGACCCTCCCTCAGTGTCCCTTGCTGGCCAGAGGCTTGCAGGACACGCTATTGCCTGCTGGCAGTCCAGGAAGGTCTGGGGGGAGAAGGAGGGCTAGGTGTTAAAAAGAGAATGCAGGGGGGTCAAGGGAAAAGAAAAGAGAAAAAAAAAAAAACCCGCCTTAAGTAGATCCTGGCTACCTACCTAGAAGGTGGAGTCTGGGGCCTGGGGGTCTGGAAGTGGGGTGGGGGTCAGAGGTGACCCTCCCTCAGTGTCCCTTGCTGGCCAGAGGCTTGCAGGACACGCTATTGCCTGCTGGCAGTCCAGGAAGGTCTGGGGGGAGAAGGAGGGCTAGGTGTTAAAAAGAGAATGCAGGGGGGTCAAGGGAAAAGAAAAGAGAAAAAAAAAAAAAAACCCGCCTTAAGTAGATCCTGGCTACCTACCTAGAAGGTGGAGTCTGGGGCCTGGGGGTCTGGAAGTGGGGTGGGGGTCAGAGGTGACCCTCCCTCAGTGTCCCTTGCTGGCCAGAGGCTTGCAGGACACGCTATTGCCTGCTGGCAGTCCAGGAAGGTCTGGGGGGAGAAGGAGGGCTAGGTGTTAAAAAGAGAATGCAGGGGGGTCAAGGGAAAAGAAAAGAGAAAAAAAAAAAAACCCGCCTTAAGTAGATCCTGGCTACCTACCTAGAAGGTGGAGTCTGGGGCCTGGGGGTCTGGAAGTGGGGTGGGGGTCAGAGGTGACCCTCCCTCAGTGTCCCTTGCTGGCCAGAGGCTTGCAGGACACGCTATTGCCTGCTGGCAGTCCAGGAAGGTCTGGGGGGAGAAGGAGGGCTAGGTGTTAAAAAGAGAATGCAGGGGGGTCAAGGGGAAAGAAAAGAGAAAAAAAAAAAAAAAAACCCGCCTTAAGTAGATCCTGCCTACCTACCTAGAAGGTGGAGTCTGGGGCCTGGGGGTCTGGAAGTGGGGTGGGGGTCAGAGGTGACCCTCCCTCAGTGTCCCTTGCTGGGCAGAGGCTTGCAGGACACGCTATTGCCTGCTGGCAGTCCAGGAAGGTCTGGGGGGAGAAGGAGGGCTAGGTGTTAAAAAGAGAATGCAGGGGGGTCAAGGGAAAAGAAAAGAGAAAAAAAAAAAAACCCGCCTTAAGTAGATCCTGGCTACCTACCTAGAAGTTGGAGTCTGGGGCCTGGGGGTCTGGAAGTGGGGTGGGGGTCAGAGGTGACCCTCCCTCAGTGTCCCTTGCTGGCCAGAGGCTTGCAGGACATGCTATTGCCTGCTGGCAGTCCAGGAAGTTCTGGGGGGAGAAGGAGGGCTAGGTGTTAAAAAGAGAATGCAGGGGGGTCAAGGGAAAAGAAAAGAGAAAAAAAAAAAACCCGCCTTAAGTAGATCCTGGCTACCTACCTAGAAGGTGGAGTCTGGGGCCTGGGGGTCTGGAAGTGGGGTGGGGGTCAGAGGTGACCCTCCCTCAGTGTCCCTTGCTGGCCAGAGGCTTGCAGGACACGCTATTGCCTGCTGGCAGTCCAGGAAGGTCTGGGGGGAGAAGGAGGGCTAGGTGTTAAAAAGAGAATGCAGGGGGGTCAAGGGAATAGAAAAGAGGAAAAAAAAAAAACCCGCCTTAAGTAGATCCTGGCTACCTACCTAGAAGGTGGAGTCTGGGGCCTGCGGGTCTGGAAGTGGGGTGGGGGTCAGAGGTGACCCTCCCTCAGTGTCCCTTGCTGGCCAGAGGCTTGCAGGACACGCTATTGCCTGCTGGCAGTCCAGGAAGGTCTGGGGGGAGAAGGAGGGCTAGGTGTTAAAAAGAGAATGCAGGGGGGTCAAGGGAAAAGAAAAGAGAAAAAAAAAAAAAAACCCGCCTTAAGTAGATCCTGGCTACCTACCTAGAAGGTGGAGTCTGGGGCCTGGGGGTCTGGAAGTGGGGTGGGGGTCAGAGGTGACCCTCCCTCAGTGTCCCTTGCTGGCCAGAGGCTTGCAGGACACGCTATTGCCTGCTGGCAGTCCAGGAAGGTCTGGGGGGAGAAGGAGGGCTAGGTGTTAAAAAGAGAATGCAGGGGGGTCAAGGGAAAAGAAAAGAGGAAAAAAAAAAAACCCGCCTTAAGTAGATCCTGGCTACCTACCTAGAAGGTGGAGTCTGGGGCCTGGGGCTCTGGAAGTGGGGTGGGGGTCAGAGGTGACCCTCCCTCAGTGTCCCTTGCTGGCCAGAGGCTTGCAGGACACGCTATTGCCTGCTGGCAGTCCAGGAAGTTCAGGGGGGAGAAGGAGGGCTAGGTGTTAAAAAGAGAATGCAGGGGGGTCAAGGGAAAAGAAAAGAGAAAAAAAAAAAAACCCGCCTTAAGTAGATCCTGGCTACCTACCTAGAAGGTGGAGTCTGGGGCCTGGGGGTCTGGAAGTGGGGTGGGGGTCAGAGGTGACCCTCCCTCAGTGTCCCTTGCTGGCCAGAGGCTTGCAGGACACGCTATTGCCTGCTGGCAGTCCAGGAAGGTCTGGGGGGAGAAGGAGGGCTAGGTGTTAAAAAGAGAATGCAGGGGGGTCAAGGGAAAAGAAAAGAGAAAAAAAAAAAAAACCCGCCTTAAGTAGATCCTGGCTACCTACCTAGAAGGTGGAGTCTGGGGCCTGGGGGTCTGGAAGTGGGGTGGGGGTCATAGGTGACCCTCCCTCAGTGTCCCTTGCTGGCCAGAGGCTTGCAGGACACGCTATTGCCTGCTGGCAGTCCAGGAAGGTCTGGGGGGAGAAGGAGGGCTAGGTGTTAAAAAGAGAATGCAGGGGGGTCAAGGGAAAAGAAAAGAGAAAAAAAAAATACCCGCCTTAAGTAGATCCTGGCTACCTACCTAGAAGGTGGAGTCTGGGGCCTGGGGGTCTGGAAGTGGGGTGGGGGTCAGAGGTGACCCTCCCTCAGTGTCCCTTGCTGGGCAGAGGCTTGCAGGACACGCTATTGCCTGCTGGCAGTCCAGGAAGGTCTGGGGGGAGAAGGAGGGCTAGGTGTTAAAAAGAGAATGCAGGGGGGTCAAGGGAAAAGAAAAGAGAAAAAAAAAAAAACCCGCCTTAAGTAGATCCTGGCTACCTACCTAGAAGGTGGAGTCTGGGGCCTGGGGGTCTGGAAGTGGGGTGGGGGTCAGAGGTGACCCTCCCTCAGTGTCCCTTGCTGGCCAGAGGCTTGCAGGACACGCTATTGCCTGCTGGCAGTCCAGGAAGGTCTGGGGGGAGAAGGAGGGCTAGGTGTTAAAAAGAGAATGCAGGGGGGTCAAGGGAAAAGAAAAGAGAAAAAAAAAAAAAAACCCGCCTTAAGTAGATCCTGGCTACCTACCTAGAAGGTGGAGTCTGGGGCCTGGGGGTCTGGAAGTGGGGTGGGGGTCAGAGGTGACCCTCCCTCAGTGTCCCTTGCTGGCCAGAGGCTTGCAGGACACGCTATTGCCTGCTGGCAGTCCAGGAAGTTCTGGGGGGAGAAGGAGGGCTAGGTGTTAAAAAGAGAATTCAGGGGTGTCAAGGGAAAAGAAAAGAGAAAAAAAAAAACCCGCCTTAAGTAGATCCTGGCTACCTACCTAGAAGGTGGAGTCTGGGGCCTGGGGGTCTGGAAGTGGGGTGGGGGTCAGAGGTGACCCTCCCTCAGTGTCCCTTGCTGGCCAGAGGCTTGCAGGACACGCTATTGCCTGCTGGCAGTCCAGGAAGGTCTGGGGGGAGAAGGAGGGCTAGGTGTTAAAAAGAGAATGCAGGGGGGTCAAGGGAAAGGAAAAGAGAAAAAAAAAAAACCCGCCTTAAGTAGATCCTGGCTACCTACCTAGAAGGTGGAGTCTGGGGCCTGGGGGTCTGGAAGTGGGGTGGGGGTCAGAGGTGACCCTCCCTCAGTGTCCCTTGCTGGCCAGAGGCTTGCTGGACACGCTATTGCCTGCTGGCAGTCCAGGAAGGTCTGGGGGGAGAAGGAGGGCTAGGTGTTAAAAAGAGAATGCAGGGGGGTCAAGGGAAAAGAAAAGAGAAAAAAAAAAAACCCGCCTTAAGTAGATCCTGGCTACCTACCTAGAAGGTGGAGTCTGGGGCCTGGGGGTCTGGAAGTGGGGTGGGGGTCAGAGGTGACCCTCCCTCAGTGTCCCTTGCTGGCCAGAGGCTTGCAGGACACGCTATTGCCTGCTGGCAGTCCAGGAAGGTCTGGGGGGAGAAGGAGGGCTAGGTGTTAAAAAGAGAATGCAGGGGGGTCAAGGGAAAAGAAAAGAGAAAAAAAAAAAAAAACCCGCCTTAAGTAGATCCTGGCTACCTACCTAGAAGGTGGAGTCTGGGTCCTGGGGGTCTGGAAGTGGGGTGGGGGTCAGAGGTGACCCTCCCTCAGTGTCCCTTGCTGGCCAGAGGCTTGCAGGACACGCTATTGCCTGCTGGCAGTCCAGGAACGTCTGGGGGGAGAAGGAGGGCTAGGTGTTAAAAAGAGAATGCAGGGGGGTCAAGGGAAAAGAAAAGAGAAAAAAAAAAAAACCCGCCTTAAGTAGATCCTGGCTACCTACCTAGAAGGTGGAGTCTGGGTCCTGGGGGTCTGGAAGTGGGGTGGGGGTCAGAGGTGACCCTCCCTCAGTGTCCCTTGCTGGCCAGAGGCTTGCAGGACACGCTATTGCCTGCTGGCAGTCCAGGAAGGTCTGGGGGGAGAAGGAGGGCTAGGTGTTAAAAAGAGAATGCAGGGGGGTCAAGGGAAAAGAAAAGAGAAAAAAAAAAAACCCGCCTTAAGTAGATCCTGGCTACCTACCTAGAAGGTGGAGTCTGGGGCCTGGGGGTCTGGAAGTGGGGTGGGGGTCAGAGGTGACCCTCCCTCAGTGTCCCTTGCTGGCCAGAGGCTTGCAGGACACGCTATTGCCTGCTGGCAGTCCAGGAAGGTCTGGGGGGAGAAGGAGGGCTAGGTGTTAAAAAGAGAATGCAGGGGGGTCAAGGGAAAAGAAAAGAGAAAAAAAAAAAAACCCGCCTTAAGTAGATCCTGGCTACCTACCTAGAAGGTGGAGTCTGGGGCCTGGGGGTCTGGAAGTGGGGTGGGGGTCAGAGGTGACCCTCCCTCAGTGTCCCTTGCTGGCCAGAGGCTTGCAGGACACGCTATTGCCTGCTGGCAGTCCAGGAAGGTCTGGGGGGAGAAGGAGGGCTAGGTGTTAAAAAGAGAATGCAGGGGGGTCAAGGGAAAAGAAAAGAGAAAAAAAAAAAAAACCCGCCTTCAGTAGATCCTGGCTACCTACCTAGAAGGTGGAGTCTGGGGCCTGGGGGTCTCGAAGTGGGGTGGGGGTCAGAGGTGACCCTCCCTCAGTGTCCCTTGCTGGCCAGAGGCTTGCAGGACACGCTATTGCCTGCTGGCAGTCCAGGAAGGTCTGGGGGGAGAAGGAGGGCTAGATGTTAAAAAGAGAATGCAGGGGGGTCAAGGGAAAAGAAAAGAGAAAAAAAAAAAAACCCGCCTTAAGTAGATCCTGGCTACCTACCTAGAAGGTGGAGTCTGGGGCCTGGGGGTCTGGAAGTGGGGTGGGGGTCAGAGGTGACCCTCCCTCAGTGTCCCTTGCTGGCCAGAGGCTTGCAGGACACGCTATTGCCTGCTGGCAGTCCAGGAAGGTCTAGAAGGTGGAGTCTGGGGCCTGGGGGTCTGGAAGTGGGGTGGGGGTCAGAGGTGACCCTCCCTCAGTGTCCCTTGCTGGCCAGAGGCTTGCAGGACACGCTATTGCCTGCTGGCAGTCCAGGAAGGTCTAGAAGGTGGAGTCTGGGGCCTGGGGGTCTGGAAGTGGGGTGGGGGTCAGAGGTGACCCTCCCTCAGTGTCCCTTGCTGGCCAGAGGCTTGCAGGACACGCTATTGCCTGCTGGCAGTCCAGAAAGGCCTGCCTCTTTATAAATTATTTAACAAACTTTTTCTTGTTTTAAATGGTCTGATTCTATTTCTCTATCAGTAAATATTATTTTTATATATTTAATTTTAATTTAACTTCTTTTATATATTGAAGCACATATGTCACTTAGCTTGTAAAGTGAAGGTTCCAATAGGAATACATTTCTCACTGGTCCAGTTGAGAATTTGTACTTTTTTTCCATTCTTGAATTCTCTTAAACCTACCAGTTGACCCCAGGTCCACTGTCATTGATTAAAATAGCTTCAGCTATCACTTGAGTTATTTTATTTTATTTTTTTAGAGAGGTTTTTGCTATAAGGTGTGTGCGCTAGCCAGAAAGACAGAGAGAGGCAGAGAGACAGAAAATGAGAAATCACCCCCCAGGGGAGATGGCCACACCACACTCCCTTCTCCTCCATTCTTCTCTTGAGATCTTGGGCATGCACTCGCGCCTGGTGTGAGTTTAAGCCACTGGATCCAGGACTCGAACCATGGCCAACTACATGGGAGTTCAGTGACATAGCCACTATGCTAACTGCTGGTCCCACTACCACTTGAATTTCTGCTGCTTCCTAAATATTTGGCTACTGAAACTTCAAAGATGATGTCTACAAGATTTATCTGTCTACTGCTCAGATTTTTCCCAATTTTAATTTTTAGCTCCCATATGTATATACCTGCTTAAACAGAAACATTCAGTTAAATTTCTGTTTTGATTCAGTGCCAAAAATATTAGTACCAATTTTTTCTGCTTGCTTTTTTTTTTGGATGAGTTTCCTTTTCAATATTCTTATTTCTCTATTTTCTTATATAGGTGGTTTTAAAAACTTGGTTTTAACCCTATTATATCTTGGTTTTAACTGTATTATTTCTTTCAGAGTATCCTTAGTCTGCAATTTGTGGATGGCAATTAAACTGCAAATCTAATTATATAATGTATCACATTTTTTGGTTTAGTATTATTTATATTCTGTGTTTTAACAAATGATAAAGTAATATTCATCTTCATTTGGACTCTCAATATTTTTGAATGCACAACTAGTATAAAGATGCTTGTAAATATACTTCAACTCATGAGTAATTAACAGTATGCAAATAAAATATTTTATTGGAATTAGGTTAAGTATTTAAATATAAAATCACTTTGCAATCACTTCCTTGAACACCTTTACTGACCTTGTCTTTCATCACAGACCAGGAATACTTACCTAGGTATACTGTTTCTACTTCCATTAATATTAGGAATATACTTTGTGCTTTCATAGGAAGACTGCTATAGTTCCATTTTCATAAGAACATTTACATACATGTTTTTAACATCATTGACTTGAAGAACAAATTGATAATACAGAAAAAAAAGAAACAAAAACACCTATTTTTTTTAGACTGGTTACCATCAACTTGTGTCTAACTTACTTAATCCAACACATTACTCGAGATATGTATTATTTATACTCATGTGTTTGTATGAGATAATAAACACCTTGACATAGCAGAATATTTGTTATGCTTTCATCCCTTGCAGCAAAAACATTTGGAGATCACTGAAGAAATACTTGGAATAAATTTAGCAATGAATAAGTTAGCAAAGAGATAGAATATTTGTGCTTTATTTTTTTCTCCCTTTACAAAGAGTTCAGAAATATACAGAGGAACAAGCATATACAAACATACAGAGAAAATAAATTTACCATGTTATGCTCTATTTCTCAGGGCTGACAAGGGGAAATGTATTTTTACAGGGGTTCATATCATTTGAGGATGTTGCTATGAACTTTACCCGGGAGGAGTGTCAGGACCTGGAAGATGCTCAGAAGATTCTATACAAGGATGTGATGCTGGAGACCTACAGCAACCTGGTGTTTTTGGGTTAGTGGAACTCCCATGAAGCTGTCTGAAGTAATTACTGTCTCCTTTCATAGTAAATGTACAAGAGTTTCATAATGTTTAATGCTGTTAAGGAGTGAGATTTCATTCTGTGGTTAATGTGTGTGAACTCCTCTTTAACAAAATGCCCAAATCAACCCCTTTATTGCACACCTGATAAAGGTGAACCATTGTTACTCTTTAAGTAGCTTACCTGAATAGATTGGCAAAATTCCACACTGCTTTTTATTAACAGGACAATCCATCGAGAAACCTGCAGTGATCTTCAAGTTGGAGCAAGGAGGAGATTCATGGGCATTAGAAGAACTTCCCAGCTTGAGCCTCCCAGGTTAGTCAGTGCATAGTTTTCAGGGACTAGTGTAATACATTTTCTTTTAAAGAGTTTATATTTCATTGAGAGGGGAAAAGAAAATGTTTGTACTGGTGAGGTTAGAAAAATGTAGAAATGTTTTTCTGGGATAAGAGTGTGAAAAGAATGGGTATATAATTTTTAAAGGGTCCTTTGGGATGCATATTTAGGGTAATTAGTATGTATTTTCATTGGCTACAAGTCCTTCATAAGTAACATTTCTTCTTAAGTGACAAGAATTCTTTTTGAGTTCTGCAAATAGATGATCTAGGAAACTGTTCCCATTAGCAAAGAAACAGTACATAGTACCCACCGTTATAAGAAAGGAAAGAGAAAAATGACAGGGAAAAGAAATGACTCATGGAAATATTTCAGTGTAAAATTATAGGAAGACAGATGATAGATATTTTGAATATTGTTAAATGTATTAAAAGAAAGGGATGCACAAAGGAACAAAGTAAATCCACCTAGCTTTCAAAATATTAATGTAAATAGCTACAGTAACATATTAGGGTCAAAGAACCATATTTCTTATTATAGATCAGTACCAATATTTGAAATATACATGAGCAGTGTAAAATAAATTCTCAAATATAATTTATAGAAATTTTTTTTTGGAGAGGTTTTTGCCATAGGGTGTGTATGCTCGCCAGACAAACAGAGACAGAAAGCGAGAAATCACCCCCAGGGGGGATGGCCACACTGCAATCCCTTCTCCTCCATTCTCCTCTCGGGATCATGGGCACGCATGCACACGCTTTCAGCGTGAGTTTTAAGCCACCGGGTCCAGGACTCGAACCATTGTTGACTACATGGGAGTCCAGCGACATAGCCATTATGCTAACTGCTGGTCCCTGTCTTTTTCCATCCAAAGAGGATGGATATGGAGAGACTGCTTGTAAATAAAATAAATATGGGAAAGCATGTGTTAAGACAGTTCTTATTGCCCAGTATATAGTTCAGGTGTAGAAGAAAGCATTTTACAAAAAGTCTGTCTCATTCAGCAGAAGATACAAACATGAGGGAACGAGCAGCTAGCATAATGGCTATCTCGCTGGACTCCCACGTGGTCGACCGCGGTTCGTGTCCCAGACCCGGTGGCTTAAAACTCACGCTGGGTGCGTGTGCGTGCGTGCCCAAGATCCCGAGAGGAGAATGGAGGAGAAGGGATTGTGGTGTGACCATCCCCCCAGGGGGTGATGTCTCGCTTTCTGTCTCTATGTCTCTATCTGTCTGTCTGGCAAGTGCACATGCCCTATAGCAAAAATCTCTCAAAAAAAAATAAAAAGAATAAGAAGATGCAAACATGAGATGCACACTATAAATGTAGAGAATGTGAAAAAGTATTTTTTAAATCATTTTTAGAATAGATTTTAAACACAAAGTGGAAGATTTCTATTCATATAAAGAGGAAGTGAAATCCTTATTGCAGAATTAAAATCTACCTTTTCATCAGTAAATGCACACAAGGGAAACACCCCTAAATATAATAAACATCAAAAATCCTTTTTCCAGAGGTCAAAAATTATAACCAGAGAAAATACAGAGAACTAAACCCTTATAATGTGTATAAATTACCAAAGCTTTCAACTGTTGTTATACATGAGACAACTCTTACTGGAGATAAAATTTGTAGATAGAACAATATATGAATTTATTGTGTCTGAACACAGCCCTTTCTGACTGTCTGAATACTTATACAGGAGAGAAGCCCTATGAGTGTAAACAATGTAAGAAAACGTTTTCCCAGAATTCAGACCTCACTGTATATCAGAGAAGTCACATAGGAGAGAAATCCTATGAAAATAAAATATGTGATAAAATGTTCTTCAAGAAGTCACACTTCACTGTGCATGAGACAATTCACACTGGAGAGAAATCCCATGAATGTGGGGAATGTGGAAAATCTTTCAGTTTCAAGTCAGTCTTTAGTAGACATTGGAAAATTCATACAAGAAAGAAAACCAATGAATGTGAACAATGTAGGAAAATGTTCTCCTGGAAATCAGTTCTCACTAGGCATTGGAGAATGCACACAGGAGAAAAACCCTATGAATGTGAACAATGAGGGAAAACATTCTACAGCAAGCAGGCCCTAAGTGTACATAAGAGAACTCACACAGGAGAGAAGCCCTATGAATGTGAACAATGTAGGAAAATTTTCTTCTGGAAGTCACATCTCACTGAGCATCAGAGAATTCACACAGGAGAAAAACCCTATGAATGTGAACAATGTAGGAAAGCATTCTCCCAGATGTCACATCTCGCTAGGCATCAGAGAATTCACACAGGAGAGAAGCCCTATGAATGTGAACAATGTAGGAAAATATTTTTCCAGAAGTCACATCTCACTGAGCATCAAAGAATTCACACACAGGAGAAAAACCCTATAAATGAACAATGTGGGAAAGCATTCTCCAGCAAGCAGGCCTGAAGTGTACATAAGAGAACTAACACAGGAGAGAAGCCCCATGAATGTGAACAATGTAGAAAAAGGTTCTCTTAGAAGTCAGTTCTCACTAAGCATTGGAGAATGCACACAGGAGAAAAACCCTATGAATGTGAATAATGTGGGAAAACATTCTCCAGCAAGGGGTACCTAACTGTACATAAGAGAACTCACACAGGAGAGAAGCCCTGTGAATGTGAACAAT
Organism: Tupaia tana; assembly: GCA_026018925.1. NCBI lineage: Eukaryota > Metazoa > Chordata > Mammalia > Scandentia > Tupaiidae > Tupaia > Tupaia tana. Next base: position 2,886,710 of record JAKSZU010000029.1, read on the forward strand.
ATAGGAAAATGTTATTCTGGAAGTCACATCTCACTGAGCATCAGAGAATTGACACAGGAGAAAAACTCTATGAATGTGAACAATGTAGGAAAGTGTTTTCCCAGATGTCACATCTCACTAGGCATCAGAGAATTCACACAGGAGAGAAGCCCTATTAATGTGAACATTGTAGAAAAATATTCTCCTGGAAACCTGCACTCACTGTATATCAGAGAACTCAACACAGGAGAGAAACCCTATGATTGTAAACAATGGAATACAACTTTTTCCCAAAAGTCACATCTTACTGTACATCTGAGTACTCACACTGGAAAGAAACAATGTAGGCAGCATTTTACTACTAGAAGACAGGGCTCATTGTATATCAGAGGACTCCCATAGAAGTGAAACCTTATGAATGTGAAGAATATAGGTTATTTTTCTCTTAGAAACTATATTTAGTAAGCATCTGAAAAGTCACACTGGAGAGAATCTTCATGTATGTACATAGTATAGAAAGTCTTTCGTTTATAAGTCAGCCCTCAGTGTACATCAAAGAATTTACAAAACAAAAAGTCTGGAAAAGATTCCTCATGGCTCCTGTGAACTATATATTTCAGGGGACAGGAGAAATGAAGATTTTCTATTCATAATTCAGCCTCCAGCAAGCAAAGCTAGTGTGGCAGGAGAGTTGAGGCCTTCCTTCAGAAGATCCCTCATGGCTCCTGTGAACTAGATATTTCAGGGGACAGGAGAAATGAAGATTTTCTACTCATAACTCAGCCTCCAGCAAGCAAAGCTAGCGTGGTAGGGAGCCCCTCTGGCCTTCTATCTCTGTCTCTGTGTCTCTGAGGTCTCTGTCTCTCTCTACTCCTGTCTCCTCTTTTTTTTGGGAATTTTTCCTTTTTATGATTTTTTTAAAGGTAAAGATTTTCTCTGACTCTCAGCTCCACCTTTTGTTTTGTTAATAATCCCTTCTGGTCCTTCCTCCCAGGCAGGAGAGTTGAGCCCTTCCTTCAGAAGATTCCTCATGGCTCCTGTGAACTAGATATTTCACGCAGCGCGCTAGCGTGCCACACAGTTTTTTATTTTGTGTTTTTTTTTTTTTTTTTCAAAAAAAGAAAAGTAATTATAATTTTTTTATTTTTTTGTCTTTTTTTCTCTTTTTGTTGTTGTTTCTCTCTCTCTTTTTCATTTTTCTTTTTCTTGTTTCTCCACCCAATATCTACTGAACCTGCTGCACCAGCGATCACAACAGAACAGCAAACAGATTCTAGAACACCTCTGTCTGCTTGCTCCTGAACATTGAGGCTTAACTTCAAGAATTTGAAAAAAACACACCATCCATTAGACGACAAGAAATCACCGCCGGATCACAAGAAATATGGGAAAACGAGAAAATACCTCTCCTCCAAGGGAAAAGAGTAACTCTCCTTCATCCACAAGCAGTTCAGTGAAAGTCATGGAAATGTCTGATAAGGAATTTAGAGCATTTATAATGGCGAAGTTAACAGAGATGGAAGAGAAGAGAGATAATGAACTGCTAAAGAGAAAGGAGAAAGAAGTTGATGAGTTCCAGGAGATGAGGAAATTCTTGCTAGATCTAAAAGAGGAATTACACACTTTACAAAAGACTCAAACGGAACTGCTAGAGATGAAGTCTATAATACAAGTAGTCAAAATCTCCCTTGAAAGTATTAAAAGCAGACTAGATCATACAGAAAATAGAATCTCTAATGTAGAAGAGAAAATGACTGGCCTAGAAAAATCCACCATGAAGACTGAGAAAATGGCCCAAAAATTTGAGAATGATATGTGAGAAGTACTGGATACCATCAAACGTCCAATTATACAGATAATTGGCATTCCAGAAGGTGAAGAGATCCATAAGGGCATTGATAATCTATTCCATGAAATCCTGCAAGAAAACTTTCCAAACCTAGAGAGGCGTTCGAAGATCCAGTCCCAGGAAATACAAAGGACCCCAAATAGAATCAACCCAAGAAGATCTCCAAGACACATTATAGCCAGGTTGACCAAAACCACAGACAAAGACAAGATACACAAGATTGGCAAGAGAAAAACATCAAGTTACCTACAAAGGACATCCCATCAGGCTAACAGCAGATCTCTCATCAGAAACAATGAGAGCGAGGAGAGAATGGGAAAATATATTCAAAGTGTTACGAGAGAAGCAATTTCAGCCAAGAATACTGTACCCGGCAAGATTATCTTTCAGGTGGGAAGAAAAGACAAGAACATTCTCAGATAAACAAAACCTGAAAGAATTTACCAGCACCAGACCAGATCTCCAAGAAGTTCTCAAGGGTGTGCTGTATCAAGAAAATTAAACACAGACACATGGAAATAAGAGTCCAAAAACTATGAATGTGGCCAACATAATCATAGGGACAAGTCTGGAGTTGAATATTATATCCCAGAATGTAATCAGGAAAATTGAACGAGAACAGAAGATAAAAGTACATGAGACTGATAGGTTCATGCACCTACCATTTGAACAGAATCCTAACTTGTTTCCTGGCTTTAAGCAAAGTTCCTTGGCACTTCTTTGATTTAAGTTAAAACTGGTTTTCTTAGTAGTAATGAGTGAACTCACCATTGAAAGTAGTTACATTATGTAGGAAATTGTGTGATCAATGCAGTGTGGGTGGGAAGGGAATGAAGGACAATTGTGGACACTGGAGGTGGTGTGAGAGGAGGGTGGGAAGGGACAGAGGGTCAGAAAGAGGGGTTGAAGTAATTCTAGGAACTAGTAATGGAAAATTTTTTGTAATGTGCATGATTGAGTCACTATGCAGTGTGTACTGGATGGGAGATTGCATTTTGTATGCTGTGATGATGCTTAAGGAAGGAATGTAAATTGAGTTACAAAAAAAAAGTTTCAAGAAAAAAAAATATATATCTATTCAATGACTGCAATAGGATATGTAGCCACAGCTAGGTGCTACTTTATAGGATGCATAAAGTAAGACTTCTGTTCATGGAAATGGGTGTATCACCTGTGTTTGCTATGAGTGTATTTGGATTGATTAGGGTCTTTGGCGATTCAATAAAATGTGAGGGGAAAACAGTATAGGAAGCAAACCTACATACCAGAGACAGTGTGGGAGGAGAGTGGGAGATGGCAGAGGGTAAGAGATAGGGAATCAAGGATGGGGAGAAAAATAAAGAAAACATACAGAAGACAAGAAATGGAATATCATTTGCTGACAATAACATGTTTGTTGATGTGCTTGATTGAGATGATTAGGTTTCTTATCGTCCACCACCCCCTGGGTGATGTCTAATCACTCTGTGTCTCCAGCAAGAATCCTATTATTTCATTTTAACCAGAATCTCTCATATTCCTAATGTTTCTTTAGTCATTTTCAATCACACTGCTCCTCAGCTGTGAATTTCCACTGCCCATATTGTATTTGAAGTCGAACCCAATTTTCTCTTCCCCACTGAAACTCCCATTTCTGTGGACCATAAGCTTATGATGATGGTCCAAAATAAAGCTTTTCTCACCCTACTTTAACCAGTGTCATTGAATCAATTTCTTTAAATAGATTTCAAACTTTTTTGGACTGTTTTCCACAGTAAAAACAGTCATGGCATATCCAGAGTACAATAATAAGTACAGAAAGATTGATGGTTTGCCAGAGGCTCGGTCAGGTGGGAGGACTGGAAAGATTTGAATTTATTGTGTAATAATAGTTGTTGACTGGCGAGCACACCACCATCCACGGCGCTGTGAGCGCGGCTGCTCTGGCAGGCCTTGGGGGCGGGGCTGTAGGAGCCGCTGAGTGAAGTGAGATTCTGCTAGAGAGGAGATGGCTGCTTCTTCATCATCCTCCTCAGCTGGCGGGGTCAGTGGCAGTTCTGTCACTGGCTCTGGTTTCAGTGTCTCAGACCTTGCTCCACCACAAAAAAGCACTTTTTACCTACCCCAAAGGAGCTGGAGAGATGTTAGAAGATGGCTCTGAGAGATTCCTCTGTGAATCTGTTTTCAGCTATCAAGTAGCATCCACACTTAAACAGGTGAAACATGATCAGCAGGTTGATCGGATGGAAAAACTAGCTGGTTTGGTAGAAGAGCTGGAGGCTGATGAGTAGCGGTTTAAACCTATCGAGCAGCTGCTGGGGTTCACTCCCTCCTCTGGTTGATGTTGCCTGGATGGTCACCTCTGGTGGTCAACGAGTGCAGAGCCAGCAAAGCACTTTTTTACACTTACACAGCTGCCCAGAGATTCGCAGCAGCGGCACTGAATTGGTCATTCTCATCCACACTTGGCTTCTCTGTGTCCTCTGTATCTAACCATAGGCAACAGATACCCAAATGTGTGTTTCAGAAGGAGACATGTTTGTTTGTTTTTTTTTAAAAAAGTATTGCAAATCATATTAAGATAGTTGGTTTCAGAGAACCTTTCTTGGATTTAAGAGATACATGCCAGAATTGGCCAGCTGAGTGGCACCTAGCTGTCCTTGTGCAGTGCCTGGAAATCTGTCAAGTCCAAAGTCAGGATCCGTCGTTATAAAATACAGCATTTCTGCCCTAAAACAGCTCTTTATGCTGAATGTGATTTCAACTCAGGACCTGTTTAAATGAGGAATTTTTAAATGTTCAGTTTTTTTTTTTCTGTTATTAAACATCTAACTCTAAAGATTCTAACTTTTTCTAACTGTTCTAGACATGCCAAATACTGGCAAAAAAAGAATTGCTTTTTGAATGTTGCAACACTTGTGAAAATAAAGCAGGGGCAAAATCCTATTAAACATATGTACCTGGAATTCATCTCATTAGTAGGCTCAGCAATTTTGTAACAAATAAATCCTTTGAAAGCGCTCCAAAAAAATAATAATAATAATAGTTGTTGACTGTTTAGTTTTACAAGATGGAAGGAGCCATGAAGACGGATGGTGGTGATGGTCCTAGAACCTTGAGAGAAAAGATCAATTTTATGTAGTATATATTTTACAAAAATAAATAAAAAATACTAAAAACACCAACATATAAAGATATATAATCTATGCTGCTTGTCGAAGTGATACATATAATGACAAAATAATGAGCAATGTTATTCCAGTAACAGATTAAGACCTGAATCAATTATGGCCCATGTCTGCTAAAGTAGAAGAAAATACTGATATTTTAGTATTAGCAGAATGTTCCCAGAATAAATTGAGTGTTCCTAGAAAGAGCGCATGTGCCTCAGACAATGATTATTGTTCTGCCATTTCCCCATGTTTACCCTCACCATCTTCTCAGGGTACACATTGACTTGACAGACTTCCCATCTTCTAAATTTGTTCACTTTTGAAAAGGTTTTAAAGCTTCTATGAAAGGCTCATAAAAAGAATGATATGGCAAGTTGTTGCCAGAACAAATTTTATCCCAACGTATTTTGTGATCTTGTCCACCTTTTCCGAGAGGCCCAATCATGGTTCCTTGGTGCATAATTTTCATTGGATTAGAGACCTAGCAAGTGCCTTAGAAGAAAACTTCAGCATGTTTTAATTGTAAACAAACATCTTAGTTTTGAAATTTCAAAGATCCATAATATGGTATCTCTAACTTAAAGTTAAGTCGGTTGCTTTCCCTGTCCTGAAAAGTGTCCCTAGACTACTACAAACCATTTAGGATTGTCTGAGACATTTCTCTCATATGAAGCAATCTTAAACTCATTAGAATATTTAAATTTTTTTTTGGCTCAGCCAGAAAGATACTCAGGATACTTATCACTTGGTATTCTGAGCATTCTACTGCCACCTAGTGTCTAGAATTTTCAGACACCGAAAGGATTAAATATTCTCAAGGTTAAAACCTTGAACAATAACTACGGTCAATATACTTTGACCCAATAGACTTCCTGCATTTTTAGTCACTTTTGAAAAAGCTTTTAAGTTGTGAGAAATCACTCATCACAAGCAGTTTCCTGTAAGGGACAGCCCTCTTGGAAACATCCCCTGGTTTTGTGTGTGAGGCCTATGTTGTCCCACCTTGCAAGTACTTAGGAAAATGGGCCCACAGAAGTTGCAGTGACCCCAATCTTCATTGGCAAAAACGGGATTCCTTTGAAATTTCTAAATGGCATTTTCATATGCATTAAAAAGCTAGTTATAGAACCAGGAAAATTGAATGGAAAAGTTACTTTCAATGATATCTAAAAGCTACCTCGGATACAGTAGAACAACCTTTTTTTCAGGAGGTAAATAAAAAGTTACGAGAATCCATTTTGGAATTAAAATTTAAGAGAGCTGTTCTACTCCATCCACTCTTCCACATCCTGAACTATGCTCTTTCACCTCCATCTCCAACCCCACAGAACATAATACAACAGACTCCAATGCCATCCTCTAACCACCCTGCTCTGCATCTGAAAGGTTCTTAGCCTTCTCTGGGTGTGGTGGTGCACTCCTTATGGAGAAGTTCTTTAGTTTCTTCCTCAGACCTAACAGCTAGGTTTCTCTACATTAGAAAAGAAGATGAGACTTGATGGGATTATCACCAAGGGATACACCTGGCCCAGTATGACTAAGCCCATATAGATTTGTTAACTACTTCTTATTGTCTGTAACCTGGAAAGATGGAGGACTTTCTCTTTCTCGTCCTCTTTCTCTTCCTCACCAGCAGCCCTCTGATCATGATTCAGTTAGACCCAAGTCCTGGGGCAGACGCCAACATGTGCTCACAATAGAGAGACTGAGAAACAAAGACAGAGCAAAAGTAAGAATTTCGGGGGTGGGGGTGACCACACCACAGTCCCTTCTCCATTCTTTCCTTGGGATTTTGGGCACACACACACCCTGGAATAGTTTTATAATTCACTGGGTTAAGGACTGGAACTGTGCACTTACTCACATAGACTCCAACCACATTAATATTCCACCTGTTGTCCCATCCTTATTTATTTCTTAAGGGTAGCACTTTTTAAAAAAAAATTTTTTTTATTTTATTTTTCTGTTTTTCTTTTTTTCTTTAAATTTATTTTTACATTAATTTACTATACATCACTACAGCATACAAAATGAATTTTCCATCCAAAATACACTGTATATTGGCTCAATCAAGCACAAAAACATACGTGTTATCAACAAATAATTTTCCATTTCTTATGTCTTGTATATTTTGCCATTTTTTTTTGCCATCCTTGATTCCCTATCCCTCACCCTCTGCCGTGTCCCACCCTCCTCCCACATTGTCTCTGGTATCCATGGTTGCTAAGGAACTTAATTAGTATAAATATTTGCAATAGCAAGCCTAGCTGATATATACATATACATGGACCCAAGTCTGACTTTAGGCATAAACCTCAGTGAGTAGAATGAACATATTATAAAGTAGTACCTAGCTGGGGCTATGTAACTTACTGTGGTCATCAAATACGCATTTCTTTTTATTTCGATAAGAACAGTTTCAGTGTTTATGTTTTACTCTTTCTCCTGAAACTTTTTTTTTAATTAATTTACATTCATTCCCTGAGCATCATCACAACATACTAAATGTGGTTTCCCATCTAGAATAAACTGCATAGTGGCTTAATCATGCATGTTATCATCAATAATATTCCATTTCTACTTTCATATATATGTGTATAAATATATATGTGTAATATATATATATATATATATATATATATATGTTTTTTATCCCATGTCTGACCCTCTACCCTTTCCCACTCATTAAACTATGTCTGCTGTCTACAGTTGTCTTCAATTCCTTTTCCCCCAACATTTTGTTGATCACACAGTATCATAAGTAATCTAACTACTTTCAATAGCAAGTTCAGCTGGTGATTTCAAGAAAAGCAGTTTTGAACTGGTAATGATATTTCCTTGAAACTTAAAGCCTAGAAACAGGTTAGTATTCTGATCAAATAGTAGGTACATGAATCTATTGACAGCTCAAGACAGGACAAAAATCCTTAAAACCAGACAACAATGCTTAGAAGAAAAGCAGCAATATTTTAGTCAAGTCACAGAATGCTGTTTCATCAGTTCAGTCCCATTGTTAGGCCAAGTTAGCATAATCACCGCCATGTTAGGGAATGCTGGGGCAAGTTAGCTTAATTGCTACTCTGTTAAGTCTTCAAGGACGGAGCCCACTTTGTTAGGGCCTTAAGGACAGGAACCAGGAGTCTGGGAACTCTCAGATAAGTGGAAAACGGGAGGGCCCAGCACCTCCGAGGCAAGGTCATCCAGACCCTTAGCTGAGAGCCCTTATCTAGACCTGAGCAGGTGGTGATAGCTGGACCCTCACTTCTCATACCCCCTCCTTTGTATGTGTTACATTCTATGAAAAATCCTGAACTATAAAAGATCCCTTTATCTTAGGCTCGGGGTCCTTGTGAAGGCCCGCTGCAATGGGCAGGAACTTGGACCCCAGCTAGCTGGAAAAATAAAAGCCTCTTTTGCAGTTGCATTGTCATAGTCTTTTCTGTGTCTCCATCGGTTGGACCAATCTCTGGACCCTTACATTGGGGGCTCATCCGGGATAGGTCAGCCTGGTGGACACCAGATTAGACACGACAAAGGGAGGCTCTGCATTTTGCCGTGGAAGGAGGATTGATCACCTCCGTCTGGGACTTGCAAGGGGCTAAAGAGCCTGTCTCAGACCTGTCTTGCTCTGGAAAGGAGAGTTGGCTGCCTCCATTTGGGACTTGCAGGGGGCCTTAGTGCCTGTTCCCAAACCTGTCTGATTCTGGTAGAGAATTCTCCGTGGAGGAACCGGGTTAGCCACTCGGGAGGCTCCACCTGAAGTCAAGGAGACGTCCCTGACAACCGGGAGATCAACGAGTGTCCGCATTGGATGCCGTTTGGTCTAGCATTTGGTAAGGATCCTATGCGGACTGGTGTGAATCCGGTGCATGTGGTGGAACTGACCGGCCGGTGCGTGTGGTTGTCGTCTGTGCATGCTTGCTGGGCTGCAGGGGTGATTGTGATTCTGTGTCTTTTTGTTGTGGCCTCTGTTCCTTTTCTTTCCTGTCATGGGCCAAACCCAAGTAACTCCTAAGAGTTTAATCTTAGATCACTTCTCGGCAGTCCAGGAGAAAGCTCACACCTCTGGACTAGAGGTAAGGAAAGGTAAGTTTAATACCTTTTGTTCTTCAGAATGGCCAGCCTTTGATGTGGGCTGGCCACCACAGGGGACCTTTTCACTGAAAGTCATCAAGTGGGTCCGAGAAATAATCAGCCAGCCTGGCCTTCAGGGTCATCCGGACCAAAATCCATATATTATAATGTGGCAAGATTTAGTAGAAAATCCCCCTCCTTGGCTTAGGCCTTTTATACCAGAGAGAGAGAAAGATCCCCCGAAAATATTGACTGTGGAGGGTACCCACCCCTCAGAGCTGGGGGAAACTATAAAGGATCTCAAAAAGCCAGTCCTTCAAGGGGACTCTGGGATTTATCCTTTCCTGGCAGATTTAGATTTTGAAACTTATCCTCCACCTTATGCGGCAGCTGCAGCTCCTCAGGCTCAGGCAGCAGCACTCCCCCAGCCAGAGGTGGAGCTCCCTCCACAGCCTCAGCAGTCGCCTCACTCTACCATGGGGTCCTCAGCACCTCCGGTGTTACAAGGACCTGCTGCAGGACTTAGATCCAGGAGGGCCCGGGAGGAAGAAGAGCCCTCATCCTCTGAGCGGGCTCTCATCTTTCCGGTCTGAGCCCTTGGGGGCGCAGGTCCTCAAAGAGAGCGCACATATCAGTACTGGCCCTTTTCTAGCAGTGATCTATATAATTGGAAAACTCAAAATCCTCCCTTCTCAGAGGATCCACGGGGACTCACCGATCTGTTTGAGTCTATTCTGTATACCCACAGCCCCACTTGGGATGACTGCCAGCAGCTTCTCAAAACTAAGAACTCCCTTAAGAACTTCTTGGAGATCTGGTCTGGTGCTGGCAAATTCTTTCAGGTTTTGTTTATCTGGGAATGTACTTGTCTTTTCTTCCCAAATGAATGATAATCTTGCTGAGTACAGTATCTCGATTGAAATTGGTTTTCCATTAACACTTTGAATATATTTTCCCATTCTTTCCTCGCTTGCATTGTTTCTGATGAGAGGTCTGCTGTCAGTCTGATGGGATACCCTTTGTATGTAACTTGCCGTTTTTCTCTTGCCAATATTAGTATCTTGTCTTTGTCTGTGGTTTTAGTCATTCTGGCTATAATGTGTCTTGCAGAATCTTCTTGGGTTGATTCTATTTGGGGTCCTCTGTATTTCTTGGAACTGAATCTTTGAGTGCCTCTCTAGGTTTGGAAAGTTTTCTTGCAGGATTTTAGGGAATAGATTATCAATGACCTTATGAGTCTCTTCTCCTTCCAGGTTGCCTATTATACGGATATTAGGATGTTTGATGGTATCTAGTATTTCTCGTATATTATTCTCAAATTTTTGGGCCATTTTCTCAGTCTTCATGGTGGATTTTTCTAGGCCAGCAATTTTCTCTTCTACTTCTGAGATTCTATTTTCTGTATGATCTAGTTTGCTTTTAATACTTTCAAGGGAGATTTTGACTTCCTGTGTTATAGCCTTCATCTCTAACAGTTCCATCTGATTCTTTTGTAAAGTGTGAAATTCCCCTTTTAGATCTTGCATGAATTTCCTCACCTGGAACTCTTCAACTCCTTTCTCCTTCCCCTTCAGCAGTTCATTGTCTCTCTTCTCTTCCATCTCTGTTAGCTTTGCCATTATGAATGTTCTGAATTCTTTCTCATACATTTCCATGATTTCCATTGAACTGTGTGTGGATGAAGAGGAGTTATCATTTTCCCTTGGGGGAGAGGTCTTTTCCTGCGTCCCCATATTTCTTGTGGTCCTGCAGCGATTTCTAGTCATCTGGTGGATGGTCGGTTTCTTCCCAAACATGGAAGTTCAATCTGAGTGTTGAGGAGTGTGCAGAAAAGGAAGCAGAGAGAAACAACAGAGGACCCCTGGGCCAGGATCTCCGAGGGAGGACTGCCCCCAGTAGTTCCAGCCCCGGGACCCCCAGGCCAGAGCCCCCTCTTTCAGCCAGGAACGCCCTCAGTTCATCCACACCACACCCCCATCTTTCGACCCCTGGGCCAGGATCTCCGAGGGAGGACTGCCCCCAGTAGTTCCAGCCCCGGGACCCCCAGGCCAGAGCCCCCTCTTTCAGCCAGGAACGCCCTCAGTTCATCCACGCCACACCCCCATCTTTCGACCCCTGGGCCAGGATCTCCGAGGGAGGACTGCCCCCAGTAGTTCCAGCCCCGGGACCCCCAGGCCAGAGCCCCCTCTTTCAGCCAGGAACGCCCTCAGTTCATCCACACCACACCCCCATCTTTCGACCCCTGGGCCAGGATCTCCGAGGGAGGACTGCCCCCAGTAGTTCCAGCCCCGGGACCCCCAGGCCAGAGCCCCCTCTTTCAGCCAGTTCCCTGAAACACCTGTGAAGAAGGAGATACATTTCTTTGGACACCTGAAGTGAATACTTTTTCTTGGTTTATATTACTAAACACAATTGAAGATAGATTTCGGCTGTCTCCATTCCATATCAGAAAGGAAACACACTTGCTTCTATTAGAAGAAACCTTCTCGTAGAAGGTTTTTCAAAGGGAACACATCTCCCAATGGGTAGAAGTACAAGAACCTCAGGCCTGAATAAAGCAGGAAATATGTCTCCATCAAAGGAACACAGTAACTACCTTCCTGTTCCTGAAAAAATTGAGGACGTTACCAAAATGTCCGAGATAGAGTTTAGAACATTAATGTTGAACAAGTACTATGAGCTGGAACAGAAAAGAGACAATGAATTACAGGAGATGAGAAAGTCCTTCAATGATATGAAGGAAGAAATTCTGAGGAAGAATAATACTGAACTATTAGAGGTGAAGTCTGAAATACAGGAAATAAAAAACTCTCTTGAAAGTATTAAAAGTCGATTAGACCATGCTGAAGGTCGAATCTCTGATGTAGAAGATAAAACTTCTGACCTAGAGAAAACCACCAAAAAGATAGAGAAAATAACAAAAAAACATGAAGATAATATACGAGAATTACTAGATTCCATTAGACGTCCTAACGTCCGCATAATTGGTATCCCAGAAGGTGAAGAAACTAATAAGAGCATGGAAAACCTATTCCATGAAATCTTGGAAGAAAATTTCCCAAGCATAGAGAGGCACTCCAACATCCAGACCCAGGAAATTCAAAGGACACCAAATAGAATCAACCCAAGAAGATCTTCCCCAAGGCATATCATAGCCAGACTGGCTAAGACCACAGATAGAGATAAGATACTAAAACTAGCAAGAGAGAAACGACAAGTGACTTACAAAGGTCACCCCATCAGGCTAACACCGGACTTCTCAACGGAAACAATGCAAGCAAGGAAAGAATGGGAAGATGTATCGAAAGTGTTAAGAGAGAAACAATTTCAACCAAGACTATTGTATCCTGCAAGATTATCCTTCATATGGGAAAAAAAGATTAAAATCTTCTCAGACAAACAAAATCTGAAAGAATTTGCCAGCACCAGGCCAGCTCTCCATGAAACCCTGAAGAAAGTACTGTTCCAGGATAACTAAAGAAGCAACAGCCAGAAACAAAAGAGTAAAAGGCAACTAAGACAATGGCCAACTTAAATGCCGGGACAGATCCATTAACATCAATAATAACATTGAATGTTAATGGATTAAACTCTCCAATCAAGAGACACAGACTGGCTGAATGGGTTAAAAAACAAAAACCCTCTATCTGTTTCCTACAGGAAACCCACTTCATGGATAAAGATATACATAGACTGAAAGTGAAGGGTTGGAAAAAGATTTTCCATGCAAATGGGAACCAAAAAAGAGCTGGAGTCGCAATACTGATCTCTGACAAAATAGGCTTTAAAACAAAAACTGTTCGAAGAGACAAAGAAGGGCACTATATTGTAGTAAAAGGATCAATCGATCAAGAAGATATAACGCTTATTAATATCTATGCGCCCAACACAGGAGCACCCAAATATGTGAAGGAAAGACTGCTAGATCTAAAAAGGGAGATAGACTGCAACACACTAATTGTTGGAGACCTCAACACTGCACTATCCCCCCTGGATAGATCATCTAGACAAAAAATAGGTAAAGAGATAAAAGATCTAAATGATATCATAAATCAAATGGACTTAACAGATATCTATAGAACTTTCCATCCTAAAACCTCAAGATACACTTTTTTCTCGCCGCCACATGGAACATTCTCGAAGATTGACCACATCATTGGGCACAAAGCAAGCCTCTACAGATTCAAAAGCATAGAAACTATACCCAGCATCTTCACCGACCATGATGGAATTAAACTTGAGTTTAATTTCAAGAGAAATCCTCAAAAATACTCAAATACATGGAAACTTAATAACCTACTCCTGAATGACTCCACAACTACTGAAGAAATAAAGACTGAAATCAAAAGGTTCATGGAAGCCAATGACAATGAGGACACGAGTTTCCATAATCTTTGGGACACTGCTAAAGCAGTCATAAGAGGGAAGTTCATAGCAATTAGTGCACATAAGAGGAGCATGGAAAGAAGGCAAATGGATCACCTAACATCATGCCTCACAGAATTGGAAAAGCAACAGCAAAAAGATCCAAAAAACTCAAGGAGAAAGGAAATAATAAAGATACGAGCAGAAATAAATGAAATAGAAAATAAACGAACTATACAGAAAATAAATGAAAGTAAAAGCTGGTTCTTTGAAAAGGTAAACAAAATTGATACACCACTAGCGAGACTTATTAAGAAGAAGAGAGAAAAGAACCAGGTGAATCAGATCTGCAATGAAGCAGGCAAAATAACAACAGACATAGTAGAAATAAAAAACATTATTAGGGGATACTATGAACATCTGTATGCCAAGAAACAAGATAATTTGGATGAGATGGACAAATTTCTGGACAGGTATAATCTACCTAGATTGAGCCAGGAGGATATAGAAAGTCTGAATTGGTCAATAACAAGCCAGGAGATCAAATCAGTTATAAATAACCTCCCAACAAAGAAAAGCCCTGGCCCTGATGGATTCACCTCTGAATTCTACAAAACTTTCAAAGAAGAGTTAACCCCCATTCTGCTCAAGTTATTTCTAAATATCCAAAAGGGTGAATCTCTCCCTAATTCATTCTATGAAGCCTCTATCACCCTTATCCTTAAAACTGATAAGGACAGGACAAGGAAGGAAAACTATAGACCAATATCCCTGATGAATATAGACGCGAAGATTCTCAACAAGGTACTAGCAAATCGTATACAACAACTTATCAAAAAGATTATACATCATGATCAGGTAGGCTTTATCCCAGGAATGCAAGGTTAGTTCAACATACGCAAAACCATAAATGTAATACACCATATTAATAGGAAGAAAGATAAAAACCATATGGTCATATCAATTGATGCAGAAAAAGCATTTGATAAGATACATCCCTTCATGATCAAGACTCTCAGCAAAATGGGCATAGAAGGGCCATTTCTCAACACAATAAAAGCTATCTATGAAAAACCCATAGCGAACATCATCCTCAATGGAGAAAAGCTGAAAGCTTTTCCACTAAAAACGGGTACAAGACAAGGATGTCCACTTTCTCCACTGCTCTTCAATATAGTACTAGAAGTCTTGGCCATTGCAATCAGAAAAGAGGAAAAAATAAAAGGCATTCAAATAGGAAAAGAAGAGGTGAAACTCTCTCTATTTGCAGATGACATGATTGTATACATAGAAGACCCAATGGTTTCCATAAAAAAATTTCTGGAATTAATACATGAATACAGTAACGTTGCAGGATACAAAATTAATATCCAGAAATCTATAGCATTTCTGTATACGAACAACAGGCAGACTGAGATGGAACTGAAAAAAGTTGTTCCATTTACCATAGCCACAAAAAGTATAAGATACTTAGGGATAAATCTAACTAAAGAAGTTAAAGACCTCCACAAGGAAAACTATGAGAAGATAAAAAAAGAAATTGAAAATGACACAAAAAAGTGGAAGGACATCCCATGTTCCTGGATTGGAAGAATTAATATAATCAAAATGGCAATTCTACCCAAATTAATCTACCTATTTAATGCAATGCCAATCAAAGTACCAGACACATTCTTCACAGATCTAGGAAAGACAATCATAACATTTGTCTGGAATCATAAAAGACCCCGTATTGCCAAAGCAGTTTTGCACAAGAAGAATGGAGTGGGCGGCATCTCACTCCCTGACCCAAAAATATACTACAAAGCTGTGGTAATCAAAACAGCATGGTACTGGCACAGGAACAGACAGGTGGACCAATGGAACAGAATAGAGTCCCCAGAAATGAATGCTCAAACATACAGCCAACTGATTTTTGACAAGGGGCACCAGTCAATCCTGTGGGAAAAAGATAACTTCTTCAGCAAATGGTGCTGGCAAAACTGGATCTCCACTTGCAGAAAGATGAATCTGAACCCCTACCTCTCACCTCTGACAAAAATAAAGTCAAGGTGAATCAAAGATCTAAACCTAAGACCTCAAACTATACAACTGCTCCTGGAAAACACCGGGGAAACTCTGGGAGACATTGGGGTAGGGAAAAACTTCTTAAATAAGACTCCCAATGCACAGTCTATGATCCCTAAAATAGACAAGTGGGATTACATCAGACTAAGAAGTTTCTGCATGGCAAAAGACACAGTGATTAGTGTGAACAGACAGCCCTCAGAATGGGAAAATATTTTTGTAAACTATGCATCAGACAAGGGACTGATAACCAGAATCCACAAGGAACTCAAGCGGCTGTTTCGGAAAAAGACAATCAATCCTATTAAAAGATGGGAGAATGAGTTGAAAAAACCACTTTCTAAAGATGACATACGAATAGCTAAAAGGCATATGAAAAAATGCTCAACATCCCTCATTGTAAGAGAAATGCAGATCAAAACAACAATGAGATATCACCTAACCCCAGTCAGAATGTCTAAGATTAAAAAAACAAAAAATGATAAGTGCTGGAGGGGGTGTGGTGAAAAGGGAACTCTCTTACACTGCTGATGGGACTGTAAATTGGTACAACCACTGTGGAGAACAATTTGGAGATTCCTCCAAAATCTACAAATAGAACTACCATATGATCCAGCAATCCCACTCCTTGGTATCTACCCGAAGGACAGAAGAATACTTAATCGAAAAAGTGCTTGCACATCGATGTTTATTGTGGCACTTTTCACGATTGCTAAGTCATGGAAACAACCTAAATGCCCACGAACTGATGAATGGTTAGAAAAACTGTGGCACATATACTCAATGGAATACTATTCATCCATAAAAAACAACAAATCCCTGACTTTTGAAAGGAAGTGGATGAATATGGAAGACTTACTGTTGAGTGAAGCAAGCCATGCTATGAAGGAGAGACATTGTATGTCCCCACTTAATATATACCGAGTGTCTGCACTTTAAATGTGTATATATATATATATACACATATATATTTGTATATTTATGTATATATATATTTTTGAAACCATTCTGCTTCTGTTGTTAAAGAGTTTTAAATTTATACAAAATTATAAGACATATTTTGAACATTATCTTTAAAATTCAGTATTTTGAGATATTGAAAGTTGTTTGTAAACTGTCAAGAATTATGGAGTATGAGCTAAAATTTTTTGCTATGTAAAGTAAATGTTTGTGGAAAAATGTAAAAAAAATAAATAAATAAAAATAAAAATAAAAAAAAGAGAAACAACAGAAACAACAGCAAAAAAAAAAAAAAGACAAGAAACACAGAAAAAAGAGAAGAAAAAACGAATAGAAAAACTTTTAAATAAAACTAAAAAAAATTAATATTTAAAAAAATTTCAATAAAATCCAAAAATTAGAAAACTGCACGGTGCTCTTGTGCACCACATGAAATGGCTATATCGCAGGAGCATTGATGGTGTCTCTTCAAGAAGGCCTGTTTCCCTTCTGCCTCTCCTGGGTTGGGATGAGGAGAGGAAATTATTCACAAGATAAAGGGATAGAAGGGGCCAGAAAGCCAAGAAAAATGCCTCACCTTAAAGAATTCTAAAAAGCAAAGATTTAAAAAAAAGGGAGAAGACAGAGACAGAGGTAGAGAGAGACAAAGACAGATACAGAGAGAGGAGGCCTGAAAGGGGTCTTCCTACCAGGCGAGTTTTGTGTGCTGGAGGCCGAATTATCAGTGGGAAATCTTCATTTCTCTATTTCACCGAAAATGGCTAGATCGCAGGAGCCATGATCGTGTCTCTTCAAGAAGCTTAAATAGCACTAATAAAGAAGAGTTCTCCATGGCTCCTGAGAAATAATGATTGCAGGCAAAAATGAGAAATGAAAATTTTCTACTGATAATTCAGCCTCCAGCTCACAAACTCGAGTGGGAAGAAGCCAAGCCCCTCTAGCCTTCTCTCTGTCTCTGTCTCTCTCTGTCTCTGTCTTCTCTTTTTATGTAATTCTTCCTTTTTAAAATTTTTAAATGTAAAGTACTTCCTGGGTTTTTGTCCCTCCCTTTATCTTGTTAATAGTCCTCTCTTTTCCTTGCACCCAGGAGAAGCAGGGGGCAGGCCTTCAGAAGAATAGTTCTCCATGGCTTCTGAGAAATAGTGATTTTATGCCACACAGTTTTCTATTTTTTGCTTTTTTTTAAAAAAAATAATAGTTCTGTTCAGTTTTTAAACTATTTTTCCTCCTCTTTTTCTGTTACTTTGTTGTTTTTTCTCTCCTCAGGAATAGAATAAATTTTCAAATCCTTCTTGGTGGTCTCTCACATTGCTATGTCCAGTGCATCTGGGGCCCAAGGGTTGCATGAACATCATGTCTCTTAACTCACACCTCCGCTCTGCAAAAATTTTCACATTGCCCTGAGATCCTCCTGGGGTGCTAGACTGCTGCAATCATGGTTCCAGTATGTTTCTGGTTAAAATCACTCAGTTTGGTTCTGTCTTGTCTGTGGTCCACATGGATGCTGTATGTATCTGTTTCCTACTTAAAACCCTTTTAATTATCCGTACCCATCCCATGCCAGGTCAACTAATCAGTTGATAATTAATTTCTACAACCCTGGCCCATCACTCAAGGAAATCCCTGGGACCAGGACCCAGCCCTGAGTCCCAGTATTTGGACTCCCCAGCCTCCACTCCTGGGAGCTCATCATTCTCTGTCCCAGGTAGAGCCTCTTATCAAGAGGCCACCCTTTGTTAGTAACTACCCAGAGAGGCCCCTAGGACTTGTTCTAGGGAACTAGTTTCTAGGGAATGGATTGGCCCTATCCTGCAACACCCAGTGTTCTGTCTCAACCCCATCCCATAAGCTGTACTGCATGAACATGTTCATATTCCCTGGGTGTGATATGTGCTTGTCCTGGATTAGGCATCTTTATTTCATCCCTGGGAATGTCAGGGTAAGAAGAGGGTGAGAAGAGAAAAGAGTGGAAATGAGTAAGAAAGACACCTACAGATGAAAGAGTTGAAGACAAACAGAAAAGGTGATATAGACAATGTATTTGGATAAGAACAATGGACTTGGAAGACACAAAAGGAATAAAAGTTAACTAGGAGAGAAGCAAAGGGAGGAATAAAAACAGACACAAAGGGATGGATAAAAGAAGGAGGTGGACAGGAGGAATGGCCTTGACTCATAGGGACAGTTGAGGTAACAGGGCAGATCACAAGTTCAATAAAAGCTTCTTTAATTTTCAAATTACCTTTCCTTTTAAATTTATTGAGTGAGATTCACACAGAGGTCTCAAGGGTTTTGGCTCAAACTTGGTAGGTTTAGACTACTTCCATATTCACATGTCAAGCACATATGTGTAAGATACATTCTAAGTTTTATCTGTTAGCATATATTCTATATAATATTAACACAAAAGACCTAGTTAATTATTCTGACCCCTCTACATCTTTTTTTTTATTTATTTATTTTTACACATGTGGTTTGGTAACTTAATGGTCTGGGGTTGAGCTTCTCCAGCTAAGAGCAAGTTATCCTCCAGAACCTCTTGTCTTTCTCTGCAGATGTTGAAGGAGGACTGGGCTGACATGGCACTTTGTTCCGACAAAGACCATCTGTCCATGATGAATAAGATGCCCAGAGTTATTTCTATCTACAGCCAACACTGTTTAACATTATTCATTGTCAATAATTATACCTTCTCAATTTTATATTTCATTTATATTTAATATGGTTCTCTGGAAAATAGGTATTAAACATTTGAGAGGGGTCACTGTGTGGCACAGTGGTTAAGGAGTTGTACTCCCACATGGCTGACCATAGTTTGAGTCCTGGATTGGCAGCATGCTTTCTCACTTTCTCTCTGTCTCTCTGTCTCTCTCTCTCTCATGCCCTATAGCAAATTTAAAAATAATAAAATTATATCATTCTTTAAAAAATAAAAATAATTGAGTCCACGTGATCAAAATCATGAAAGCGAAGTCTTTTCTGCTCAGGGTGTAAATTATGGTCTAAAATCTTCCAGTGCTAGTTTTTCTCTGTTGGTCTCCTGCACTCTCTTCCCTTCCAGTCCTGATACGTACATGCCAGAAGCCTGAGGAAGGGGAAAACAGGACTGCTTTAATATAGAACAAAGAATCTCTGTAGTGAGGAAGGCACATGGCTATGGAAAGCAGATTGGAGAAAGAGATAGAAAACAGGTAGGCTAGGAAGATCTGGAATAAGACAGAGAAGAAGCTTGGGGCTCCCTTTCCTGATGGCCCTGAGCTCAGCAAAGAGTGGTATAGTTTCTGAGGTCTGTGCATGGAAGGGGACTCCACCCAGCCACAGACTCAGGGGTGTGGACTTCACTATGTTGGAAGGTATTCTTCAGAAAGCATAGAAATGCCTCACCTCATGGTCTCTGTGTGGTCCTGAGTCAAGAAAATTAGGAAAGGAGAGTCACAGCAAAGGGAGGAGGGGCAAAAATGGGACAAAGGATAATGAGACCTCAAAAACAAAAAACCAGTTTTACATTCTACCCCTTCGGAGGACAGAAAGAGGACAAAGTAATAAATGGGAGCAAGGCAGACTGACTGTTCTGACCATGGACCCTTAAAATATATGTAAAGTGGCTCTCTGCTCCTCCCCATTAGACAGACAGCTGCATCCTGGAGACACAATGGTGAAGGTTGGAATAAACGGATTTGGCCATATTGGGCGCTTATTCACCAGGGCTGCCTTCACATCTGACAACGTAGATATCGTCACCATCAATGACCCCTTCATTGACTTGAACTTCATGGTCTACATGTTCCAGTATGATTCTACCCATGGCAAGTTCAATGGCACCGTCAAGGCCCAGAACAGGAAGCTTGTCATCAATGGGAAGTCCATCACAATCTTCCAGGAGTGAAATCCCACCAAGATCAGATGGGGTGATGCTGGTGCTGAGTATGTTGTGGAGTCTGCTGTTGTCTTCACCACCATGGAGAAGACTGTGGCTCACTTGAAGGGTGGGGCCAAAAGGGTCATCATCTCTGCCCCTTCTGCCAATGCCCGCATGTGTGTGATGGGCATGAACCACAAGAAGTATGACAACTCCCTGAAGATTGTGAGCAATGCCTCCTGCACCACCAACTGCTTGGCCTCCAGGCCAAGGTTATCCACAAAAACTTTGGCATCATGGAGGGGCTCACAACCACAGTCTGTGCCATCACTGCCACGTAGAAGATTGTGGATGGCCCCTCAGAGAAGCTGTGGTGTGATGGCCATGGGGCTGCCCAGAATATCATTCCAGCATCTACCGGGGCTTCCAAGGCTGTGGGCAAAGTCATCCCGGAGCTGAATGGGAAGCTCACCAGCATGGTCTTCCATGTCCCCACCTCCAACGTGTCAGTTGTGGATCTGACTTGCCGCCTGGAGAAAGCTGCCAAATACTATGGCATCAAGAAGGTGGTGAAACAAGCATTGTAGGGCTCCCTGAAGAGCATCCTGGGCTACACCAAGGACCAGGTCGTCTCCTGTGACTTTAACAGTGATAACGACTCTTTCACCTTCGACGCTGGGGCTGGCATTGCCTTCAATGACCACTTTGTCAAGCTCATTTCCTGGTATGATAATGAATTTGGTTACAGCAACAGAGTGGTGGACCTCATGGTCCACATAGCCTCCAAGGAGTAGAGCCCTGACCACTAGCGTGAGCATGAGGAAGAGAGGCCCTCAGCTGCTGGGGAGGCCCTACTCCAGCTCAGTTCCCACCACACTGAGAAGCTCCCCTCTTTGACAGTTTCCATCCCAGACCCCTGCAGAAGGGGAGGGGCTGGGGAGCTCTCCTGGTCGTGAACCATCAATAAAGTACACTGTATCAGCCAAAAAATATATATATGTGTGTGTGTGTGTGTATATATATATATATATATATATATATATATATATATATATATGTGTGTGTGTGTGTGTGTGTGTGTGTGTGTGTGTAAAGCTGCAGACATACACAACTGAGCAGCTGAACAAATAAAGAGCACTAGGTTCTACCCCCATGTACCCTAAAATGTAGCCCATCCCTAGATGAAGGGCTCTTGATCTGCATTTATCAAACCTGCTCCTAAGCCTGTAGGCTTTTGTAAGAATTTTGGAGGGATACAATTAAGAGCCAAGCTTATGAGGAAAAACTCTATATAAGACCAGGGAAAATATGTACTTTATCTATGGTTTCTCTCTTTAAACCCTCAATGTTTCCTCAGTCATTCCTAGGGAAAATATGCCTATCACTTTGCCCAATTTAAGGTTATACTTGTTTTATTTAGTTGACTGATATGCCACTATGAAAACTCTGTCTTCCTTCAGAACAATGACAGGCAATTTTCCTCCAGTCTTCTCTTTATTTCTCTCTCTCTGTCTTCTTCTTTCCCCCCCCCCCCCACCAAAGGCATATCCTAGCTATATTAAAGGGCCCAAGATGCAGAGTCAATATACACACTCAAAAAGTTCCATCAGTTTAATAACAATGAAAAGCCCCCAAAATGGAAAACTGAAGGGTCAGGGGAAGAAGCCCCTAGGCCAGGGGCATGGAGACCCCTGCTCATGGCACCAGGCCTGGCCACAGGGTCCCCTGGTATTACTGTTACTACGAGGGCCTGGAGTCAGTGATTGTCCTGTGGAAGCCACTGATCACTTGGGTCAGGACCCTTACTTCTTCTGGGGTGTGCTGAGCTTCTGCATGCCCCAGATCTTGTCCAACAGGCCAGAGATGAAGGCCTCAAAGGGTTTGTAACAGTCAATCAGCAGCTCTTAGACCCCCAGCCCAGATATCATCACTCTTCATGTCTAGGAGCTTGTCTACATCAATCTTCAGCTCTGGGATCTCCTCTTCCTGGCAGTCATATAGGCATGTAAGTTGCTCCAGGACCCACTCCTCCAGGTTTAGGCACTTCTGTAGCTCCTTGTGGTCATACTTGAGGGTGACCTTCCATTGCTTCATGGACCCTCATTGTCCGTACCACCTGGGCCCTTGCCTGCAGCCCCAGAGGGGTTCTGAAAGTAGATGAGGGGCCCTGGGCCACCACTGCCTGGGCTGGGATGGGGGCCGCTGTCTGTTATGTGACTGCTGGAATCACAGGGCCAGGTACACCATCAGGCCTCTCCCTGCACTGCTGCCTATGGGACTTCTGCTGGCTGGCTTCTGGCTGCTGGCTCAGGTTAGCTTGACGGGTCAACTCCCAGTGAGCTCCCTATCTTCTTCAGAACTTCCCTTCCTAGACCATTTTTTCTGTCATTCACTACAATGGCTTTTTCCAGAGGGATGACTCACTCTCAGTTCTTTCTATACCTGGAGTTGCTTTCATTTTAGAACCAAATGGGCATCTCAAAGGAGATGCCCATATCAAATGATTATCTCCAAAAATAATTAAAAGACCTATTGCCTTTTAGGAGCCTCAACTATATATTTTTCTTCTCCAAGGTAAAACCAGATGAATAGGTCATAGCTAATAGAAGGATTCCAAGAATCCTGGAGTATCTCAGGCTAAAGACGTTCAGCCAAGGAAATGGTCCCAGGGATCAAAAAGGACAATAGCAACCTGGGGATGCAGAGGCCAGTTCTACAGCTTAGCTTGCCTTCGAGGGATGCCTTGGGAGGGATCTTAACTGTAGAATGCTATAGAAGCAAAAGATACCCCAAAGATGCCAGGATGCACCAACAAGGCCAAGGGTGCATGGCCATCTAGCAGTTTCTATACGGGAACTGATGGGGACAAATTGTCAGAAATGCCTAGCTTGTTCACCCTGAGTCATTCATTGCCTAGTGGGACTTCCCAGGACAGGTCTCTGCCTCTAGGTTGTCTACTCCCCTGTCTGTTATTCTTTTCTGTACAGGTGGCATGGGAAATAACCACTGTAAACCCCCCCCCCCAGGTCTTACCCCATGGCTGTATCTTTAATAACTGGGAAAAATTTGATCCTAATAATTGTTGTTTGTATATAGAAATGCTACAGATTTTTGTATGTTGATTTTCTATCCTACCAGTTTATTGTATTTATTTATTACTTTGAGAAGGCTTTTTGTGGATACCTTTGGGTCTTCTGTGTATACAATCATGTCACATGCAAATAGAGGTAATTTCAACTCTTCTTTCCCTATTAGAATTCCTTTTATTTCATTCTCTTGTCTGATCTCATTGGCTAGGAATTCTGATACTATATTAAAAATGATTGGAGAAAGTGGGGAGCCTTGTCTTGTACCCATTTTTAATGGTACTGACTATACCATTTAGTATAATGTTAGCTATAGGTTTTTGATAGAAGACATTCATTATGCTGAGCAATTATGCTTCTATGCCGATTTTGGTGAGAATCATAATCATAAAGGGATTTTGGATGTTTTAAATGCTTTTTCTGCATCAATTGAAACAGTCATTTAATGTTTATCTTTCTTTCTGTTGATATGGTCTATTTCATTTATGGTTTTGTGTATGTTGAACCACCCTTACATCTCTGAAATAAAGCACATTTGGTCATGATGAATAATCTTTTTAATGTGTTGTTGGATATGATTTGCTATTATCTTGTTGAGAATTTTTTTAATCTATATTCATCAGAGATATTGGTCTGTAGTTTTCCTTTTTGTCATGTCCTTATCTGTTTTGGGAATGAGAATGATGAAAGCTTCATAAAATGACTTTGGGAGGGTCCTTTCCTTTTGAAACTTTAGAAATAATTTGAAAAGAATGAAGGTTATTTCTTTAAAAGTTTTGTAGAATTGGGGACCAGCAGGTGGCGTTGTGGCTAAGATGCTGGACACTCCCACATGGCCAACCATGGTTCAAGTCCAGACCTGGTGGCTTCTTTCTCCCTTTCCCTTTCTCTCTCTCTGTGTGTCTCTCTCTGATCAAATTAAAATAAATGAATGTATAAATAAAATATTAAAAGCTTTGTAGAATTTAGAAGTAAAGCCATCAGGACCTGGGCTTTTCTTTGTTGGGAGCCTATTTGTTACTGATTCAATTTCATGGTTTGTTATGGGTCCTCCTGTGTCAATCTTGGTATATTATATGTGTCCAGGAATTTGTACATCTCATTCAGGTTTTCTGGTTTGTTGGCATATAGCTGTTCATAGTATCCTCTAATGATGTTTTCTATTTCTACTATGTTCATTGTACTACTGCCTGTTTCATTGTGATTTTGCAATTTTGATTTATCTAATTCCTTTCTGTCTTCGTCTTAACTTAGTTAATGGTGTGCCAATCTTGTTTATGTTTTCAAAAAAACAGCTTTTGTTTTCATTTATTTTGCATATAGTTTGTTTATTTTCTGTTTCATTTGTGTCTGCTTGACTCTTTATTCTTTTTTTTTTCTCCTGGCATGTTTGATTTTTTTTTTATTGTTTTACCAATTCCCAAAGCATGATGTTAAGTTGTCCATTTGCCTTTTCATCTTTCTCTTATAAGCACTAATTGCTATGAACTTCCCTCTTATGACTGCTTTTGGGGTGTCACAAAGATTATAGAAGCTCATGAACTCAATATCATTTGTTTCCATGGATCTTGATTTCAGTCTTAATTTCTCTGGTAGTTGTAACTTCATTTAGGAGTAGGTTGTTTAGTTTCCATGTATTTGTGTATTTTCAGGGATTTTCCCACTACTAGCTAGTTTTTTGTTTGTTTTTTTGTTTGTTTTTAACACCATTAAGAAACTGACTAAACTTTAGATAGACCTTCCAAGAAAAGAGAGAGAGGATACAACCAATAAACCAGATATGGAAGAAAAGACACTATTCCTAACTATACAAAAGTAAAAAGCTTTCTTTGAGACTAATATAAATATTAAATAACTAATAAAATTTAGCTATTAATCAATACCTACAATGTAAAAAATAGCTATTAATCTAAGCTACCATTCATAATTGAAGGTTTAATAACTGCCAAAGATTAGATGTATACAATGGTTGTTTCAAAAATGAATTTAAGAAGTCAGTCATTTTCAGTCACTTTATACTAGGAGAATATAAAAATGGTACACATCTGGCTCAAAACCTTAAAATTGTGGGACCAGCAGTTAGTGTAATGGCTATGTCGCTGGACTCCCATGTAGTTGACCGTGGTTTGCATCCTGGACCCAGTGACTTAAAACTCACGCTGAGCGTGTGTGCGTGCATGCCCAAGATACTGAGAGGAGAATGGAGGAGAAGGGATTGCAGCATGGTCATCCCCCCGGGGTGTGATTTCTCATTTTCTGTCTCTCGGCTCTGTCTGTCTGGCGAGCACACGTGCCCTATAGCAAAAACCTCTTAAAAAAGAAAAAAAAATTAGAAAAAGAAAAAAACCTTAAAATTGTGATAGTGGCTTATGACATAGAACCTTAGGTTTTATTTGAAACCCCTTCTGTTTTTTAAAACTTTCCAAGAGTTCTTATCAGGTCTTAACAGAATAATGTAGCATTTGAGGGCAAAGATGCAGCCTAGGAGGCTTGCACTGGAGACCAAAATGGAGAAAACTTCCATGACCATGAATTTCCCCTTGGTACTGTGATAGACAGGAACAAATGTGACACAGATACTGCAGAACACCAGCATGCTGAATGTGAGGAACTTGGTTTCATTGAATGTGTCAGGCAAGTGCCTGGCCAGGAAAGCCACAGTGAAACTCCCCAGAGCCAAGAAGCCCAGGTAGCCCAGGACACAGTAGAAGGCAGTGACTGAGCCCTTCTTGCACATGATGAGGAGGTTTCTAGGCTCAGAATGTGAGTCTATGTCAACAAAATGGGAAGATGTTCCCAGCCAGATTCCACAGATAATCATTTGGATCAGGGAACAAATGGGAATGATAGAGTTGGAAGCCCCTGAGGTCAGCAAGGACCTCATTGTTCTCCCAGGTTTCCTGGTCTTGAATTCCAGAATTACAGTAATTATTTTGGCCAGAATGGTGGAAACAGCCACAGTAAACACAAGACCAAATGTGAGTTGTTGGAGGACACAGGTGACTGCATTAGGATGGCCAATGAAGAGCAAGGAGCAGAGGAAGCACAGCAGGAGGGAGATGAGCAGAATAAAGCTGAGAGCCTGGTTGTTGGCCTTGACAATGGGAGTGTCTCTGTGCTTCACAAAGACTCCCAAAACTACTGCTGTGAGGACAAAGAAGCACAGAGCCATGCATGAGATGGCTTTCCCCAAAGCATCCTCAAAAGCCAGGAATGTCACACGTTTGGGGAGATGGAGGAGTCTGACCCGGTAGGGCCCCAGGATCTGTGTTGAGTTTTTGACCTTTTAAGTATCACTTAAGTTGGGTCAGCATGTTGGCAAGGCCGCTGCTGGGTGTCCCCCCCCCCCCTGACCTAGGAATAAAACTTAGGTCAAATTAGCATGTCAGCAAGGCTGCTTGCTATTTGCTCCAAAAAACTGTGGTAGCCTTGCTGGGAAGCGACCCCCCTCTGACTCCCTAATATACCATAAAAAATTACATAGCTCTCTTGAGTATGTGATGAGATTTTCCCAAAAGTCCCCCGACCACTCCCCTCGGCCCTGATCACCTACTGTTAATTACAATGCTTTATCTCCATGGTCACAATAGAGGGTGGGCTGAAGTTCTATCTAGGCAAAAATAATCTTGACCTTTGGAAGGCCCTTCAAGATACATTTAACATAAAGATAATCTTTTCTTTACCTAAAATAGGATTAGGCCGAAATTGGCCCAGGACACCCCCGCCCTCGCCAAGTAAAATAGATAAATATATTAGGATTCCTGGGACCAGCAGGTGGCGTGGTGGTTAAGGTGCTGGATACTCCCACATGGCCGACCAGGGTTCAAGTCCTGAATCTGGTGGCTTGCTTTCTCACTTCCTCTCTCTCAGTCTCACCCTCTGTCTCTCTCTGGTCAAACTAAAAAAGTATGTAATAATAAATGAATGAATAAATAAAATAAATAATTATTAAAAAAAGAGATTATTAAAAAAATTTAAAAAATAAAAAAATATATTAGGATTCCTTAAATTAAGTTTTAGATCCCTATAAAACTATATAAGTATCATTCTTTATTAAGATCCATAAGAACTAATATCTATACTTGAGATTTTCTTTTCTCAATACCATTCCCAGTAATCACAAGATGGCTGCTGCGCCACATCAGCTGATAATCATCTTTGCTTGCTGGAGCCACTTTCCCAAAACTGCATTCCATGCAGACCCACCTACATCAAACGAACAATTGCGGAACTGCACTAGACCCACCCTTAATCCAACCCTAAATAGAATCTATGTTCTCTATTGTTAAAACTTTATGAGCTAATAATTGAAACATGTAGCCCCTCTCCCGTTTACTTGCATGTATCACATTTTCAATAAAAATGCACGATGATTCCTAGCAGTTGTCACTCTTCAGAGAGCGATCTCTGAGCGGTGTCCGGCTAAGAACGTGCATGAAAAAGGCACCGAGGCCTTTGTCTTCTGTTCACCTGCACCTCTTCTGACAAGTCAACCCACCCCTGCCGAGGCTGGACCCCGGCAGGGAGACAGTGAGTTCTCTCACTGTTTGGATACTCTTGAGCTGGGCACTGGGTACACTGCTTTGCATATGTTGGAAAAGCAAAGATGCAGCAATTCAGTTTTACAAATTGATTGTCATGTTGAAGAAAATGGATACCATTTTGTAATTATGTGCAGATAAAGCCCCTGTGGTAATACCAAGTTACACCAAATTAAGAGTCTGTATTCATGACACTCAGAAAATTCTTTCAGCTGCAAATAACACCAAAATCATTTGAAACTTGGTCTCAGCATATGAGATGGTCCATCTTGCGGGTCTCAATAATGTTACAAAGGATGAGGATTCATTCCCGATCTCTACTCTCTCCTGAGATTTCATTATAATGAATCTTATATTTCCATAGGTTCTCATATTTGTTCATCACAATAGAAATTAATAGCTTTCTCTTTGTTTTCTTTTTTTTGGAGAGGTTTTTTCTATAGGGTATGTGTGCTCATCAGAAAGACAGAGAGAGACAGAGAGACAGAAAGTGAGAAATCATTCCCTGGGGGGATAGCCATGCTGCAATCCCTTCTCCTTCATTCTCTCAGGATCTTGGGCAAGCAAGCACATGCATTTGGTGTTAGTTTAAGCCACCGGGTCTGGGACTCAAACCGCGGTCAACTACATAGGAGTCCAGCGACATAGCCATTATGCTAACTGCTGGGCCCAGAAATGAATAGTTTTCTTAATATTCAGAGAAAGATAATTACACTTTGTTTTTCTGGAGTATCCTAACTTTTTTCTCTTTCCTAATTTCTACTGATTTTTTTCCTGTATCTAACAGGTCACTTTGTGTACAGACCTTTTCTCATTGTACATTTTAGTTTTTCTGTCAATATTATCATAAATACTTCTATGTAAATGTGAAAACAGTTTTAATTTAAAACATTAAAATCTTGAGTGGAATATTTTTGCTTCTATAGAGCTATTTTTGAGAAATTGGTATTTTAATTACATGATAGAAGGCAGGAGTGTTCTTTTTGAGATGTTCATTTATATACATCTAAAAGCATTGTTTGTTAATTTTTTTTAAGACTGGTAATATTTTTGCCTTTATACATAATAAGTTCTCTGTTGCAACTACTCATGTCTACTGTTATGTAGCAGGAAAGCAGTCAGGGAGATTATATAAATTAAGAGGCATGTTTGTGGTTCAATTACAGTATTTAAATAAAAATATCTGCTGTAACTAATCTTTTCTAAAGTATGTATGTATGTATGTATGTATTTATGGTAATATTGAGGCAATAGTATTGGGTTGTCAGAATAGTCAGTACACTTTGCATAAAAAAAAGTCATAATTCTTCTGACAGCCCAATTTTTTCTCTAAGAATTAGAATGGGGACCGGCAGGTGGCATGAAAGTTAAGATCCTAGACTCTCACATAATTGGTTGCAGCTTGAATCTCAGACGTTGTGATTTGCTTTCTCACTTTCCCTTTCCCTTTTTCTTTCTCTCTTTCTGGTTTCTCTGGTGAGTGTGCATGTCCTTTTCCAAATTTTAATAATAGTAATAATAATAATAATAATAATGATAAATAAAATTAATAATTCTCAGAAAAAATATTAGAGGGGTAATCAATCATTTTTTTTCTTGCACAACCTCTTTTTTTTATTTAAATTTATTTATTTACGTTCATTCACTGTACATCATTACAACATACAAAAAGAGATTTTCCATCTAGAATACACTGTATATTGGCTCAATCAAGCACATCAACAAATGTGTTATCATCAACAAATAATTTCCCGTTTCTTGTTTCCTGTATATATTTTTTTTCCCATTCTTGATTCCCTATCTCTCACCCTCTGCCATCTCCCACACTCCTCCCACACTGTCTAGGGGCATCTATGGTTGCTTTCTATTTCTTCCCCTCATTTTATTGATTCACTAAAGATCTTAATTAATCTAAATATTTTGAATAGCAAGCACAACTGAAATATACATATCTATGAAAACAAGTCTGACTTTAGGCATAAACTTTAGTGAGTAGAATGAACATACTATGGTCTGCTCCATGGCTCCTGAGATCTAGCCATTTTGGGAGAAAGAAAGATGTCCCACTGCTAACTGGGCCTCCAGCATACAAAACCTGCATGAACAGCCCTTCTTCAAGAGACAGTCTGCTCCATGGCTCCTGAGATCTAGCCATTTTGGGAGAAAGGAACATGTCCCACTGCTAACTGGGCCTCCAGCATACAAAACCCGTGTGGTAGGAAAACCCCTTTCAAGTCTCCTGTCTCTGAATCAATCTTTGTCTCTCTCTCTCTCCCTGTCTTTTTTTTAATTCTTGATTTTTAGAATTTTTTAAGGTGAGGCATTTTACAGGGCCCTTTGGCCCCTCCCTCCTAGGCCTTTATTTTGTTAATAATCCCCTCTCCTCCTCCCAGAACAGCTCTTCTTCAAGAGACAGTCTGCTCTATGACTCCTGAGACCTAGCCATTTCGCACGGCGCTTGTGTGCTGCGTGGTTTTCTAATTTTTTATTTTTACTGAAATTTTTTGAATATTAATTTTTCTTTTTTAGATTTATTCAAAAGTTTTTCTCTTCCTTTTCTCTGTTTCTCATCTGTTTTTTTTCCTGTTGTTGGTATTGTTTCCCTCTCTCTGCTTCCTCTTCTGCACACTTCCCGACCCTCATATTGAACTTCAAAGTTTGGGAAGAACCCGACCATCCACCAGATGACTAGAAATCGCTGCAGGACCACAAGAAATATGGAGAAGCAGGAAAATGCCTCTCCTCCAAGGGAAATGGATAGCTCCTCTTCATCCACACACAGTTCAAGGGAATTCATGGAAATGTCTGATAAAGAATTCAGAACATTCATAATGGCAAAGCTAACAGCGATGGAAGAGAAGAGAGACAAGGATCTGCTGAAGAGGAAGGAGAAAGGAGTTGAAGAGTTCCAGGAGGTGAGGAAATTCATGCAATATCTAAAAGAGGAGTTTCACACTTTACAAAAGAATCAGATGGAACTGTTAGGAATGAAGGCTATAATACAAGAAGTCAAAATCTCCCTTGAAATTATTAAAAGCAGACTAGATCATACAGAAAATCGAATCTGTAATGTAGAAGAGAAAATGGCTGGCCTAGAAAAATCCACCATAAAGACTGAGAAAATGGCCCCAAAATTTGAGAATAATATGCAAGAAGTACTAGATACAATTAAACGTCCAAACATCCGGATAATAGGCATCCCAGAGGGTGAAGAGACTCATAAGAGCATTGACAATCTATTCCATGAAATCCTGCAAGAAAACTTTCCAAATCTGGAGAGGCACTCAAAGATTCAGTCCCAAGAAATACAGAGGACCCCAAATAGAATCAACCCAAGAAGATCTTCTCCAAGACACATTATAGCCAGATTGACCAAAACCACAGACAAAGACAAGATACTAAGACTGGCAAGAGAAAAAAGGCAAGTTACCTACAAAGGGTATCCCATCAGACTAACGGCAGACCTCTCATCGGAAACAATGCGAACAAGGAGAGAATGGGAAAATATATTCAAAATATTAAGGGAAAAGCAATTTCAACCGAGAATTCTGTACCCAGCGAGGTTATCGTTCATTTGGGAAGAAAAGACACGAACTTTCCCAGATAAACAAAACCTGAAAGAATTTACCAGCACCAGACCAGATCTCCAAGAAGTTCTTAAGGGAGTGCTATTTCAGTAAAATTAAATGCAGACACACAGAAATAAGAGTTCAAAAACTAAGAAAATGGGCAACTTAATTGTAGGGACAATGTTTGGAGATGAATATTGTATCTCAGAATTCAATTTGGAAGATCGAACCTTAACAGAAGAAAGATTAAGTACATGAGACAACCGATGAAACAACATTCTGTGACTTGACTAAATTATTGCTGCCTTTCTCCTAAGCTTTGTATTCCGGTTTTAAAGGTTTTAACTGTCTTGAGCTGTTGATAGGTGCAGGTACCTACTATTTGAACAGAATACTAACCTGTTTCTAGGCTTTAAGTTTCAAGGACATATCATTACCAGTTCAAAACTCCTCTTCTTGAAATTACCTGCTGAAAGTAGTTAGATTACTTATGATATTGTGTGGCCAACAAAATGTTGGGGAAAAAGGAATGGAAGACAACTGTATATAGCAGAGATAGTGTAATAAGAGAGTGGGACAGGGCAGAGGGTCCTTTCATGGGGTAAAAAACATATATATACATATACATATGTATGAAAGTAGAAATGGAATATTATTGATGATAACATGCTTGATTAAGCCACTATGCAGTTTATTCTAGATGGGAAACCACATTTAGTATGTTGTGATGATGATCAGGGAATGAATGTTAAGTAATTAAAAAAAAAGTTGCAGGAGAAAAGAAAACGGTAAATCTGTTCTTATCAAAATGCATATTTGATGACTGCAGTAAGCTATATAGCCCCAACTGGGTACTACTTTGTAATATGTTCATTCTACTTACTGGGGTTTATGCCTAAAGTCAGACTTGGGTTCATGTATAGGTATATATCAGCTGTGCTAGCTATTGGATATATTTAGACTAATTAAGTTCATTAGCAAATCAACTAAATGGGGGAGGGAAGGCATAGAAAGCAACCATGGATACTAGAGACAATGTGGGAGGAGGGTGGGACATGGCAGAGGGTGAGGGATAAGGAATCAAGGATGGCAAAACAAAAAACAAAGTATACAAGACATAAGAATTGGAAAAGTATTTGCTGAAAACATGTATGTTGATGTGCTTGATTGAGACAATACACAGTGTATTTTGGATGGAAAATTCATTTGTATGCTGTAATGATGTATAGTGAATTAATGTAAAAAACAAATAAACTTAAAGAGAAAAAAAAAGAATGAACATACTATAAAGTAGCATCTAGCTGGGGCTATATATCTTACTGCAGTCATCAAATAGGTATTTTTTCCTCCTGAAACTTTTTTAAATTAATTAATTTACATCCATCCCCTAAGCATCGTCACAGCATACAAAATGTGGTTTCCCAACCAGAATATACTGCATAGTGGCTTAATCAAGCATGTTATCATCAATAATTTTTCATTTCTAGTTATATATATATATATATATATATATATATATATATATCCCTCAGTATATAACATATACATATACATAT
The DNA here is from genome assembly GCA_026018925.1 of Tupaia tana. Lineage (NCBI taxonomy): Eukaryota > Metazoa > Chordata > Mammalia > Scandentia > Tupaiidae > Tupaia > Tupaia tana. The sequence goes on from JAKSZU010000029.1 coordinate 2,919,767, forward strand.
ACATGTATTTACCCCTAAGTCTGACCCTCTGCCCTTTCCCACCTTCTTCTCACACTATCTTTGGTGTCTACAGTTGTCTTCCATTCCCTTTCCCCCCACATTTTATTGATCTCACAATTTCTTAAATAATCTAACTACTTTCAATAGCAAGTTCAGCTGATAATTTCAAGAAAAGCAGCTTTGAATTGGTAAGAAAATTTGGTTAAAACTTTAAGCCTGGAAACAGGTTAGGATTGTGTTCAAATAGTAGGTACATGAACCTATTGACAGCTCAGGACAAGACAAAAACTTTTAAGACCAGACAACAAAGCCTATGGTCTGGTGCTGGTAAATTCTTTCAGGTTTTGTTTATCTGAGATGTTCTTGTCTTTTCTTCTCATATGAAGGATAACCTTGCTGGGTACAGTATTCTCTGTTGCAATTGCTTTTCCCTTAACACTTTGAATATATTTTCCCATTCTTTCCTTGCTCACATTGTTTCTGATGAGAGGTTTGCTGTTAGTCTGATGAGATATCCTTTGTAGGTAACTTCCTGTTTCTTTTTTTTGCCAATCTTAGTATCTTTTCTTTGTGATTTGGTCAGTCTGGCTGTAATGAGAATTGGAGATATTCTTGGGTTGATTCTATTTGGGATGCTTTATATTTCTTGGGACTGGATCTTTGAGTGCCTCTCTAGGTTTGAAAATTTGTCTTGCAGGATTTCATGGAATAGATTATCAATGCCCTTATGAGTCTCTTCACCTTCTGGGATGCCTATTATCCGGATGTTTGGATATTTGATGGTATCTAGTATTTCTCATATATTATTCTCAAATTATGGGGCAATTTTCTCAGTCTTCATGGTGGATTTTTCTATGCCAGCAATTTTCTCTCCTACGTCTAAGATTCTAGTTTCTGTATGATCTAGTCTGCTTTTAATACTTTGAAGAGATATTTTGACTTCCTGTATTATAGTCTTCATCTCTAACAGGTCCATTTGATTCTTTTTAAAAATGTGTAATGCTCTTTTAGATCTTGCAAGAATTTCTTCACCTCCTGGAACTCATCAGTTCCTTTCTCCTTTCTCTTCTGCAGTTCATTGTCTCTCTTCTCTTCCATCTCTGTTAGCTTCACCTTATAAATGTTCTAAATTCTTTATCAAACATTTTCATTGAACTATCTGTGGATGAAGAGGATTTATTCTTTTCCCTTGGAGGAGAGGTATTTTCTTGCTTTTTCATATTTCTTGTGGTCCTGCGGTGATTTTTAGACATCTAATGGAATGCATGTTTCTTCCCAAATTTGAAATTCAATCTGAGCATCCAGGAGCATGCAGAAAAGAAAATAGAGAGAAACAACAGCAACAAAAACAACCAAGAAGCAGAGAAAAAGAGAAGACAAAAAAACTAAAAAGATATATATATATTTTTTTAAAAAGCAAAAATTAGAAAACCGTGTGGTGTGCTTGTGCACTGCACGAAATCACTAGTTCTCAGGAGCCATGAAGGTGTCTTCTGAGGCCTGCTCCCTTGTCTCTCCTGGGTTGGGAGGAGGAGAGGGTATTATTAACAAGATACAGGGAGCAGAGGGGCTGAAAGCCAAGAAAATGCTTTACCCAAAGCATTAATGGCACAAAGAGGTGTAGTATTATCTGTTGAAGATATTTTGTAGTTTTATCAACAGTACTAGGGGGAAATGTTCACCTGTTGAAATATCCATTTTGTAAGACAAATACTAGTGTGATTGTATGAAAGAAAATGAAATGAAAAAAATTTAAATAAAAGAAAGAAATTAATAAAATAAAAGACTACTTAAAAAAATTTTAGAAAGGAAGGGGAACTCTCTTACACTGCTGTTGGGAATGTAAATAAGTCCAACCACTGTGGAGGACAGTTTGGGGATTCTTCAAAAATTTACAAATAGAACTGCCATATGATCCAGCAATCCCATTTCTTGGCATCTACCCAAAGGACAGAAGAATTTCTCATTGGAAAAGTGCTTGCACATTGATGTTTATTGTGGCACTTTTCACGATTGCTAAGACATGGAATCAACTCAAATGCCCCCGTATGGATGAATGGATTGAAAAACTGTGGCACATATACTCTATGGAATACTATTCAGCCATTAAGCACAACAAAACCCTGACTTTTGACAGAAAGTGGAAGAATATGGAAGATTTACTGCTGAGTGAAGCAAGCCAGGCTATGAAGGAGAGACACTGTATGCCCCCACTTAAGATATACTGAATGTCTGCACTCTATAACTGAAACTGATGGGCTAAAGGATGTACAAACAGAAGACATTGTAAATACCAGATGTGGGGTGTGTGGAGAGGGGCCTGGGGAAGAACATTTGGAGGAGGGATACGAAGACAGCTTTGTTGAGACAGGGAGGTAGTGTTTCTATATTTTGATGAACTAGACAGGGGAGAAATGTTCATATATTGAAATGATCATCTTGTAAGCTAAATAATGTAATAGAATGTATTTTAAAAATGTAAATAAAAATAAATAAATAAATAAATAAATAAAAGAAAAGGCCCGTGAAATTTTAGTTTCCTGGCCTGTATCTTCCAGGTAGGAGCAAATGACTCTAAGCTGGTCTCTAAGCCAATACCGTTGTAAACCAGAGCCCAGGAAAGACAGCTCGTAAGTGTATAATTTTCTGGAGCTCAATTCTATGCAGTTGTACTGATGTTTCATTAAGTCACTGTGTATTTCTAAGTGTTGATACATTTAAAAAGTTGCTTTATGAAAGATGAGTAAATTTTTTAAATACTTAAAAAATAGAAAGAAAAAAATAACAAAAAATATGAGAAGACAGAGGTAGAGAGAGACAGAGATAGAGGCAGAGGCAGAAGCAGAGGCAGAGGCATAGAGAAGGCTTGAGGGAGCTCCTACCACTGGAGTTTGTGAGCTGAGTTATCAGTAGAAAAGCTTCATTTCTTTTTTCCCTGAAATCACTAGTTCTCAGGAGCCATGAAGGTGTTTTCTGAGGCCTGCTCCCTTGCCTCTCCACTGGAGTTTGTGGGCTGAAGGCTGAATTATTAGTAGAAAAGCTTCCTTCCTTTTTTTCTTGAAATCACTAGTTCTCAGGAGCCATGAAGGTGTCTTCCTGGTAGTATATTTTGTATGATGGTAAATTTTGAGATGCCCAAATGTGAAATGTATTAGAATGTTGAGTCTTTAATTTTTATACTGTGTTTCTTTATCTTTCTGCTATATATTTCAAGTGTGATATTCTGATATTAGTCACTTCTTTGTACTTAATTCCACAGATGTTTGAGCTTGGTTGTAAAAGTCATAAAATATCTTCTTGATGATTTGTCTGTAATTATTTTTTAATTTATTTATTTATATTCATTCACTTCACAACATTACAACATACAAAATGAGATTTCCCATTCAGAATACACTGTATATTGGCTCAATCAAGCACATCAACATACGTGTTATCATCAACAAGTAATTTTCCATTTCTTGTTTCCTGTATATTTTGCTTATATTTGCCATCCTTGATTCCCTATCTCTCACCCTCTGCCATGTCCCACTCTTTTCCCACACTGTCCCTGGTATCCATGGTTGCTTTCTATGCCTTTTACCCCCACTTTATTGCTTTGCTAATGAACCTAATTAAATATTTCCAATAGCAAGAGCAGCTTATATATACAAATTCATGAACTCAAGTCTGATTTTAGGCATAAATCTCACTGAGTAGAATGAACATACTATAAAGTAGCACCTAGCTGAGGCTTTATAGCTTACTGCAGCCATCAAATATACATTTTTTTCTGAAACTTTTTTTTAAATTAATTAATGTACATTCATTCCCTAATCATTGTCACAGCATACAAACAATGGTTTCCCATCCAGAATATACTGCATAGTGGCTTAATCATGTATGTTATCATCAATAATTTTCCTTTTCTAGTTTCACATATCTGTAATTATTTATCATCTAGAGATAAAATTCAGGCTCAAAGTTTAAGGCACCCAAAGGTAATTCTGATAATGACACCTCTTTTATTTTATGACTAACATGGTCCAGTATGAGATCTAAGATTGATACTATCTTACCCAACACCAAACTGTAAGGGTTTCCACTGGAAATAGTTTCACAGTTGAGCCTAATAGAATGAGCATGGCCAGAAAACAGCTTACACATAATAGGGTAGAATAGTGTATATAAAATAAAAATATCCCAAATATGAGTATGTGAATGATGAATAATGATGTTCTAGGTTTTAGTTCTATTTGTGTGCATGAGAGAGATTTTTCCTATAGGGTACATGTACTCGCAAGAGAGACAGAAAGACAGAAATTAAGAAATCATTCCCTGGGTGGATGGCCATGCCACAATTTCTTCTCTTTTCTCCTCTTAGGATTTTGGACATGCATACACATGTGCCTGGCATGACCTTCAAGCCTCAGGGTTGGAAAGTGAGCCATGATTGGCCACATGGGACAGTGTCTTTATCACCATGCCACCTACTGGCTTATGTTTTATTTCTAATAGTAATAGTTTTATTTTTATTGAGCAATAGTAGGGACTAACAATGTAGTTATGTATTTCATACCTATTTGGTTTGAAATATCTGACTCTGGGCAAGAAACACAAATAAAGCAGCAAACAGGTCTTCCTTCTCAGGGAATTTTCTGGAATCCAGGAACACAGCTGTGGCTACACATAGACTCAGGAGTCTGAGCAGAAAAGAGAATAATTAGTCATTATCATGTGTGTTATGAGCTGCTTGATGGAATGCTCTATTTTCTCTTTACCTCTAAGTAAATTTTTGCCTTTTATAGTTCAGCACTGTTTAACCTTTTGATATTACTTGGAATCCTTATAATATTTTCTTTTCAAGGAGGAATTTCAGCTATAGGGTGCATGAGCTTGCCAGAGAGACACTGAGACAGAGGGAGATAGAAATCACCCCCGAGGGGATTGCTGTACCAAAATCCCATCTTTATTCTCTTCTCAAGAATTTTGGCATAGATGCACATGTGTTGGGTGTAACTTTCAAGCCTCCATGTTCAGGACTTAAACTGCAGTCAGCCACTTGGGAATCCAGAGCCTGTACTACCTGCTAACCTCCATTAGTGAGACCTCTAATGATCTAGTATACTTAGCTTTCTTCTTTATGTTTTGTTATTTTTAAAAAGAATTATTTATTGGGACCAGCAGTTAGTGTAATGGCTATGTCGCTGGACTCCCACGTAGTCGACCGCGGTTCGAGTCCCAGACCCGGCGGCTTAAACTCACGCCGGGCGCGTGTGCATGCGTGCCCAAGATCCCGAGAGGAGAATGGAGGAGAAGGGATTGCGGCGTGGACATCCCCCCTGGGGGGTGATTTCCTGCTTTCTATCTCTCTGTCTCTCTATGTCTGTCTGGCGAGCGCACGTGCCCTATAGCAAAAACCTCTCCAAAAAAAGAAAAAAAAAGAATTATTTATTTTATTTAATTTATTATCATTTTTTAAAAATGTGATCACAAAGACACAGACAGCAAGAGAGAGAGAGAGAGAAAAGTAAGAAAGAAAGCCATCATTTCTGGGACTCAAACCATAATAAGCCATGTGGGAGTCCAGTGCTTTAGCCACTATACCACCTGCCAGTCCCCTTTGTGTATTTTTACTGGATATTTTACCTAATTACTTTATCCCATACATGACTAAAAATATCCCTTGTCTCATTCTCTTGTCTTATGCAGTCATTTTATACAAAACCATTTCAATGCAGATTTTACATTGCAAAGCCTATGAAAAGTTTTCTTTCTGAGAATATTTATACTATATCTTCATATGTAGTTGGGTAGAAAATTTTTGTTTCCGAATTTTTAAATATCTAATAATGATATGTAGGTACACAATAAAAAGTTAACTTAAAATTCATGGACAAACAGATACATGATGAAAGTGTGGGTACTGAGGCCAGTTGAGCACTGCTTTTCATATATTAACACAGTACATGTGCAAAGCATAATATTTATATACATCTTCTGCACCATCTAATTGCCTGAGATTATAGTCATTTTGAAATGTTTAGTACAATGAAGAGTGGTATACAAGGTACTGGAAGGTGCTATAGTGGTTAAGGCACCAGACTCACATGGTTTAAGTACTGAACCTGGTGACTTGTTTATTCTCTCTCTCTGTCAGTCTCTGGTCAAGTTGAAGAAGAAGCATCAGATGCAGAAGAAGAAGAAGCAGAAAAAGAATAGATAATAAATTAAATAAATAATTACTGAAAAATAAAAATGGTTTGTAAAATGACAAGAGAAAATGTGAATGGTATCTTCAAAAACGTAAATGGTGTATTAATGTATAATCTACTTGTTTTTGCAGTATACCAAAATATGAGAAGGACTTTGTTCACAAATAATAAAAGGTTTCAGGACACAGAGAGGGGTTTTTTATACATACACATACACACACATACAAACACACGAATGAGTCATGTGCTCCATAAAGACATAGACATTTCAGTAAATGATAAACAGCATATATGATAGTGGTACCATAAAATAATAGGTTGGGCCATATAAACTCCATGTGTGGTGTGCAATATTATCTAGGGTTGTGTAAGTACAATCTATGATATTCGCACAATGACAAAAGTCTGATAAACACATTTCTCAGGGACCAATAGATGGCATAGTCATTATGTCACTGGACTTACACTTGTCTGACCCCATTTTGGGTCTCAGACCAGGCAGCTTGAGACTCATATCAGGTGCATTTGTGTGCATGTACAAAATCCTGAGAGCAGAATGAAGAAGGGATTATGGCATAGCCATCCCTTCTGGAGAATGATTTCTCACTTTCTGTCTCTCTGTCTCTCTAGTGAGCTCATATACCCTATACCAAATAACTCTCTAAGACAAAAGCACAAAAAAAGTTATAAATGTATTCTCATAAAATATTTCTTTTATTAAACAATGTTCAATTCTGTGTACATACCCATCACCTTATTGATATTAATTAGACTGCTGCTTAAACAAACATATGATAACAAATCATTTAATAAAAATGGGAAGTTTTTCTATAGTTGAGTATGTACATAAGAAAAATTGAGTAGTACAAAGTCTGAAAGTAAAAGGCAATTTTTTAAAATTTATATATTTTTTTTTTGGAGAGGTTTTCGCTATAGGGCGCGTGCGCTCACCAGACAGACAGAGAGAGACAGAGAGACAGAAAGCGAGAAATCACCCCCCAGGGGGGATGGTCACGCCGCAATCCCTTCTCCTCCATTCTCCTCTCGGGATCTTGGGCACGCACGCACACGCGCCCGGCGTGAGTTCTAAGCCACCGGGTCCGGGACGCGAACCGCGGTCAACTACGTGGGACTCCAGCGACATAGCCATTACGCTAACTGCTGGTTCCCTTAATTTATATTTTCACTGAGACAAGAGTTTAATTTATTTTTCTTTAGATTTTGCATAGGTTGTGTGTGTTTGTCAGTGAAAAACAGGGACAGAGAGATAATAAGGGAGAATTAATCTTTATAGGGGTGGCCACACCACAATAACTTATTCTCCATTCTGCTCCACAGATTTTGGGCATGCACATGCACGCACAAGCCAGGCATGATTTTCAAGCCACTGGATCCAGAAGTCAAACCATGGTTGACCATGTCAGAATCCAGTGCCTTCACTATGATGTCACCTGCTGGTCCCATAAATATCAAACTTACTACTGAGTTAAAGCAGTCACAAGATTTAATTTCAAGACTCAGATATCACTGTATATATTTTGATTATTTTGTTTGTTTTTTTTAGAGATTTTTGTCTTAGGGTGTGTGTACTCATAAAAGAGAGAAAGAGGGAGACAGTGAGAGGATAAGTAAAAAAATCACCCCCTGGGGTAATGACCATGTTGGAATCCCTTCTCTTCTTTCTCCTACTGGGATCTTGGGCACTTATGCACATGTATCCAGCATGAATTTCAAGCCACTGGGTCCAGTACTCACTGCAGTTGATGATGTGGGATTCCAGTGACATAACTACTATGCAACCTGCTTCCCCCACCTCTACATGTATTTCATATTAAAATGACATTGTACCTCTTTGAATTTAACAAGCCAGTTTATGACCTCTTCATTGATGACCAAGCCGTGATCATGGGTGTTCCTGTAGACAAAATCTCCTATTTTAACTAACAGCCAGCTGTTATTACAAAATATCACAAGGTTGTGGATATCATACTGTATCATATTTCTGTCTTCATCAAGAAGCATGTTGTATTCAATGCTATTTGTCAGTTGGCTTTTCCTCAGAAATGGATGAAGCTATATTAAAGACAGGGTTTAAAAAATTAGGACTGTATTTAATGTAGAGATGGTTGGTTCATATTTATCAAGTAATCCTATTTTAATATCCCTACCCTTATGTTTACTTCTTTTATATAATTTTTATGTTTATTTTTAAATTTATTTTACATTTCATTTTCTTTTATATGTTCAATCATATTATTTAGCTTAGAAAGTGAATATTTCAACAGGTGAACATTTATCCCTAGTCCTGTTGATAAAGCTATAAAATATTTTCAACAGATAATACCACAGTTCTTTGTCCCACCAATGCTTTGCCTCCATATTTTTCATCTAAATGTCCTTCCTCAGACCATACTCTTTCATACACACTATATCTGGTATTTACATCCACATACTGTGTTTCTATATCCTTTTAACATCCATTTACTGTGTTTCTAGATAAATGGATTGAAAAACTGTGGCATATATACTCTATGGAATACTACTCAGCCATAAAAAAAAAAAAAAACAAGACCCTGGCTTTTGACAGAAAGTGGAAAAATATGGAAGTTTTACTGCTAAGTGAAGCAAGCCAGGCAATGAAGGAGAGACACTGTATGTCCCCACTTAATATATACTGAGTGTCCACACTCTATGACAGAAACTGATTGATATAGAAACACAGTAAATGTTTACTTCTTTGTAGGAGTTGAATTTGGTATGAATGGTCACCTTCTTAGGGCTCATGTGATATGAGCCCTTTTTTTTCCTTCCTAAAAACAATGGAGGAGTGGTTGTAGCTCATCAGAAAAATTCTAGGATGTTTGTGAGAGGGTGATTTGTACATATACTCTCATAAAATTCAGACTACTAAAATCTTGTTTGGACTAATTGGAGTCTAATCTTGATAATTCATAAAGTGCACAGATGGAGTCAGACAGTGGCGTGGTTAAGTTGACTAAATCACACATGGCCAAGAAGGCAACTTGAGTCCTGTATCAGCAGCTTACAAAACACACCGGGTAGGGCCAAATGTGGCATGGTGGTAAGGTGCTGGACTGCCACATGACTGACTGCATTTCGAATCCTGGACCTGGTGGCTTGCTTTCTAATGTTCCCTTTTTCTATCTCTCTGTCTATCTCTATCAAATTTAAAAAACAAATAAATAAAATAAAATAATGATCAAAATAACAATGGGCACATATGTGTGCCTGCCCAAAATTTCAAATGCAGGGAGAGATGGAGAAGTGATTGCATCATGACCATTTCCTAGGGGGGTGATTTCTCACATGTGGGAGTCCAGTGCCCTTACCGCCATACCACCTGCTGGCCCCTTGTAGGAAGTTTTACAAAGGCAGTATATAAGTGGATTCTTGGTAGTGGCAATGGTAGTATAAAAGGTATGCATTTCTCCATGTTTATCCAAATATGTACATTAAAAATGCACAGTTTTTGTATATTTACACCTCAATAAAGCTTTTTAAAAGGGAAAAATACATTTCATTATTTATCTTTATTTTGGGCTTCTTTTAGTGGAAGTGTGATTGTCATGTGACAATACAATTAACAATTTGTGACAAAGTATAAATTTAAAACTTATAGATTCTAAAAAAGTGTTTTTGTTTTTGTTTTTCCTAGTGGAAATGTGTTTTCCAGAAAAAAAAAAAAAACAGAGATAGTGCAGGAAGAAACAGGGAAAATGCTCCCTATAGGGAATGATCAGACTGCAATCTCTTCTTGATTTCTCCATCAGTTTTGGATTTTGAGCATGCATACATGTCTTGCTTGTTGACTAGGCCTCCAGGACTTGAACTCAACTCATGTGATATCCAGCTGCCTTACTCACCAGGGCATGGATCCAGCCCACAAAAGTATATATTTTTTTAAGAATTATTTATTTAATTTTATCTATTATTATTATTTTTAATTTGCTATAGGGCATGTATGCTCATGAAAGAAAAACAGAGAAGAGAGAGAGAAAAAGTGAGAAATCAAACTGCCAGACCCAGGACTAGAACCATGATTGGCCATCTGAGTGTTTAGTGACTTACACCATTTGTTCGTCACACTTAAGAGATTTTTAATAAACCATGTTAGCCTCCTAACTTTTGGATGGATGACATTATTTTGCAGAAAATAATTAGCTATTGATGTTTATGCAACTGTTCTTTCAGTCTTTTAATTATTAGAATAGTAACATGCCAATATTTTCTACACCTACATAACCATCTTGACAAAATGACTTAACTTTTCAAGAGTCAACTTCAAACTTGCTCAAAATGTAATTTAAATGTCATTTTTATTAGTACAAGTGGAAATCAGATAGAAACTAAACTTTCTATATTTATTTGTATGTGTGTATATTGTATTTACTTGTTTTGCCAACAAATTTGTCTAATGTATTTGTCCTTTTTTGATAAAGACGTTTCATACAAAAGTTTTGAATTTAGTGTTTATTTTAAAAATCATTAATTTTTTTTATTAATTATTATCACTATTTTTTAGATTTGCTCTAGGGCTTATGTAATTACCAAAAAGAGACAGAGACCAAAAGAGAGAGAAAGTGAGAAAGCAAACCGCCAGTACAGTATTTGAACTACATTTGACCATGTGGGAATACAGGGCCTTAACCATTCTGACAGTTTTTGGTTTCATGATTTAGCGTTTGTTTAAATTATAAACATATTTATAAACCAAGTAGACTACCCTGAGACTATATGTCTCAAAAGTAGTCTCATGTTTTAAAATTGGATCACTGTTCCTTCCTCCAGGATTTTTGCAAACAATAAAAATACAGTTAAGTCTAAAAGAAATATCTTTCCATGAGTCATGCTAGAATATTATATAGGACTTATTTTTTTTTCCTTATCATAAGTATTGCATGGAGGGATTAGGCCACAGCATCTGTATCACTAGTGATAAATAGATATGTTCATTATGTCAATATTCTCTGAGGTTGGATGCATTACTAAAAAACATACATTGATTTGACCAATTTTAATCTATGTTTTGTCAAGTATCTTTTCTCTTTGAACATTTTTCAGTATTTCACTATATTTTTACTAATATAATTTATTTTAAAAATTTGCCAGAGGGTGCATGTACTCTCCAGAGAGACAGAGAAAGAAAGCAACTTTCATGAGAATGGTCATGAAGCAATCCTTTCTCCTCCACTGACAAATATGTGTTTAGGGACACACACATTCTTGGTGTGTTTCTCAATTTCTGGATCCAAAACCTGAGTTGCAAGTTTGGCCATGTGGAATCTGGCTACATCAACCACCAAGCCATGGAGCCACCCCATATAATTTAATATCTAATTCTTTAGTGTCAGAACTCTCTAAGTAGAAATAATCACAACCCATATACTTTCACATGAAAACTAAAATAAAAACTTTTTAAACAAATTTTGCCTAATCTTCTTTATTTTGAGAAGAAAACATAGTCATGTTGTTTTTTTTTAAAAAAAAAACTCAACTGGGACTAGTGAATGACATAATAGTTACATCACTGAACTCCCACCTACACAACCATAGTTCAAATCCTGGCTGGGTGGCTTAAACCACACAGGGCACATCTGTGTACCTGCTCAAGATTCTGAGAGGAAAATTAAAAAAGAAAGGGGTTGCAACATGGCCAGACCCCCTGGGATAAAATTTCTCACTTTCTGTTTCTGTCTGACCAGCTCATGCACCTAATAGCAAAAAGTACTCTCTCTCGCGCACGCTCTCAAAATAAAAATAGAAAAACACTTAGCATATGATATGGTGGTTAGGATGGTTGGGTTTCCACATCACCTACCGTGATTTGAGTCCTGGACTCGGTGCCTTGAAAATCATACTGGGAACATATATATGTGCATGCCCAACCTTCCAAGAGGAGAAGAGATTATAGTATGACCATTCCCCCCCTACAAGGTGAATTCTCACATTTTCTTTTGCTCTCTCTTCTCTGGCAAGTACCCATGCCCTATGGAAAAAGCTAAAACAAAACAAAACAAAGCAAAACAAACAAAAACAGAACAAAACTGAACCACCAGGGGTCAGGGACCAGTGGATGGCATAATGGTTATGTCACTGGACTCCCATTTAGTAAACCAGAGTTTGCATCCAAACCTGGAGGCCTAAAACTCACTCCAGGCACGTGTATGTGTGCATGCCCAACATCCCAAAAGAAGAATGGAGGAGAAGAGATTTTGGCATGGCCATCTCCCCTGGTGGTGATTTCTCACTTTCTGTCTTTCTGTCCCTCTCTGTCTCTTTGGTGAATGCACATGTCCTATAGCAAAAATCTCTCTTACAACCAGCAGTTGACATAATGGCTATGTTGCTGGACTCCCATGTAGTTGACCATGGCTCAAATCCCAGATTCAGTGGCTTAAACTCACCCCGGGTGTGTGTGCGTAAGTGCCCAAGATTCCAAGAGGAGAATGGAAGAAAAGGGATTGCGGTTTGACCATCCCCCTGGGGGGGGTGACTTCTCACTTTATGTCTCTGTCTCTCTATTTCTGGCGAGCACACGTGTCTTATAGCAAAAGCCTCTCAAAAAAAAAAAAAAAAAAAAACGAAAACAAAACCAAAAAGCCGCCGTTAGTCAGTAGGTGGTGTGGTGGTGAGGGTGGACTCCCTCATGGTTGACCATGTGTTAGTACTAGACTTAGAAGCTTGAAAAGCACACAGACCTGTATGTATGGGTGCCCAAAATCACAGGAGGAGAATGGAGGAGAAGGGATTGTGGTGTGGCCATACCCAGTGGGGGTCATGTTTCACTTTCCCTTATTTTCACTCTCTGATGAGCGCATGTGTCCTATGATAGGAAACTTAAAAAAAAATGGAAATACCTCCAAATATTCTCAGTGCTTACAAATGATGTTTACCTGCCAGGGAAGAATAGGCTGGTCTGCATCTCCTGGAGCTCTCATTTCTATTTTTTGCAAAAGAATCTTATAAAGAACTTGAGCCACCATCTGCACAGCATGATAGATAAAATAGCTGGAGTCAGACATGGTCGTTATGTCCAAATACGACTGCAGAAACTCTAGGGAAGAATTTGGTGGGCAGTCTCCAATTTTGCCACATAGTGATCCAGCAAGTGCACATAGAAAAAATGAGCCCAGAGTTTACTGAAGTAAAAATCTTCTGGGTATTAGAAAGGGTTCACTGTCCTGAGAAATTGTTTAAAGCCAGGAATTTTCCTTTTCTGGTTTGAGAATAACAGGATTCCATGGAAAAAGTATGGAATCTTAAAAGTGGTAAAAATATGATTCCAGGGAACCAGCAGTTAGCGTAATGGCTATGTTGCTGGATTCCCACATAGTTGACCACAGTTCGCGTCCTGGACCCAGTGGCTTAAAACTCACTCCGGGCACGTGTGCGTGCATGCCCAAGATCCCGAGAGGAGAATGGAGGAGAAGGGATTGCCGTGTGACCATCCCCCCCGGGGGGATGATTTCTCGCTTTCTGTCTCTATGTCTCTCTCTGTCTGGTGAGCGCACATGGCCTATAGAGAAAACCTCTCCCCCCCCAAAAAAAAATATATATATATATGATTCCACTGTGGGGAGTAGAGATTTCTCATGATCCATACTTTTCCCCAAATTAAATAGAATTCTTTTACATGTCCCAGATTCCAGACACTCCCTTCATCACCATGTATTATATACACATTTGCAGATGAAACTCTGATCCTCGTCCTAAGAGTTAAGTCACGTGAAAAAAAGATACCTTTTGTGGGAGGGAGCTTTTCTGTAAAGGCCACACAGATATCCTTTTCTATAATCTTTGCCTTTATATTCTGGAGAAACTGCTCCCCTTGCATATCATCAGATACATAGAGTGCCACCCACGTCCAGCCAAAATGCAGCAACAACTGGATGATTCCATGAATCAGAGAGCTGTCCTTGGTGGCCATCTGATAAACTAATGGAAATTGGTCTTTATCACTTAGGATGGGATCAAAAGGACCATATGTGACCTGAATAAGAAAAGAAATAACCTAATTCTAGCCTTAGTGCAATTTTGGATTGTCCCAATTAAATGGGGGAGGAGATAATACTTGAACTGATAAGACCATAGATGGGATATTGAGTGAAGAGAATGCATGCTGTGGAAATGACAATATTCTGTCATTATGAGCATCAGAAGACTGTCATGCAGTCCCATTTCTTTTAATATAAGGCGTGTGACTAATCCAAATAACAGTATCACTCCCAGACCAGAACATATGAGAAAAAGTATAAGGTTCAATACTTGTTTCAATATTTACAGAGGAAACATAGATGCATATATTTATAAAAATGGTGCAACAATATGTTGGTGATTAACAAGGATTAAACTATCAACTCTGAAAACAAAATATTGTATTGGTTTTTTGATTCTGTGTTTTATCACCATAGCATAACCTATATATTTTTTAAAACACAAACACTAATATTTTAAACATAATATTTTCAGAGCAGGATTCTCATAAGCTAAGTCAGTGTTTTCCAGTAAAATCTCCTGAAACTTGTATTAGATAGTTTCCCTGGAAGAATCTCTGAGGTGTAGAGTTGTTATGTGGGGAGTAACTGGAAGTGCTTTGAAGACATCCACCTGCATAGATGTGAGGAAGAGCAGAGGGAACTGGTAAACCTCAGTTACTATAACTGAGCCATACCCAATTTAGAGGATCTCCAGTGCTGGAATGTCCTTTATTTGTTCAATGACATAATGAATGGAAAAGTTTTTATATGTTTGTATCTAATTGACCTCTGAAGGCCCACTGCTACTGTGCTCTTCTGAGATAAGGTATATCTCTATTTGCTGCATACTGTTTAGAAGACTTATTTAAGTTGGTCTTCATTATTCCCATCAGAGGAGGTTGAATATAATGGCCATGGACATAAATTTTGATGAAATTTAAGAGATTCCACTTCTCTACTATTTGCTTTTTCAAGAGGTTTTTGCTATAGGGCACGTGTGCTTGCCAGAAAGACAGAGAGACAGAGCTACAGAAGCGAGAAATCACCCACCGGGGGGATGGCCACACCGCAATTCCTTCTCCTCCGTTCTCCTCTCTAGATCTTGGGCATACACACACATGTGCCCGGCGTGAGTTTAAGTCACTGGGTCTGAGACTCGAACCATGGTCGACTACATGGAAGTCCAGTAACATAGCCATTATGCTAACTGCTGGCCCCCATCTACTTATTTTTGTTAGAGAAAAAATTCAATCATGCATGCTTGCCACAGAGAGACAAAGAGATAGTGAAAAATAACTGCACATAAGTAACAGTCATGCCAATATTCCTTCTCCTAAACTTTTTTATTCTTGGTATTTTAGACCTACAAGCACACATGACAAATGTGTTCTTTAAGCCACCCCAATTTTGAACCATGCAGTAAACCATAAAGAACTGAGCCTCATTAACCACCATGTTACCAGCTGGCCCACCACTGCTCTTTTTCTTTCTCTCTCTTCTTTGTACTTTTAGCAATTTCATCACTTAAAAAAATTCCCTGTGACTTTCTCTCTGTTTAAGCAAATTGTGTCCAAACAACGAAGAGAGGTGTTGAGGGGCTCCAGGATTATGTAAATCCAACTTCTGTATTTTCTCTGCTCATATGTGAGAGGGTTAAGTTATCTAGCTCTCATTCCCCAACCTGACAACCTATTTACCTGTGGACTTTTGTAGAGCTCCAAAAGAGTTCCAACTTGGGCTGAAAATGTTGGCGTGTTTCCTGCAATGATAGCACCAGGTTGTTTATGTGTCTGGCAATTGTAGTTTGGCAGCATATGATTCCCTCCAGAGAGCAAAAACAGAGCATTTTCTAAAGTTCTTCTGTCACTGGGAAATGCATCATAGAATACATAACCCAAGGTACTGTTGGGTAGCAAATGGAGACTCTTATTGATCTCCTCAATGGCAAAGTAAAAGGCCAATACATATTGGTAGTTCTTCCATGTGAACCTAAACAGAGGGGGCAGCATTATAAAATAGAGTCAAGTCATTGATTTAGGGCAAACTTTTCAGCCAAGACACAAGACATACAGGTTTAGGCCTAGGCTGCCATTCAGAAATTTTTCTGCACTGGTACAAGTAGCTGGTGTGAATGATATTTCCAGGGCCCTAGAAAATCTTGAAATGTTTTTCTCTGTACATAAGCAAGTTGTTCCCAAACTATGAAGAAAGGTTTTGAGGACCTTGTGAGTGAGATGAAGATTCATTTAGCTGGATGAAGACACTGTCATGTAAACAGAGGTAATTTTAAAGGAGGATCATTAATGCATGGGGAGGACAACAACTTTTTTTTAAGGATATGAATGAGGAGTGCACACATTCACCATATTTTATACATTTCAAAAATGTATATATAGAGGCAAATTACAGATAAGTATTCTTATAAAATACAAACAACTTTTAAGATTTTAAAATAACACATGGATCAATTGGACTAAGATAGTTAACATGTTTATCATCTGAAATAGCTTATAATTTTTTGAGGGGAACATTAATATCATACTCCCTTGGCATGGCTAGAATGAATAGTACTCAGTTATGAGTTACATTCCCCATGCTTAAACTCACCTTCATAACATTTTTAGAAGTGAATGTATCCCACATACCATCTTGTTTCTATGTAGGTCTTCAATAAACAAGTATTAAAGCATTTCATATTTTCCCTATGTCTGGAACCTCAACATAGCATCTGGTGAGGCAAGCAGGGGGCATGGTGGTTAAGGCTCTAGACTTAGAAATAAGGTGACTATGATTCAAGTCCCAGACCTGATGACTTGCTTTCTCAATTTCTCTCTCTCTCTGTCTCTCTCTCGTGTTCTGGTGAGCATATGTACTCTATAGTAAAATCAAAACAAAATAATAATAATAAATAAAATTAAATAAATTATTATTTTTAAAAAATAGCACATGGCTTGCCAACTTTTCAATTATTTAGCACATTTCAGATATGTTTGGTGACTTTTTCTATAGTTTATACACTACTAAATCAACTGTCTGAAAGTAAGTGCTATTAAATTTGTTTTTGTTAAAAATTAAATATTTAATTCAGACCTTCTAGCTAATTATTGACTGCACCAAGTCTTTTTACCAGTTTGTAAAAGCATTTATCTCTGAAGTTAATTGGTCTTTATATTTGTTCACTTTCCACTTGGAAATTCTTAGGTTTTAATGAATATTAGCTAATATTAGCTATATTTTAAAATTTTAAAAATAGCTCACTCTTTTATTTCTTTTAAAATTATTGTTATGTAATGTCTTTAATTATTTCCCCATTGTCAATGAAATTATTTTGGTCTTCATTTCTTAAATTTCAACTTTAATTTAAACATTCATAATTTTCATTTTTTTTCCTGAAAGGTTTTTGCCTTATTGTACGCACAATTGCCTGAGAGAGAAAGACAGTCAGAGGGAAAAGAGGATGGTCATGCCACAATCCCTTCTCCTTTATTCTGTACTTGGGATTATTGAACAGACAGGCACACATGTGTTTAGCATATTTTTCAGGTCACTTTATTCAAACCTCATATGCCTTAACCCCCATGCTAAGTTAGGAGTTAGATCCCACTTTAGGTAGATAGAAGATGAGCTCTGCATAATGGCATTACTGTGGTTTTGCTTTCTTTGGCCTGGTATAATTTCATTGTGTCCCCATTTCAAGTCTCAGAGGAATTTATGCCTCCCTTTTGCTGAGCTAAAATCAGACTGAAACCAGTCACTGTCTTGAGTATGAACAGTGAATTTCAAGCTTCTGGGTCTGCAACTCAAACCATGACCATGTGGTATAGTACAAAGGCTTAACCACTATGCCACGGGCTGGTCCTGATTGTTAAAATTTAATCATATGTTAGAAAGTTCTCCTGGTACTATGTACACACTTGCATATAATCCATGTATGTGGATTTGGCCAGAATCTTCATTTAGTATAATGCTACCACTTAGTAATTTTCTATCCAATTACTCCCACCTTTTTCTTTGGGTATAAATAACTACTTGTCCTTGTTAAATTCAGATGTGAACCTAATATTCCTGAACTAATTCAAAATCTTCATGGCCACACTTCCGAAATATATATATATATATATATACATATATATATATATATATATATATATATATATATATATATATACTTGAGAGGTTTTTGCTATAGGGCATATGCTCTTGCCAGAAAGACAGAGACAGAGAGACAGAAATTGAGAAATCACCCCCCCAGGGGGGATGGCCATGCCCCATGATGGTACCTTACATGGAAACATTTCTGGGGTTCATGTCTAGAGACATACTTGGGTATGCTGAGCATATGTGTGCTGTGGTCCAAGGCTGGCTGAGTGTGAGAGTGAATCATAGTATGAAGACTCATGTGAGGGTGCTCTCTCATGGAAGGAAAAACTATCTGAAAACTTAATCCTTTAGGAAAATAAAAATAGATACCAAAAAATGATCACAAATATTTGTGTAATTAAAAGTTAAGACGTTCTGGCTCCCTGACCATCAGGCAATCAGTGTGAACAGAATGTTGTTCCCAAGGCTTTGGGCTGACTTGCTCCAGTGTAGGCACTACATCTATACTTCAGGGGGTGAAGATGCTGGGCTGTAATAGCACCATCGCTGCTGAGGTATGCTGGCCTTATTCATCAGATACTGCATTTACTGCAACTGCAAGCTATGGAATAACCTCAGGCTGTGAGAATAAATAAAGAAAGAAAAATTTGCAAAGGAGAGAGCTGGGCTTTCTAAGTTACTTGACCTTAAAGATGATGAAGCACAAGATCTCAATAAATGCCATTTCTTCCTTAAAATTAGCTCATTTTTCTTTAAAAGAAAACTAAATGTAACCATTTTGCTGGATTACGTATTTCTTTTGGAGCATAAATTTGTGCTGTTGTTGATCAATAAATGTAAAATATGGTAACTAGAATTGATTGTGCACAATAGTGTACCTGATTTGTATAGTAGTATAGTGTCAATTATATATAAAGGTAATTATGAATAATAAGTGTACTATCTTAAACTTTTCAGATTTAAACTCTATTTTGGAATGTAATATTTGTAGTATCATCAATTTGTTGGGAAAGAATGTATTTTGAATCCAGTTTTTAGTGATCAAAAAAAGCAGAAGGTAGGGAACCAGCAGTTAGCGTAATGGCTATGTTGCTGGACTCCCACGTAGTCGACCGCGGTTCACGTCCTGGACCCGGTGGCTTACAACTCACGCCGGGCGCGTGTGCGTGCGTGCCCAAGATCCTGAGAGGAGACTGGAGGAGAAGGGATTGCGGCATGACCATCCCCCCTGGGGGATGATTTCTCGCTTTCTGTCTCTATGTCTCTCTCTGTCTGTCTGGCGAGCGCACGCGCCCTATAGTGAAAAACCTTTCCAAAAAAAAAAAAAAGAGCAGAAGGTATATAAATGCATGAACTGAAGCTACCTTATTATAGAAGTATATACTGTTGATATATATTTCTCATTTTTAGTTTCTCAGAAGGGCTAAAATTATGTGAACTGTTTGATGTTTGCATACCTCCATAACACCCTTACATATTTTGTCTCTTGACTTAACCAAAGTGTTAAACATGACTGTCACAACTATTATATTTTTCAGTAAGCCCTTAGTATATTATTTGATATTTATCTCATATTTGTAACCTGAATTTTACCACTTAGATATACTTCACTTGATCAGTGAAATGCAGCATTACATTAAAATATTTTTTGTAGAAATTTGCCACATTTGTTATCCCTGCCCTCCTCATCCAGAGACCATTCAAGCTAGCGGCATTGACTGATATCAGGCTGTCTGTGGCTGCAGGTCCTAATGACTGGGGCCCATGGCTTATTCCCCCCTTTGCCTTTAGACTTAAGGTGTGTGTCTTGGGAGTTTAAGATGAACTTGCGCCTCTCACCACCCCATCCAAAGACCGTTCAAGCTAGTGGCATTACCGGACACCAGGCTGCCTGTGGGTGAAGGCCCTAGCGGCCAGGACCCATAGCTCATTCACCCCCTACTCACGTTGGGACACTCAGAACTTCAGTGCTTTGAAAAGTGTGCAGCGCATGCTGCGTGTTTCTTTATTCCTGAGGTGAAACTCATTATCGCAGTTAGAGGTGCACCACGTTTTAGATACAGGGAGAACTTTGATTCTCCCAGGACCTGTGACAACAGTGCAGGGTACTGCTGAGCAACAGGGAGGAAGACCAGAAAAGAGATCATCCATTTTCTACTCCTGGCCACCTTTGAATACTCAAAAGCACCTTGTAAGTTAGGAAGGAATGTATAGAATACCAGATGACTAGGAACAAATGCAGAAACACAAGAAATATGAGCAACAAGCAAAATGTCTCTCCCCCAAGGGAAAATGTCAATCCCACATGACCAACAGACAACAGAATGGACGTCATGGACATGCCAGATAAGCAATTCAAAATATTTGTAGTGACCAAACTAACTGAGATAGAAGAGAAAAGAGACAATGAGCTCCAGGAAATGATTAAGTCCTTTCATGAGTGGAAAGGAGAAGTAGACACCTTAAAGAAGAATCAGATGGAACTGTTAGGGAAGAAGAATGTGATACAGGAAATTAAAACCTCTCTTGAAAGTATTAAAAGTAGATTAGATCATACAGGAAAACAAATCTCCAATGTAGAAGACAAAAACTCTGACCTTGAAAAAAGTGTCAAGAAGATTGTGAAAACAACCAAGAAAAATGAGGATACTATATGGATAATACTGGATGCCATCAAGCACCCAACATTCAGATAATTTGTATCCCAGAAGAGGAAGAAAATAATAAGGATATTGATAATCTCTTCTATGAAATCCTGGAAGAAAACTAACCAAACCTATAAAGGCATTCAAATATCCAGACCCAAGAAATACATAAGACCCAGAATACAATAAATAAGAGATCCTCTCCAAGGCACATAATAGCCAGATTGGCAAAAACAAGAGACAAAGGCAAGATACTAAAATTGGCAACAGGAAAATGTCAAGTTACTTACAAGGTCACCCCATTAGGCTAACATTTAACCTCTTGGTGAAAACAATGCAGGCAAGGAAAGAATGGGGCAATATAGTCAAAGTGTTGAATAAAAAACAATTTCAACCAAGAATACTATACCCGGCAAGATTATCTCTCATAAGGGATGAAAAGATAAAAACATTCTCAGAAAAACAAAACCTGAAAGAGTTTATGAACTCCAGACCAGTTCTTTAAGAGATCCTCAAGGGAGTTCTATACCAGGAAAACAAAAAAGTCAGACAGACAGTTATAAGAAAACAAAAAACAGCCAAGAAAATGGCTCACTTAATGACAAAAACAGGTCCGGAAATATCAATACTGACACTGAATGTTAATGGATTAAATAATCCAATTAAGAGACACAAGACTGGTCAAATAGATAAAGAAACAGAAACTCTATTTGTTGCCTACAAGAAACACATCTTATGGATAAAGACATACATAGACTGAAAGTGAAGGGCTGGAAAATGATATTCCATGCAAATGGAAATCCAAAGAGAGCTGGAGTTATGATATTGATTTCAGACAAAATAGGCTTCAAGACAAAGACTGTAGGAAGAGACAAAGAAAGGTATTATATAATAATAAACTGGTTAATTCAGCAAGAAGGCATAACATTTATTTATATGTATGCACCCAACACTGGAGCACCTAAATATGTGAAGAAAAGATTGCTGGAGCTAAAAGGAGAGATAGGGAGCAACACTATAATTGTTGGGGATCTCAACACCCCATTATTTCCTTTAGACAGATCTTCTAGACTAAAAATAAAGAGAGATACTGGACCTAAATTATACTATAAATCAAATGGGCTTGATAGATATCTATAGAACTTTTCACCCTAATATGGCAAAATATATATTTTCCTAACCCTGGCATGGAACCTTTTCAAAGATTGGTCATATGACCATATGATAGGACACAAATCCAAGCAGTCATAAGAGGTAAACTCATAGCAATTAGTACACATAAGAAAAATATGGAAAAGTGTAAATAGATAACCTAACACCATTCCTCAGGGAATTGGAAAAACAACAACAACAACAACAAAATGCCAGGCTAAAAGAAAAAAATAAAGATTTCAGCATATATAAATGAAACAGAAAACAAACAAACCATACAAAAAATAATAAAAGCCAAAGCTGGTTCTTTGAAAATTTTAACAAGATCGACATACCACTAGCTAGACTGGTAAAAAAGAAGAAAGAAAAAAAAGCAGAAAAATCAAATACGTGATGAAACAGGCAACATTATGACATAATAGAAATACAAAACATTATTAAAGGATAGTATGAAAGACTATATGCCAACAAACAAGAGAGCATGGAAGAGATGGACCAATTCCTGGATGCTTATATCCTACCAAAATTGAATCAGGAAGACATGGAAAACCTGAATAGACCCATAACAAGGCATGAGATTGAATCAGAAAATAAACTCCCAACAAAGAAAAGTCCAGGTCCAGATGGCTTCACTTTTTAATTCTATAAAACTTTTAAGGAAAAGCTAATGTCTATCTTACTCAAATTATTTCTAAAGATTGTCTTAGATTATAACCACAAGTTTATGTGTAGTTTTGGTAAAGAATCTGTTTAACGTGGACAAACATTTTGTAACATCTAAGTTTTATATATGAATTGACAGTGTATGAGAAAACAGTAGAGCTTGTGAATTAGGCAGTTGTAAATATCTTTATTATAATTGATAGAAAAGATGAATCTAGGACATGGAATTGTTAAATCACCTCCGAGCAGTGTATATTAGAGCTTATTCCTTAGGTTGGCAGTAGAGGAACAGAAGGAAGTCTTACAAAGGGATGCAGATGTGTTCATATTTACATTTTAATAATAGCCATTGATGGATGTGCATCTCTTTTGGCTGTACTGTGGTAATACATTGAGTAATTAAGTGGAAACATCTTTCTAATATTTTAATAGTTTAGAACTGATAATTATGCTATAAACATTATACTTAAGAGTACTCTGTTGCTTTATGTTTTAAATCAAGCATTAAGGGAATGCGATATTTTAGTCCTAACTGCCAATACTTTTATCTAGAAGCCTGTTGCCATTTTTATTGTCTGTGAAATTTTGTTCCCAAGAAGGGATTACTTTTTTTTTTTTTAACAGATTGAGTTGGTCTAGTGTATTCTTGGTTATCAAAATAGAGCTTTGGGACTTTGAATTGGTAAATATTTATGATGTGTGAAAGAGCATGATACATACTATATTGACTGATCCCAGAATTGGATGTTCTGTGTACAAACAAGATCTAGAAGGACACATCCCCCTGTATGCTGTTTGTGACTGTGGATGACTTTGTTCTTTGCCTCTTGTGTTTTTCCATTTCCTATAATGCATATATTAACTTTAAAAAACATAAAGGTTATTTTTAAAACCTGAAAAAAAGGAAACCTTCCAAGTTCACTTTATGAAGCCTCCATCATCCTCATTCCCAAAACAGATAAGGACGTGACAATAAAAGGAAAACTATAGACAAATATCGCTGATAAATATAGATGCATAAATTCTCAACAAGATACTTGCAAATTGTATCCAACAACATATAACAAAGATTATTCATCATGACCAGGTAGGCTTTATTCCAGGAATGCAAGGGTGGTTCAACATATGCAAGACCATAAATACAATATACCATATTAACATAAGAAAAATAAAAACCATATCATCATTTCATTTGATGCAGGGAAGGCATTTGATAAAATACAACATCCTTTCATGATTAAGACTCTCAGTAAGATTGGTATAGAAGAATAATTTCTCAACACAATAAAAGCAATCTATGAAAAACCTACAGCTAACATTATACTGAATGGGAAAAGCTAAAACGTTTACCACTGAAAACTGGTACTAGAGAAGGCTGCCCTTTTTCTCCACTGCCTTTTAATATACTTCTGGAAGTCTTAGCTAATGCAATCAGAAAAGAGAACAATATAAAAGGTATTCAAATAGGGGAAGAAGAGTTGAAAATATTTTTATTCACAGATGACATGATGGTATACTTAAAAGACCCAAAAAGTTTCCATGAAAAAACTTCTCAAAGTAATAAATGAATATAGTAAAGTGGCAGTATACAAAATAAACATCCAGAAATCTATAGCATTTCTATATATGAACAACAAGTTGAATGAAGAAGAGCTGAAGAAAGAAATGTATTTTATCATAGGCACAATATGTATAAGAGACTTAGGGATAAACCTAACTAAGGAAGTCAGAGAACTTTACAAAGAAAACTATGAAATCCTTTAAAAAGATATTGAAAAGGATATAAAAAAGTGGAAGGACTTCCCATGTTCTTGAATCAGAAGAATGAACATAATATAAATGGCAATTCTACCAAATTAACCTACATATTTAACACAATTCCAATCAGAATATCAGAGATATTCTTCACAGATCTAGAAAATACAATCATAGAATTTGTTTGGAATCATAAAAGACCTTGTATTGTCAAAGCAATCCTGTGCAAGAAGAGTGAAGTGGGTGGCATATCACTCCCTGACTCCAAGATCTACTATAAAGCTGTGATAATCAAAACAGCATGGTATTGGCACAGAAACAGACATGTGGACCAATGGAATAGAATAGAGACCCCAGAAATAAGCTTAAAATCTTACAGCCAACTGATTTTTAACAAAGGATATCAGTCAATCCATTGAGGAAAGGAAAATCTCTTTAGCAAACGGTGCTGAAAAAACTGGGTATACACCTGCAGAAAGATGAAACAGAACTCCCATCTTTCAACATTAACAAAAATCAACTCAAAATGGATCAAAGATCTAAACCT
Source organism: Tupaia tana (assembly GCA_026018925.1). Taxonomy (NCBI): domain Eukaryota; kingdom Metazoa; phylum Chordata; class Mammalia; order Scandentia; family Tupaiidae; genus Tupaia; species Tupaia tana. The sequence goes on from JAKSZU010000029.1 coordinate 2,944,821, forward strand.
AAGACCTCAAACTATAAAACTACTGGTGGAAAATACCAGGGAAACTCTGGGAGACATTGGGATAAGGCAAAGGCTTCTTAAATAAGACTCCCAAAGTACAGGCAATCATCCCTAAAATAGACAAGCGGAACTATATCAGACTAAGAAGTTTCTGCACAACAAAGGACATAGTAACAAGTGTGAACCGACACCCCTCAGAATGGGAGAATATTTTTGTAAAGTATGCCTCAGAGAAGGGACTGACAACCAGAATACACAGGGAACACAAGGAACTCAAGTGGTTTATTAAAAAAAAAAAAATTAACCCAATTAAAAGATGGTAAAGGGGGGTAAGTGATGAGGTCTCTTTACCATGGCTCGTACAAAGCATACAGCCCTCAAATCCACTGGTGGTAAAGCACCCAGAAAGCAACTGGCTACAAAAGCCGCTCACAAGAGTGCGCCCTTTACTGGACGGGTGAAGAAACCTCATCGTTACAGGCCCAATACTGCGGCACTCCATGAAATTAGACGTTATCAGAAGTCCACTGAACTTCTGATTCACAAACTTCCCTTCCAGCGTCTGGTGCGAGAAATTGCTCAGGATTTCAAACAGATCTGCGCTTCCAGAGCGCAGCTATTGGTGCTTTGCAGGAGGCAAGTGAGGCCTACTTGGTTGGCCTTTTTGAAGATACCAACCTGTGTGCTATCCATGCCAAACGTGTAACAATAATGCCAAAAGACATCCAGCTAGCACGCCGCATACGTGGAGAGCGTGCTTAAGAATCCACTATGATGGGAAACATTTCATTCTCAAAAAAAAATTTATTTTTCTCTTCTTCCTGTTATTGGTAGTTCTGAACGTTAGATTTTATTTTTTTCATGGGGTCAAAAGGTACCTGTATATGATTGCAAGTGGAAAATAGGGGACAGAAATTGGGTATTGGCAGTTTTTCCATTTTCATTTGTGTGTGGATTTTTAATATAAATGAGGGGATGTAAAGCATTAATGCAAGTCAAAATGTTTCAGTGGACAAGTTTCAGCAGTTCAACTTTATAAAGATTATAAATAAACCTGTTAAGTTTTTTCTGTACAATGCCAGCATTTGGATTTTTTTTAACAAGTAAATTTCTTATTGATGGCAACTAAAAAAAAAAAAAAAAAAAAATAAATAAATAAATAAATAAATAAAGTAAAACTTGTGTTTGTGTCTACGCAAAATAAAATTGCTAATTAATAGAACAAGAACAACAACAAAAAAAGAGGTGCTGAAGCAGTTTAGAAAGTCTTTCATGAAGAAATCCAGCTTGGTGAAGAGTGACTAGCCCAAGGAGAGTATGGGAAGGGCATGAACCATTTGACCAATGCTGTAGCAGTGGGTGGGCAGCCACAACACTTGCTCTAAGTGCTGCAGCAGCTGCCATTTCCAATGTTCCAGATGCTGCTGACCAAGCTCCTGACAATCAGTCAGAAAATTGTAAGTGCTCAGAGCGTGGCTGAAGGTGATGTGAAGTAAGAAATGAATGTTAACCTAACAAAATTGCAATTAAAAATATTTTTGAATTCTTAACTTGGAAGTTGAGCAGATTTAGTGAATAAGGGCAAAAATGCTTGTTATAGAATGTCCACGCTGAAATCTACCAAAGTTCAGGTTTACTTTGTGTAGATTTATTTGTCTGATTTTTTTTCCTTCTTCCCAGTGTAAACTATATTTTGATAGAAAGCTTTTTATTAAATAAATATACTTGATTTACCAAGACACCATGGATTTATTTGTTCTTAAAACAAGCAATTAAAATGTACATATGAGATAGATGCCCCTTCCCCAGAAAAGCAGGGGACAGCTGAAAAACACACATTATTTTTATAATTATTTAATTTAATTTATTTTATTTTATTTATTATATTTTTATTTCAATTTATTTATTTGCATTCATTCACTGTACATCATTACAACATACGAAATGAGATTTTCCATCCAGAGTACACTGTACATTGTCTCAATCAAGCACATCAACAAACATGTTATTGTCAACAAATAATTTTCCATTTCTTGTTTTCTGTATGTTTTGATTTTTTACCCCACCCTTGATTCCCTATCTCTTACCTTCTGCCATCTCCCACTCTCCTCCCACACTGTCCCTGGTATCTATGTTTGCTTTCTATACTGTTTTCTCCCCATATTTTATTGAATTACTAAAGACCTTAATTAATCTAAATAAACACAGGTGATATATACATTTCCATGAACACAAGTCTAACTTTACGCATCCTATAAAGTAGCACCTAGCTGGGGCTATATATCTTACTGCAGTCATTGAACAATTATTTTTTTCCCTGAAACTTTTTTTGTGACTTAATTTACATTCTTTCCCTAAGCATCATCACAGCATACAAAATGTGATTTCCCATCCAGTATATACTGCATAGTGTATTAATCATGCATATTATAAAAAAATTCCATTTCTACTTCCTAGAATTATTTTTACCCTTCTTTCTGACCCTCTGTCCTTTCCCACCCTCTTCTCACACTATCTCTGGTGTCTACAATTGTCTTTCATTCCTTTCCCACCCTCTTCTCACACTATCTCTGGTGTCTACAATTGTCTTTCATTCCTTTCCCACCCACATTGTATTGATCACACAATTTCTTACATAATCTACCTACTTTCAATGGTGAGTTCACTCGTTACTATGAAGAAAACCAGTTTTAACTTAAATCAAAGAAATGCCAAGGAACTTTGCTTAAAGCCAGGAAACATGTTAGGATTCTGTTCAAATGGTAGGTGCATGAACCTATCAGTCTCATGTACTTTTATCTTCTATTCTGGTTCAATTTTCCTGATTAAATTCTGGGATATAATATTCAACTCCAGACTTGTCCCTACAATTAAGTTGGCCACTTTCTTAGTTTTTGAACTCTTATTTCCGTGTGTCTGTATTTAATTTTCCTGATATAGCACACCCTTGAGAACTTCTTGGAGATCTGGTCTGGTGCTGGTAAATTCTTTCAGGTTTTGTTTATCTGAGAATGTTCTTGTCTTTTCTTCCCATCTGGAAGATAATCTTGCCGGGTACAGTATTCTTGGCTGAAATTGCTTCTCTCTTAACACTTTGAATATATTTTCCCATTCTTTACTCGCTCGCATTGTTTCCAATGAGAGATCTGCTGTTAGCCTGATGGGATGTCCTTTGTAGGTAACTTGATGTTTTTCTCTTGCCAATCTTAGTATCTTGTCTTTGACTGTGGTTTTGGTCAACCTGACTATAATGTGTCTTGGAGAAGATCTCCTTGGGTTGATTCTATTTGGGGTCCTATTTCTTGGGACTGGATCTTCAAATGCCTCTCTAGGTTTGGAAAGTTTTCTTGCAGGATTTCATGGAATAGATTATCAATGCCCTTATGGGTCTCTTTACCTTCTGGAATGCCAATTATCTGGATGTTTGGATGTTTGATGGTATCTAGTACTTCTCTCATATTATTGTCAAATTTTTGTGAGTCTTTGTGGTGGATTTTTCTAGGCCAGCAATTTTCTTTTCTACATCTGAGATTCTATTTTCTGCATGATCTAGTCTGATTTTAATACTTTCAAGGGAGATTTTGACTTCCTGTATTATAGACTTCATCTCTAGCAGTTTCGTTTGAGTCTTTTGTAAAGTGTGTAATTCCTCTTTTAGATCTTGCAAGAATTTCCTCATCTTCTGGAACTCCTCAACTTCTTTCTCCTTTCTCTTTAGCAGTTCATTATCTCTCTTCTCTTCCATCTCTGTTAGCTTCGCCATTATGAATGCTCTAAATTCCTTATCAGACATTTCCATGATTTTCACTGAACTGCTTGTGGATGAAGAAGAGTTATTCTTTTCCCTTGGAAAAGAGGTATTTTCTTGTTTGCCCATATTTCTTGTGATCCAGTGGTGATTTCTTGTCATCTGATGGATGGTGTGTTTCTTTCAAATTTTTGAAGTTTATCTGAATATTCAGGAGCAAGCAGACAGAGGTGATTTAGAATCTCTGTGCTGTTACGTTGTGATTGCTGGTGCAGCAGATTAAGTAGATATTGAGGAATATTTTAACCCACTAGCTCGTTTGCTGGAGGGTGAATTATCAGTAGAAAATCTTCATTTCTCCTGTGCCCTGAAATACCTAGTTCGCAGGAGCCATGTGGAACCTTCTTCTCTTAATTTAATTTATAATTATTATTTTTTAATTTGCTATTGGGCACACACATACTCATTAGAGAGACAGAGAGAGAGAGAATGTAAGAAAGCAATCCACCAATCTGGGACTCAAATCACTGTCAGACATGTGGAAGTACAGTGCCTTAATCATCGTGTCACCTGCTGGTCCAAAAAGCACATCTTTTTAGACAGAATGTTTTGCTATCAATCCAAAAATTGCATATTAACTTGATTTTTAAAATTTTTTAAATTATTTTAATTTCATTTTCTTTTATACATTCAATCATGTTACTTAGCTTACAAAGTGAATATTTCAACATGTGAACATTTCTCCCTAGTCCAGTTGATAAAACTATAAAATTATCTTCAACAGATAATACCACATTGATTTGTCCTATTAATGTTTTACCTCTCTATTTTTCTTCTAAATGTCTTCCTCAGACTCTACTCTTTCACACACACTATATCTGGTATTCTCATCTATTTACTGTGTAGCTTGATTTTTTAAAATATTTTTTTCCTCAGGGTGCACGTGCTTGCTAGAGGGAGACCTGGGTAGTGAGAAAAATGAGGAATCATCCTCCAGAGTGATGACCACGAGTAATCCCTTCTCCTTTATTCTCCTCCTGGGATTTTGGACACACCCGCTCACACATATGGCATGATTTTTGTTACATGGTCAGCATGAGGGAGTCCAGCATGTTAACCACTAGGTTGTCTGTTGGCCCAAAACCTGATTTTGTTCATGAAGACTGAGCATTAATGTTCCTGAGAGACCTTTTCTTCCCATTTTCTCTCAGATATATAAAAAATAAATTAATATAGATAAAATGTCATTTAGGGTACCACCATTTTAAAGCTGCCTCTCCAAGTCAGAGAGCTCTGCAGCTTCCACCTTCATCCTCAGCATCACCAAGTTGGTTGGCCTGTGGAGAGTGAGACATCTAGTGCACCACTATTTTCACTACCAGCTCATTTCTATCCCTTGTGAGGTAAATTTCTGGATGCAGCTATGCCCCCTGGTCCCAAGATGTGACTGGCCACCTGTTTCTGTAAGGTCAGCTGGTGGAGGGTGGGGTCAGATAAATTGGGATAGAAGAAAGCATAGAAGAGGAGGGACAGCTACAAGCAATGATGGATGACCACAACCACAATTGGGAGGCTACCTTCGATGGCTTTCTGCAGCTGTCACCACCCTCATTACCCACTTTGTTGATCCCAGTTTATGACTAAGAGCCTCTGGGGAGGGAAATGCTGGGGGTAACTGCTGTCTTTGTGGATAGAAAAGGCCCTAAAGAGGGGCCTTCATTGGAGTCCCCAACACCAGAGGTCAATGGGATAATCATGATGTTGATGCACTACCACTTGGCCACAGCCAAGGCAATCCCTACACCAGGTCTACCATCAACATCAACACTTCCACATCTAAATTTTTTATGTTTAAATTTTTTAGTAAGACTTTTTACTATGGGGCGTGTGTACTTACCAGAGAGACAAAAAGTGAGAGACCACCTTTCAAAGGAGATGGCTACACCTCAATTTCTTCTCCTCTATTCTCCTCTTGGGATTTTGAGCACACACACACACACACACACACACACACACACACACACACACAAACACACACACACCTGCCAGGAGTTTGAAGCCTCCTGGTCTGAGACTTGAACTGCATTTAACCCCCTGTGGTAGTCCAGAGACAATAACCATTATGCCATCTGCTGGTAGCACCCACCTACAAGTACTCAAAGAATGTTGACTATTGAAGATTATGAGAGGACACATTGGGGCCCAGTAAGTGGCATAGTGTTTAAGGCACTGGTCAACCACAGTTCAAGTCCCAGACCTGGTGGCTTGAAACTAATGTTGAGAATGCATGGGTGTGTGCCCAAAACCCCAAGAGGAGAATGAAAAGAAAGGGACTGTGGCATAGTCATTGCTCCTGGGTGGTGATTTTCCCCTTTCTGTGTTTCTCTGTCCCTCTGGTGACCTCATACACCTTATAGCAAAATCTCTATCTCTCAAAAAAAAATTAAACAGCATATGTTGGAGAAAATTGGATAGTGTGATAGATGAACTTTCCACACAGAGTCCTGATGACTATATCTCTATATCTTATGAACAGATATACAGGTGTATGCATAAGTGTGTAAGCCAGCAGCACTGGAAGAGATATATAGTGATCTTATTTAAAAGATTGACTAATCACTTAGAGTCTCAAAAGAGCTGTACACCAGACTTGTACATCTCTATATTCAAAGATTTAATATAGCTCTTTGACAATATACAGGAGCATCACAGAGCACTGAGCCTCTTTTTATATACATAAGTTTTACATTGAAACCAACCTAACAAAGATGTAGAATGTGACCTTTTAAAGCTGTTAATAGAACATGTTGCAGAAAACCACATTTATAGCTTAATGCCTTTACTTTTAGACATCCAGTCAATGCCATTGTAATTAACCGAATATAAAATTTATTACTGGATTGGCATTTATTAAATGTATCATTTCCTCTTAAAAATGAACAGCAGTTAATCATCAGTGAATCATATCATAATTATACAACTCTTTTTCTTTTTTTCTAAAGATTTTTGAGATAGGTTGTGTGTAATTGTCAAAGATGTTGAGAGAGAAAGTGAGAAACCCCCCCCCCCCAGGGGGTATGGCCAAGTCACAATCTCTTCTCCATCATTCTGTTCCTGGAATTTTGGACACACATCCCTGGCATGACTTTCAAGCAGCTGGATCCAGGATTTGAACTGTGGCTGATCATGTGAAAGCTCAGCACCTTAACCACTTTGCTGCCTGCTGGTCCAACTATATGACTTTTTTTTTTTTTTTTTTAAGAGAGAGAGAGAGGGATTTTTGCTATGGGTTATGAGCACTCAGTAGAGAGAGAGAGAGTGACAGGGACAGAATGTGAGAAATCATCCCACCACCCACACACACACAAGAGGAATGGTCTCCCTGCAATCCCTTCTCCTTCATTCTGAACTCGGGATTTTAGGTATGCATGTACATGTTTTGGGAGTTAGTTTCAAGGTACCAGATCCATGATGTAAACTGTGTGAGTCCAGTGTCTTAACCACTATGTCACCAGTGGCCCCACAACTTTTTAAGAATAGAGACAACCAATTTCAAGTGCTGCCAGCTACAATAACTTTGTTATAAGGGGTATCTTTTGTTTGTTCTCTTCATATAATTATTGAATTCAGCTGAGCATTTCTAGGCAGTTTCTCAACATTTAGGTAAAATGTTTAGCAAGGTTCTAACTTAAGAAAAAGGTAAAAATAAATTCTTTGGAATGGAAAAAAAGATGAAAGACATCACATCAACACTATTTGACACATCTAGGAACTGCAAAATGAAGGACAAAGTAAACTAAATGCTAGCAGACTTTTCTCATTGTATATTTTAATTTTTCTGTCAATATTATAAACACTCCTATGTAAATGTGAAGAGTTTTAATTTAGAACATTAAAATCTTGAATGAAATTTGACCGCTGCTATAGAGCTATTTTTTGATAAATTGGTATTGTAATTATATGATAGAAGGATGGAGTGTTCTTTTTGAGGTGTTCATTAATATATATCTGAAAGCATGGTTTGTTAATTTTTTTGGCTGGTAGTATTTTTTCCCTTTATACATAGTAAGTTCTCTGTTGCAACTACTCATGTCTACTGTTAGGTAGCAGGAAAGCAGTCAGGGAGATTACATGAATTAACAGGCATGTTTGTGTTTCAATTACATTTTAAAGTAAAAATATCTGCTCTAACTAATCTTTTCTAAAGTATTTATTTATTTATGTTAATACTGAGGCAATAATATTGAATTGTCAAGAAAGTTATTACACATTTTTGCAGAGAAAAAATATGTCATAATTCTTCCAACACTCCAATATTTTCTCTAAGAATTAGAATGGGGCATGGAAGTTAATATCCTAGACTCCCACAAGATTATTGAAGCTTGAGTCTCAGACCTGGTGACTTGCATTCTCACTTTCCCTTTCTCTTTCTCTCTTTCTGGTCTCTCTCTGGTGAGTGTGCATGACCTGTACTAAGTTTTAACAACAATATAACAATAATAATAATACTGATAAATAAAATGAATAATTCTTAGAAAAATATTCAATCATGGTTTTTTCTTACACAACCTCTTTCTAAGACATGATTCAGCAGATATTCTTGACTTCTCTCTCAGGAACACGTTTGGTACCCACATATATGTGTGTTTTCTTCTGCATCCTAAATCCTTTCTTTCTCTATTCATTTTTTTTTCTTTTTAAAGAAATATTTATTTAATTTTACTTAGTATTATTTTATAAATTTCCTATAGACTATGTGCACTCACCAAGAGAGACAGAGACAGAGAGAGAGAGAGGGAACATGAGAAAAAAAGCCACCAAATCTAGGACTCTAACAATTGGTCATTTGGTAATCCAGCACATTGACAACCATGCCAGCTGCTGTCATCAATTTTTCTTTTCCTTTTTTTTTTTTTTAATTTTCAAGAGGACACATTCACTCACTAGACACACACACACACACACACACACACACACACGCACACACAGAAAGAAAGCAAGACAGCACCACCTCATTGAAATAGTCATGCCACAATGCCCTCTGCACCATTTTTCCTCTTATCATGATTTTACACAATATATAAACTCGTGGTGTATTTTCAAAGTCATCTTGTTTGGGGCTCATGTAATCATTTGGGTCATGTGGGAGATTACCCCCTTAAGCACCACGATACTGGTTTGCTTTGTACCTCTATTTTTATTTCTTCTTTTGTACACTTATTCAGTTTTCCAGTTCTTCACAAAAAATTTTTTTCTGCATGTTAAACATAACCTGTAAAAATTTACTTTTACTAGCTATGAAAATAAAATTGTTTCTACTATTAGCATCTCTGGAATTGCATAATACTTATGGAAAATTTCAAAACATATTTACTTCCTATGTATTGAAAAAGTGAAAGCATGATTTCTTATAAGTCTCCATATTTCATATTTGACAATACCATATTATATTTTGATAATTACTTTGTAGTATATTTTGTATGATGGCAAATTTTGAGATACCCAAATGTGAAATGTATTAGAATGCTGAGTCTTTAATTTTTAAACTGTGATTTTTTTTTTTTTGTTCCTGCAATATATTTTGAGTGTGGTATTCTGATATTAGGCAATTTTTTGTACTTAATTGCACAGATGTTTGAGCTTGTTAGTAAAAGTTATAAAACATTTTCTTAATTATTTATCTGTAAATATTTTTGGCTTAACATCTGGGAATAAAGGTCAGATTGAAAGTTTAAGGCATCCACAGGTAACTTCAATAATGACACCTCTTTCATTTTATGACTAATGTGGTCCAGTATGAGATCAAAAATTGACACTCTTTTACCCATCACCACACTGTAAGGGTGTCCACTGAAATAGTTTCACAGTTGAGCCTAATAAAATGAGCATGGCCAGAAAAACAGCTTACACATAATAGGGTAGAATAGTGTGTATAAAATAAAAATATAAAAAATATAAACATGTGAATTATTAATAATGATGTTCTGTGTTTCATTTCTGTTTGTGTGTGTGAGAGAGAGATTTTTGCTATAGAACACACATACTCGCAAGAGAGACAGACAGAAATTAAGAAATCACCCCCTGGGGGGATGACTATGCCACAGTCTCTTCTCTTTCCTTCCCTCAGGATTTCGAACATGCATGAACATGTGCCTGGTGTGACCTTTAAGCCTCAGCATTGAGAATTGAACCATGATTGGCTACATAAGACAGTGTCTTCATTCACCACCATTCCACCTGCTGGCCTACATTTTTTATTCCTAATAGTAATAGTTTTATTTTTATTGAGCAATAGTAGGGACTAACAATGCAGTTATTTATTTCATGCTTGTTTGATTTGAAATACCTAACTCTGGGCAAGAAACACAAATAAAGCAGCAAACAGGTCTTCCTTCTTAGGGAATTTTTGGAATCCAGGAACACAGCTGTGGCTACACACAGATTCAGGAGTCTGAGCAGAAAAGAGAATTATTAGTCATTATCATGTATGTTATGAGCTGCTTCATGGGATGCTCTATTTTCTCATCACCTCAAAAAAAAGTCTTTAGTAGTTCATCACTGTTTATTCTTTTGATATTACCTTAGAGCCTTCTGTTTTTTTTTTTTCAAAGAAGGAGTTCAGCTATTTTTTTTAATCTTGTATTTTTAAATTTGAAATCTCCCTATGACCATACATTTTCATTATAATCATTAATAATGGAGCATTCTAATCTGGTAAAAACAAATACATACATAACCTCTACTTGCTCATAGCTTTTTTCTTTTTTTAATTTTTATTTACATTTTTTAATACATTCAATTACATTATTTAGCTTACAAGGTGATCATTTCAACATATGAACATTTCTCCCTGGTCTAGTTGATCAAAATGTAACAACACTACCTCCCTGTCTCAAAAATGATGTCTTCATATTCTTCCTCCAAATGTTCTTCATGTGCTTGCCAGAGAAACAGTGAGACAGAAAGAGAGAAATCACCCCCTGAGGGGATTGGTACACCAATGTCCCATCTTTATTTTCTTCTCAAAAATTTTGGCAAGGATGCACCTGTCTTAGGTGTGACTATCTTTTTCTTACTTTTTAAAAATTAATTATTTATTTTTCATTTCTTTTTCTTTTATACATTCAATCACATTATTATTTGTCTTACAAAATGGATATTTCAACAGGTGAACATCTCTCCCCAACACAGTTGACAAAACCACAAAACATCCTCAACAGACAATATCACACCTCCCTGTGACATCAATACTTTGCCTCCCTATTTTTCGTCTAAGTGTCCTTCTTCAGACCCTCCTCTTGCACACATACTATATCTGGTATTTACATCTATATAATGTGTTTCTATATCCTTTAGTGAATTAGTTTCAGTCATACAGTGTAGACACTCAGTATATACTAAGTGGGAACATACAATGCCTCTCCTTCATAGCCTGGTTCACTTCACTAAGCAGTAAGTCTTTATCCACTTCCTGTCAAAACCCAGGGTTTTGTTTTTGTTTTTGTTTTTTTTTTAGGGCTGAATAGTATTCCACTGAATATATTTGTCACAGTTTTTCTATCTAGTCATCTGTTTGTGGGCATTTGGGTTGTTTCCATGACTTAACAATTTTGAATAGAGCTGCAATAAACATCTACATGCAAACACTTTTCCAATGAAGTATTCTTCCAGGCGTGGTAGCGCCCGCCCTATGCCAATTAAGTATTCTTCTGTCCTTTGGGTAAATACCAAAGCTGGATCATGTGGTAGTTCTATTTGTATATTTTTGAGGAATCTCCAAATTGTTCTCCACAGTGGTTGGACCAATTTACATTCCCACCAGCAGTGTAAGAAAGTCCCCCTTTCACCACACCCCCACCAGCACTTATCATTCTTTGTTTTTTAATCTTAGTCATTCTGACTGGGATTAGGTGGCACCTCATTGTTGTTTTGATCTGCATTTCCCTTACAATTAGGGATGTTAGCATTTTTTTCATATGCCTTTTAGCTATTCGTATGTCATCTTTAGAGAGTGGTTTTTCAACTCATTATCCCATCTGTTAATAGGATTGATCGTCTTTTTTCAGAACAGCTGCTTGACTTCCTTGTAATTCTGGTTATCTGTCCCTTACCTGATGCATAGTTTTCAAAAATATTTTCCCATTCTGTGGGCTGTCTATTCACACTAATTACTGTGTCTTTTGCCATGTAGAAACTTCTTAGTCTGATGTAATCCCATGTGTCTATTTTGGGGATTATTGACTGTGCATTGGGGGTCTAATTTAAGAAGTCTTTCCCTGCCCCAATGTCTCCTAGAGTTTCCCCAGTGTTTTCCAGGAGCAGTTTTAAAGTTTGTGGTCTTAGATTTAGATTTTTGATCCACCTAGACTAGATTTTTGTCAGAAGTGAGAGGTTGGGTTTCAGATTCACCTTTCTGCAAGTGGAAATCCCATTTTTCCAGCACCATTTGCTGAAGAGGTTTTCCTTTTCCCACTGGATTGACTGGTACCCCTTGTCAAAAATCAGTTGACTGTATGTTTGGGAATTTATTTCTGGGGACTCTATTCTGTTCCATTGGTCCACCTGTCTGTTTCTGTGCCAGTACCATGCTGTTTTGATTACCACAGCTTTGTAGTATATTTTTGGGTAAGGGAGGGAGATGCCGCACACTCCACTCTTCTTGTGCAGAATTGCTTTGGCAATACAGGGTCTTTATAATTCCAGACAAGCTTTATAATTGTCTTTCCTAGATTTATGAAGAATGTGTCTGGTACTTTGATTGGCATTGCATTAAATATGTAGATTAATTTGGGTAAAATTGCCATTTTGATTATATTAATTCTTCCAATCCAGGAACATGGGATGTCCTTCCACTTTTTGGTGTCATTTTCAATTTCTTTTTTTATCTTCTTGTAGTTTTCCTTGTGGAGGTCTTTAACTTCTTTGTTTAGATTTATCCCTAAGTATCTTATACTTTCTGTGGCTATGGTAAATGGAACAACTTTTTTCAGTTCTATCTCAGTCTGCCTGTTGTGTGTATATAGAAATGCTATAGATTTAATTTTGTATCCTTCAAATTTACTGTATTCATGTATTACTTCCAGAAATATTTTCATGGAAATCATTGGGTCTTCTACGTATACAATCATGTCATCAACAGTTTCACCTCTTCTTTTCCTATTTGAATGCCTTTTATTTTTTTCTCTTTTCTGATTGTGTTGGCCAGGACTTCCAGTACTATATTGAAAAGGAATAGAGAAAGTGGGCAACCTTGTCTTGCACTCATTTTTAGTGGAAAAGCTTTCAGCTTTTCTCCATTGAGGATGATGTTCACAATGGATTTTTCATAGATAACTTTTATTGTGTTGAGAAATGACCCTTCTATGCTGATTTTGCTGAGAGTCTTGATCATGAATTGATGTTGTATCTTATCGAATGCTTTTTCTGCATCAATTGTTATGACCATATGGTTTTTATCTTTCTTCCTATTAATATGGTGTATTACATTTATGGTTTTGTGTATGTTGAACCAACCTTGCATTCCTGGAATAAAGCCTACCTGATCATGATGTATAATCTTTTTTATAAGGTGTTGGATATGCTTTGCTAGTATCTTGTTGAGAATCTTTGCATCTGTATTCATTAGGGATATTGGTCTATAGATTTCCTTCCTTGTCCTGTCCTTATCTATTTTAAGGATAAGGGTGATAGAGGCTTCATAGAATAAATTAGGGAGAGGTTCACCCTTTTGAATCTTTAGAAATAACTTGAGCAGAATGGGGGTTAAGTCTTCTTTGAAAGTTTTTTAGAATTCAGAAGTGAATTCATCTGGGCTAGAGCTTTTCTTTGTTGGGAGGTTATTACTGATTCAATCTCCTGGCTTGTTATGGGTCTATTCAGACTTTCTATATCCTCCTGGCTCAATCGAGGTAAATTATATTTGCCCAGGAATATGTCCATGTCATCCAGATTATCTTGTTTCTTGGCATACAGATGTTCACAGTATCCTCTAATAATGTTTTGTATTTCTACTAGGTTTGTTGTTATTTTTCCTGCTTCATTGCAGATCTGATTCACCTCGTTCCTTTCTCTCTTCTTCTTAATAAATCTCACTAATGGTATATCAATTTTGTTTACCTTTTCAAAGAACCAGCTTTTACTTTCATTTATTTTCTGTATTGTTCATTTATTTTCTATTTCATTTATTTCTGCTCAGATCTTTATTATTTCCTTTATCCTGGAGATTTTTTTAATCTTTTTGCTGTTGCTTTTCCAATTCTCTGAGGAATGATGTTAGGCGATCCTTTTGCATTCTTTCCATCTTCCTCTTATGTGCACTAATTGCTATAAACTTCCCTCTTATGACTGCTTTAGCAGTGTCCCAAAGATTATGGAAACTTGTGTCCTGGTTGTCATTGGCTTCCATAAATCTTTTCATTTCACTCTTTATATCTTCGGTAGTTGTGGAGTCATTCAGGAGTAGGTTATTTAGTTTCTATGTATTTGAGTATTTTTGAGAATTTCTCTTGAAATTAAACTCAAGTTTAATTCCATCATGGTCAGAGAAGATGCTAGGTACAGTTTCTATGTCTTTGAATCTTCAGAGTCTTGCTTTGTGCCCTATGATGTGGTCAATCTTTGAGAAGATTCCATGTGGCGGTGAGAAAAAATGTATCTCGTGGTTTTTGGATGGAAAGTTCTATAGATGTCTGTTAATTCCATTTGATGTATGATATCACTTACGTCCTTTATCTCTTTACCTATTTTTTGTCTAGATGATTTGTCCAGAGACGATAGTGCAGTGTTGAGTTCTTCAACTATTAGTGTGTTGCAGTCTATCTCCCCTTTTAGATCTAACAGTCTTTCCTTCACATATTTGGGTGCTCCTGTGTTAGGCGCATAGATATTATCAAGCATTATATTTTTTTGATCTATCGACCCTTTTACTACAATATAGTGCCCTTCTTTGTCTCTCCTAACACTTTTGTTTTAAAGCCTATTTTGTCAGAAATTAGTATTGCAACTCAAGTTCTTTTTTGGTTCTTATTTGCATGGAAAAACTTTTTCCAACCCTTCACTTTCAGTCTATGTATGTCTTTATCCATGAAGTGGGTTTCCTGTAGGTAACAGATAGAGGGTTTTTGTTTTGTAATCCATTCAGCCAGTCTGTGTCTCTTTATTGGAGAATTTAATCCATTCACATTCAATGTAATTTTCGATGTTACTGGACCTGTCCCGATGTTTAAGTTGGCCATTGTCTTAGTTGCCTTTTACTCCTTTGTTCTGGCTCTTACTTCTTTAATTTTCCTGGAACAGTGCTTTCGTCAGGGTTTCTTGGAGAGCTGGCCTGCTGCTGGCAAATTCTTTCAGGTTTTGTTTGAAAAGATTTTAATCTTTTTTTTTTCACATATAAAGAATAACCTTGCAGGATATAATAATCTTGGTTGAAATTGTTTCTCTCTTAACAATTTTGATACATCTTCCCATTCTTTTCTTGCTTGCATTGTTTCCATTGAGAAGTCTGGTGTTTGACTGATGGGGTGACCTTTGTAAGTCACTTGTCTTTTCTCTCTTGCCAGTTTTAGTATCTGTTGTCTTTGACAGTCTGGCTATGATATGCTTTGGGGAAGATCTTCTTGAATTGATTCTATTTGGTGTCCTTTGTATTTCTTGGGTCTGGATGCTTGAGTGCCTCTCTAGACTTGGGAAATTTTCTTCCAATATTTCATGGAATAGGTTTTCCATTCCCTTATTAGTTTCTTCATCTTCTGGGGTACCAATTATTTGGATGTTAGGACATCTAATGGAATCTAGTGTTTCTCGTATGTTATCCTTATGGGTTTTTTGTTGTTGTTGTTGTTATTTTCTTTATCTTTTTTGTGGTTTTCTCTAGGTCGGTCATTTTATCTTCTACATCAGAGATTTGATCTTCAGCAT
The DNA here is from genome assembly GCA_026018925.1 of Tupaia tana. Taxonomy (NCBI): domain Eukaryota; kingdom Metazoa; phylum Chordata; class Mammalia; order Scandentia; family Tupaiidae; genus Tupaia; species Tupaia tana. Next base: position 2,960,485 of record JAKSZU010000029.1, read on the forward strand.
TGTCTAATCAACTTTTAATACTTTCGTGAGAGTTTTTGATTTCCTGTATTACAGACTTAACCTCTAATATTTTTATCTTATTCTTTCTTAGCGTGCCCATTTCTTCCTTCATATCATGGAAGGACTTTCTAATCTCCTGTAATTCATTGTCTCTTTTCTGTTCCACCTCATAGTATTTGTTCACCATGAATGTTCTAAATTTTTTCTTGAACATTTTGGTAACATCCTTTATTTTTTCAAGAAATGGAAGGGAGTCACTGTATTCTTTTGATGGAGACATATTTCCTGCTTTATTCAGACCTGAGGTCCTTCTACTTCTAAACATTGGTAGATGTGTTTTCTTTGGAATACCTTTTAAGAGAACGTTTCCTCGAATAGGAGCAAGTGTTTCCTTTTTGCAGTTGGACTGAAGACTTCCAAAGTTTCTCTTCTGTTTGTGTTTAGCAATGTGATCCAAGGAGGAGTATTCTCTTGAGGTGTACAAAGAAAAGTATCTCCTTTTTTGCAGGTGTTTCAGTAAAAGGGAGGATCCCAGAGAGTCTTAAAATATTAGAATATTTCAAAACTGTATTTCTAGACCCATCTAAACTGTCAGGGATGATGTAGATAAAAGAAATGAGGACCAAATAAGTGGGAAGAAAATAATAAGGAAAATAGGGGTCTCTGGCTTGGGGGTACCACAGCTGGAGCTGGGTCGGGGAGCCCTGCCTCAGTATCCCTTACATCAGGGGTCTGAAGTTGGAAGTGGTGTGGCTGAAGAGCTGAGGGCATTCCTGTGTGGCAAGGAGAAGTGAGAAATTTACAAATGGAAGAGAGGAGAAGGAAAGAAAATCCTACCTTGCTTACAGATATAGGGGTCTCTGGCTTGGGGGTCCCACGGGTCTGAAGTTGGAAGTGGTGGGTGTGACTTTCAAGCCTCGGATTCAGGACTGACTCAATCTGCAGTCAGCTATGTGGGAATCCAGAGCCTTAACCACTGTACTACCTGCTGACCACCCCTCTGTGAGACTTCTAATTAAGATCTAGTATACTTAGCTTTCTTATTTATGTTTTATTATTTTTAAAAAGAATTATTTAATTTATGCATTTTTAAAATTTGACCACAAAGGCATAGCAAGAGAGAGAAAGAAAAGTGAGAAGCAAGTCATTATTTCTGGGACTCGAACTGCAATCAGCCATGTGGGAGTCCAGTGCTTTAGCCTCTACATCACCTGCTGGTTCCATTTATGTATTATTTACTGGATATTTCCAAGGTACCTAATTACTTTATTCTATACATGATTAAAAATGTCCCTTGTGTCATTTTCTTGTCTTATGCAATCATTTCATCCAAAGCCATTTCAATGGTTTTACATGGTAAAGACTCTAAAAAGTTGTGTTTATGAGCATATTTATCCTATATCCTTATATCTAGTTGGGTAGAAAATTTTATGTTATGGATTTTTAAATATCTAATAATGTGATATATAGGTACACAATAAAAAATTAACTTAAAACTCATGGGCCAACATATACATGACGAAAGTGTGATTAATCCATTTATGAGTTCTGAGGCCAGTTAAGCACTGCTTTTTATTTGTTAACACAGTACATGTGCAAAGCATGATACTTATATAAATCTTCTGCAACATCTAATTGCCTGATATTATAGTCGTCTTGAAATGTTCAGTACAATGAAGAGTGGTATACAAGGGGCTGGAAGGTGCTATAGTGGTTAAGGCACCAGATGCACATGGTTTGAGTCCTGAACCCGGTGGCTTGCTTTCACACACCCTCTCTCTCTGTCATTCTCTGGTCAAGTTGAAAAAGCAGTAGCAGCAGAAGAAGCAGCAGCAGAAAAAGAATATATAATAAGTTATATAAATAATTACTGAAAAAATAAGAATGGTTTGCAAAATGACAAGAGAAAATGTGAATGGTATTTCAAAATGTACATGGGTATATTAATATATAATCTACTTGTTTTTACAATATGCCAAAATATAAGAAGGACTTTGTTCACAAATAATAAAGGGTTTCAGGACATAGGGAGGAATTTTTTATACATACACACACATATATAAAAATCATGGGCTTCATTAAGACATAAGATGTTTTAGTAAATGATAAACAGCTTGTATGGTAGTGGTACCATAAAATAATAGGTTAGACCATTACAACTCCATGTGTAATGTGCAATATCATCTACGATTGTGTAAGTGCAATCTACGATGTTCATACAATGATAAAATTCTGAAAAATGCATTTCTCAGGGACCAATAGATGGCATAGTGGTTACGTCACTGGACTTCCACTTGGCTGACCCCATTTTGGGTCTCAGACCATTCAGCTTGAGACTCACACCAGGTGCATTTGTGTGTGTGTCTAAAATCCCAAGAGCAGAAGGGAGGAGAAGGGATTATGTCATAGTCATCCCCCCGGGGGATGATTTCTTATTTTCTGTCTCTCTGTCTCTCCGGTGAGCTCATTTACCCTATAGCAAAGAACTCTCTAAAACAAAAACACAAAAAAGTTATAAATATATTCTAAGAAAATATTTCCCTTATTAAACAATGCTCAATTCTCTATACATATCTATCACCTTATTGATATTAATCATTAGACTGCTGCATGAACAAACTTTAGATAACAAATCAGTTAATAAAAATCAGAAGTTTTTCTATAGTTTAGAATGTACAGGACCAGCAGTTGGCGTAATTGCTATGTTGCTAGACTCCCATGTACTTGACCACAGTTTGAGTCCCAGATCCAGTGGCTTAAACTCACACCGGGCTTGTGTGCGTGCATGCCCAAGATCCCAAGAGGAGACGAGGAGAAGGGATTGCAGAGTTACTTCTCACTTTCTGTCTCTCTGTCTCTCTCTGGAGATCGCACATGCCCTCTCAAAAAATGTACATAAGAAAAATTGAGTACTACAAGGTTTGGATATAAATGGCAAATTTTGATTTTTTTATTTTATATTTTCACTGAGACAAGAGTTTAATTCACTTGTCTTTAGATTTTGCAGAGTTTGTGTGTGTTTGCCAGAGAGAGGTAGGGATAAAGAGATAATAAGGAAGAAATTAATCCTCACAGGGGTGGTCACACCACAATCACTTCTCCTTCCTTCCACTCTACAGATTTTGGGCATGCACATGCACACATATGCCAGGCATGATTTTCAAGCCACCAGATCCAGAAGTCAAATCATGGTTGACCATGTAAGAATCCAGTGCCTTTATGATGATGTCACCTGCCGGTCCCGTAAAAATCAAACTTACTACTGAATTAAACCAGTCACACAATTTAATTTCAAGACTCTGTTCAGATAACTCTGTATATATTTTGATTTTTTTGTTTGTCTCTTTTAAAGATTTTTGTCTTAAGGTGTGTGTATTCATGAAAGAGAGACATAGAGAGACAGTGAGAGGAAAATAAACAATCACCCTCTGCGGGACTGGCCATGCTGCAATCCCTTCTCCTTCATTATCCTACTGTGATATTGACACATATGCACATGCGTCAGCATAAATTTTAAGCCACCTGGTCCAGGACTTAAACTGCAGTCGATGATGTGGGATTCCAGTGACATAACTACTATTCAACCTGCTGCCCCCACTTCTATATGCATTTTATATTGAAATCATATTTTACCTCTTTGAAGTTAACAGGCCAGTTTATCATGTCTTCATTGATGACCAAGCCATGATCATGGGTGTTCCTGTAGACAAAATTGCCTACTTTAACTAACAGCCAACTGTTATTAGAAAATTTCACCAAGTTGTGGATATAATACTGTATTGTATTTCTGTTTTCATCAAGGGGCATGTTGTATCCAGTGCTATTTGTCAGTTGGTTTTTCCTCAGAAATTGATGAAGTTATATTAAAGACAGGGTTTAAAAAATAGGACTGCATTTAATGTAGAGGTGGTTGGTTCATATCTATCACGTAATCCTATTTTAATATCCCTACCCTTACATTAACTTCTTTGTAGGAGTTGAGTTCGGTTTGAGTGGCTACCTGCTCAGGTCTCATGTAAGATGAGCTCTTTCTTTTCCTTCCTAAAAACAGTGGAGGAGGGATTGTAGCTCATCGGAAAAATTCCAAGATGATTCCCAGAGGTTGATTTGTACATAGGCTCTCATAAAATGCAGACTATTAAAATCTTGTTTGGACTAATTGAAGTCTATTCTTGGTAAATCATAAAGGGCACAGATGGAGCCAGACTGTGGCATGGTTCCAGTTCACCAATTCAGTCTCATGTGCTTAATCTATCTTCTGTTGTGGTTCGATCTTCCCGATTGAATTAATATTCAACTCCAGACTTGTCCCTGCAATTAAGTTGGCCATTTTCTTAATTCTTGAACTCTTTTTTTTTCTTTTTTTGGAGAGGTTTTTGCTATAGGGTGTGTGTGCTCGCCAGACAGACAGAGACAGACAGAGAGATAGAAGGAGAAATCACCCCCCCCCCGGGGGGGGGGGATGGCCATGCCACAATCCCTTCTCCTCCATTCTCCTCTTGGGATCTTGGGCACGCACGCACATGCGTCCGGCATGAGTTTAAGCCACTGGGTTCGGGACTCGAACCGCGGTCGACTACATGGGAGTCCAGCGACATAGCCATTACACTAACTGCTGGCCCCAATTCTTGAACTCTTATTTCTGTGTGTCTGTATTTAAATTTTCTGATATAGTACTCCCTTGAGAACTTTTTGGAGATATGCTCTGGTTCTGGTAAATTCTTTCAGTTTTTGTTTATCTGAGAATGTTCTTATCTTCCCACATGAAGCATAATATTGCCGGGTAAAGTATTCTTGGTTGAAATTGCTTTTCCTTTAACACTTTGAATATATCTTCCCATTCTTTCCTCTCTCACATTGTTTCTGATGAGAGGTCTGCTGTTATTCTGATGGGATATCCTTTGTAAGTAACTTGCTGTTCTCTTGCCAATCTTAGTATATGGTCTTTGTCTTTAGTTTTGGTCAATTTGGTTATAATGTGTCTTGGAGAAGATCTTGGGTTGATTCTATTTGGGATCCTTACTATTTCTTGGGGTTGGATCTTTGAGTGCCTCTCTAGGCTTGGGAAGTTTTCTTGTGGGATTTCATGGAATCGATTATCAATGTCCTTATGAGTCTCTTTGCCTTCTGGGATACCAATTAACCAGATGTTAGGACGTTTGATGATATCTAGTATTGCTTGTATATTGTTCTTACTTTTTTGGGGGGCAATTTTATCAGTCTTCATGATGGATTTTTCTAGGCCAGCAATTTTCTCTTCTACACCTGAGATTCTATTTTCTGTGTGATCTAGTCTGCTTTTAATACTTTCAAGGGAGATTTTGACTTTCTGTATCACAGTCTTCATCTCTAACAGGTCCATTTGATTATTTTTTAAAGTGTATAATTCCTCTTTTAAATCTTGCAAGAATTTCCTCACCTCCTGGAACTCGTTATCTCCTTTCTTCTTTCTCTTCTGCAGTTCATTGTCTCTCTTCTCTTCCATCTCTGTTAGCTTCACTATTATGACTATTCTAAATTCTTTATCAGACATTTCCATAATTTCCATTGAACTGTGTGTGGATGAAGAGAAGCTATTCTTTTCCCATGAAGAAGAGGTATTTTCTTGCTTTCCCATATTTCTTGTGGCTCTGCAGGGATTTTTAGCCATCTGATGGATGGTGTGTTTCTTCCTAAACTTAAAGTTCAATCTGAGCGTTCAGAAGTATGCAGAAAGAGGTGATCCAGTATCTTTTTGTGGTTCCATTTTGATCCCACTCTAGTTTGTGGGCTGGAGGCAGAATTATCAGTATAAAATCTTCATTTCTCTCTTTTCCCTGAAATCACTAGTTATCAGGAACCATGAAGATGTATTCTTCTGAAGGCCTGCCCCTTGCCTCTCCACTCAAGTTTGTGACCTGTAAGCTGAATTATCTGTATAAAATCTTCATTTGTCTCTTTTCCCTGAAATCATTATTCTCAGGAGCCATGAATGTGTCTGAATACATTTCATTCTTTTTCTTTCTTTTGGACTTCTTTCAGTAAAAGTGTGATTGTTATGTGACAATGCAATGAACAATTTGTGACAAAATATAAATTTAAAACTTATAAATTCTAAAGAGGTGTTTTTCTTTTTGTTTTTTACTAACAGACATGTGTGTTTGCCAGAAAAAGAAAATGAGAGAGGAAACAGGGAAAATGCTCCCCATGGGGAATGGTCAGGCTGCAATCTCTTCATTTCTCCTTCGTTTTTGGATTTGGGGCATGCATGCATATACTCATGTCTGACATGTTGACTAGTTCCAAGACCTGAACTCACCTCATATGCCTTACTCACTAGGGCATTGGATCCAGCCCACAAAAGTGTTTTGCTTTGTTTTTAGAGTTATTTATTTAATTTTAGCCATTATCTTTATTTTAAATTTGCTATAGGGCACATACACTCATGAAAGAAGACCCAGGATTAAAGCCATGATTGGCCATGTGAGTTTTTAGCGACTTAATCAACACACTATTTGTTGGTCACATTCAAGAGATTTTATTAAACTACGTTAGCCTCCTAACTTTTGAACTGATGATATTTTGCAGAAAATAATTAGCTACTATTGTTTATGCAAATATTCTTTCAGTCTTTTAATTATTAGAATAGGAACATGCCACATATACATACATAACCATCTTGACAAAATGACTTAGTTTTTTCAGAGTCACCTTCAAACTTGCTCAAAGTGTAATTCAAATTCGTTTTTATTAGTATAAGTGAAAATCAGATAGAAACTAAACTTTCAATGTTTATTGTATGTATATTGTATTTTCTTGTTTTGCCATCAAATTGTTTTAATGTATTTGTCTATTTTGAAAACGATGTTTCATACAAAAGTTTTTTTCATTTATTATCATCATAATCTGGTTTATATTACATTGAGTCACATATAACTTTACAGTGTATTACATTCTTTTTTCCAAAAGGAATACCATATATATCAGTCAATACAGAGACATTAAAATCCCCATTTGATCATCCAATAATTTTTCATTATTTTTCCTGATTATTATTATTATTCCAATTATTTTTTAAACAATCAATTCATATAAAAGTTTTGAATTTAGTGTTTATTTTTTAAATTATTAATTCTTTTTATTAATTATTATTACATATTTTTTAGATTTGCTCTAGGGCTTATATAATTACCCAAAGGAGGCAGAGCAAAAGAGAGGGAAAGTGAGAAAGCAAATCACCAGTCCAGGATTTGAGCCACATTTGACCATGTGGCAGTACAGGGCCTTGATCATTCTGACAGTTTCTGGTTCCATTATTTAATATCCCTATTTCTCACCCTCTGCCATTTCCCATCCTCTTCCCACCCTGTCTCTGGTTTCTGCAGGTGATTTCCATTCCTTTATTCTGTCTCACATTGTATTGATTCACAAAATATCTTAATCTAAATACTTTCAATAGTAAGTTCAGCTTAGATATACATATCTGTGAACAAAAAGTGACTTTAGGCATAAAACTCTGTGGATAGAATTGATATACTATAAAATAGCACATAGCTGAGGCTATATAGCTTACTGTGGTTACCAAATAGGTATTTTTAAAAATACACTTTTTAATTTCAAGAAAAGCAGTTTTACCTTTAATAAATCAAAATTAAAAAATGTTAAGAGAACTTTGCTTAATACTTAAAGCCAGGAAACAGGTTAGAATTCTGTTTGAATAGTAGGTACTGGACCTGTCCACAATGTGAGAAAAGACAAAACTCCTTAACACTAGAAAACAAAGCATAGAAGATCAGTAATGTTTTAGTCAAAAGTCATAAAGTTCTATTTCACCAGTTCAGCTCATGTACTTTATCGTCTGCTGTGTTTTGATTTCTCCATTTAAATTCAGAATATAACATTCAACTCTGTACTTGTTCCTACCATTAAGCTGGCCATTTTCTTAGCTGTTTTAGAATTCTTAGTTCTGTGTGTCTGGCTTTCGTTTTCCTGGGATAGCACTCACTTCAGAACTTCTTGGAGAGCTGGTCTGGTGTTCATAAATTCTTTTCCCATATGAGGGATAATCTTGCTGGGTATAGAATCCTTGGTTGAAATTGTTTTTCATTCAACACTTTGAATATATTTTCCCATTCTTTCCTTGCTCATTGTTTCCGATGAGAGGTCTGCTGTTAGCCTGATGGGATGTCCTTTGTAGGTAACATGACGTTTCTCTCTTGCCAGTCTGAGTATCTTGTCTTTGTCTGTGTTTTTGGTCAATCTGACTATAATGTGTCTTGAAGAAGATCTTCTTGGATAGATTCTATTTAGGGTCCTTTGTATTTCTTGGGTCTAGATCTTTGAATGCCTCTCTAACTTTAGGAAATTTTCTTCTAGGATTTTATGGAATATACTGTCAATGCCCTTATTCTTTTCACCCTCTGGGATACCAATTATCGGGACGTTTGGACGTTTTTTGGTATCTAGTCTTTCTTGTATACTATTCTCATTTTGGGGGGCTATTTTCTCAGTCTTCGTGGTGGATTTTACTAGTCCAGCCAACCTGCCTTCTACATCTAGATTCTATTTCCTGTATGATACCCTAGTCTTCTTTCAATACTTTCTTCAAAGGAGGTTTTGACTTCCTGTATTATACCCTTGATATCCAACAGTTCCATTAGATTCTCTTTTATGGTGTATATTTCCTCTTTCAGCTCTTGCAATAAATTCCTCACCTCCTTGGTCTCATTGGCTTTTTTCTTCTGGTGTTTATTGTCCCTCTTCTCTTCAATCTTTGTTAGTTTTGTCATTATGAATACTCTAAATCCTTTATCAGACATTTCCATGATTTTCATTGTACTGTCTGTGGATGAAAAGGAGTTATTCTTTTCCCTTGCAGGTAAAGTGTTTTCTTGGTTTCACATATTCCTTGTAACTCTGTGGTGATTTCTAGTCATCTGATGGGTTATCTGTTCCTTCCCAATTTTTAGAAGATCAATCTGAGCAATCAGAGGCACACAGTAGAATGTGGTCGGCAAACTCTTTAGTTTTGTGTTTTTCTCCCTTCTCTCACAGATTCAGTGGGAGTTGAGGAATATGAGGACCCAAACCGTATTCAGATTTTGGCAACTTTTTATTTAGACTTGCCTAGACACTCAGTAGATGGAAGCTGAGCAGCAAAATGATGAGGTGAAAGAAAAAGGATAAGAAAATGGACAAAGTAAGAGAAACAAAGAGAAAAATGGATAAAGCAAACAAAAATTTATTTGTTAATTATAGTAAGCAAAAAATGAAAACTAAGTCATGTGCTTGCATCACTAGATCTCAGCTCTCATAGCAGACTCAGCCTTCTTCTGTCCTGCCTTTTTTTTTTTTTTTTTTTTTTTGCCTAGATGGGAGAGAGAAAGGGGAGGGAATTATTACCAAGATAAAGGAGGATTTCAGAGCCAAGAAAAAACTTAACCATAAAAAAATTTTAAGAAAAAGCAAAAATTTTTTAAATGAAAAGACAGAGACAGAAAGGCAGAAAGAGACAGAGAGAGACAGATAGAAGGAGACAGGGGCTCTACCAGGATAGATTCTCTGCAGAATATCTTCATTGCTCTTATCTCTTAAGTCATTAGACCTCAGCTCTCATGGTGGACTCAGTCTTATTCTTGCCTGCCTTTTTTTTTTTTTTTTTTTTTTTTTTTGCCAGGGTAAATTCTTAGCAGAACATCTTCATTGCTCTTATCTCTGAAATCACTTGATCTCAGCTCTCCCAAACTTGCTAAGCATTTGACCTAAATGTGTAAAAACTACCTAGAGATACAAACCAGAATACAATTACATGAAGAGAACAAACAAAATATACTCTTTTAAAGTTAGTTATTGTTGCTTGCAGCATATTAAGTTGGTAATCTATACTCTTATAAAGCTGTGGTGTCAACAGGTGGCATAGTGGCTAGGCGCTGGATTCCCACATGGTCAACCATGGTTTGTGTCCTAGACACAGCATTTTGAAACTCATGCTGGTGGTGTGTGCATGTGTGCTCATAATCATGAGAGAAGAATGAAGGAGGCATAGCAGTGTGGTTTTCCCCCAAAGGATGATTTCTCTCTATCTCTCTCTTTTTGTGATGTCATGCACCCTATAGAAAAGGTCTCCCTCAAAAGGAAAAGTTAGATAGTAGAACCAGCATACAGTTAAGTGATTAATGTGCTGAACTCCCACATGTCCACCCATGGTTCAAGTCCCAGACCTGGCTGCTTAAAAAGTAAATCCAGGCACTTGTGTGTGTGTATGTACAAAATACCAGGAAGAGAATGAACAAGAAAGGATTACAACATAATCATATTCTCTCTCTCACAGTCCCTCTCTGCCAAGTACACAATATTTATGACAAAAACCTTAAAAAAAAAAGAAAAAAAGTGTTTTACAGCTGCAAAATGATATATTGCTGATTAACTGTTAAGCAGATTTAAGAGGAAATGATACATTTAATAAATTGCATTCCAGTAGTAAATTCTATTTTTAGCTAATTTTAATGTAATTATTATAACTTATCCTTTGGATTGAGTTGTAATAATATTAAACTTTTAATGTTAAAAAAAAAAGAAACAACAGGGACCAGCAGTTAGCATAATGGCTATGTCGTTGGACTCCCACGTAGTTGACCGCGGTTCACGTCCCAGACCCAGTGGCTTAAAACTCATGCCAGGCGCGTGTGCGTGCATGCCCAAGATCCTGAGAAGAGAATGAAGGAGAAAGGATTGTGGCATGGCCATCCCCCTGGGGGGTGATTTCTCGCTTTCTGTCTCTCTGTCTCGCTCTCTCTGTCTGGTGAGTGCACTCGCCCTATAGCAAAAATCCTCTCCAAAAAAAAAAAAAAAGTAAAAAAAATGCATTGCAGCTTTTCTACCTAGAACCTATCTTCCACTCTTGGGGAAAAAAATGAAAAAACTTGAGATCATGATCTCTATTCAGAGAATGTTTTATTGCTTGATTACATTTCTTGGTTTAATATTTAAGATGTCAATTTAAAAGAAGTATATTACTTGGCTTTCAATTTACATTAATGTAGAATCATTACTTTGGGAAAAATACAGTCTTCAAATTTAAAAAAGAAAACAAAACAAATAAATAACAAAACTAATTGTGTGGTTGTAGAGCACTTAATAAAAATTAATTGTTAAAATCCGTGAACTTTGGTGTCTTAATACACAGTGGTTATCAGTATTACCTGTGTAGATGACTATTAAGGACTGTTCATCTTTCTCAGAATTCCTGTGTGTCTTCATATTTATGTTTAATACACTGAGTTCTATTGTCACTGTCACTGTCACTTCAGCAGCATTTTTTTTTCTCCCTGACTGCCCATCTCATTTCCCAGCCTCACAAACTCTGATTTCTGGTTTGAGTATGCCTGCATTTTTGTTCTTCCACAGACACAGCCTCGTATCCTCGGTTTTCCAAGAGTGTTAAAAAGACAAGGAAGGGCCGGGCCGGGGCTCTGCCTCGCGTGCTGCGCGGCCAGGCCTGCGCGGCGGGCCGGGACTCTGCCTTGCGTGCCGCGCGGCCAGACCGCCCGGCCCCCGCTGCCTCTCCAGTGCTGGGTGTGTCCCGTGCTCAGTGTCGATGCGGGCCGGTGGCGCAGACTGGCCGAGCTCGCTGTCCTTCCTTTCTCGGGCCAGGCAGGCAAGTGGGAGGTGGCGCTGGATCCCGTGAACATTCGTGCACTCGGGGCTGGCATGTGGCTATCAGGCCTGTGCGTGGCTACCGGGCCTGAGCGTGGTCGCCTTGCCAGTGCATGGCTGCCGGGCCTGCGCATGGCCCCCAGGCCTGCGCGTGGCCACTGGGCCTGAGCGTGGCCGCCAGGCCTGCACGTGGCCCCTGGGCCTGCGCGTGGCCGCCAGGCCTGCGCGTGGCCCCTGGGCCAGCGCGTGGCTGCCGGGCCAGCACATGGCCGCCAGGCCCGAGTGTGACTGCCAGGCCTGCGCATGGCTTCCGGGCCTGCGTGTGGCCGCCGGGCCTGAGCATGGCTGCCGGGTCTACGCGTGGTCCCCATGCCTGCACGCGGCCCTGGGCCAGTGCGTGGCCGCCGGGCCTGCGTGTGGCCCCCAGGCCTGCGCCTGCGTGTGGCGGCCGGACCTGCATGTGGCGGCCGGGCCTGCGCGTGGCCCCCGGGCCTGCGCGTGGCCACTGGGCCTGAGTGTGGCCGCCAGGCCTGCACCTGCACATGGCCGCTGGGCCAGCACATGGCCGCCAGGCCTGCGCGTGGCCCCCGGGCCTGCGTGTGGCCGCTGGGCCTGCACCTGCACCTGGCCGCCGAGCCATCGTGTGGCCGCTGGGTCTGTGCGTGACCGCTGGGCCTGCGCGTGGCCTCTGGGCCTGCGTGTGGCCACCGGGCCTGCGCCTGGCTGCCGGGCCTGAGCGTGGCCGCTGGGCCTGCGTGTGGCTGTCGGGCCTGCACCTGCACGTGGCCACCGGGCCTGTGCCTGCGCGTGGGCACCAGGCCTGCGCGTGGCCGCCAGGCCTGCGCATGGCCTCCCAGGCCTGCACGTGGCCGCTGGGCCTGCACCTGCGTGTGGCCACCGGCCACAGGCGGCAAACTGAAGCCGAAAACTAGGATTAAAAACTTGCAACTACAAGCAACAGAAAGAAACTTTAGCTGTCTTAAACCAATTGAGAAATATATTGTATAGGAGGATTTTCCCTGCCTATGGACAATGAGAAGATGATGGTTACCAGACCTGCATTACCTCAGGGAAAAACAAGAACTACTCTACCATTCTTAAGGAAGCCAGATACCTGAGGATGACTCACGCTGCAGATCCCCAACACCATTCCCAGTAATCACAAGATAGATGCTGTGCCACATCAACTAATAATCATCTCTGCTTTCCAGAACCGCTTTCCTGAAACTGTATTCCATGGAGACTCACCTACAATTGCAGAACTGCACGAGACCCACCCTTAATCCAACCCTGAATAGAATATATGCTCCCTATTGTTAAAAACTATATGAGCTGATCATTGAAAAAAAAAAAAAACTGAAAGAACTGGAAGGTATAATAGCAGGGATAGCAACTGCAGATACTAGAGACAGTATGGGAGAGGTAATGGGAATGAGTAATTGAGGGCGGAAGGGAGGGATTCAGGGAACAAACAACACACTTAATAGACACAAAAATGAAAAGTTGTCTGTTGATGATAATGTATATGGTAATATCATTGTCTTGACTAATGTGCACTGTATTCATGCTGGGAAAAACCATGTTGTACACTGTAAAGAGGTGCAATGATTAAATGTAAAAAAAAAAGTTTAGCAATATATAAAGAAAAAATGGATAAATGGATAGGAATACTATAAAACAATACTTCACACAAAACACAAAATGACAAAAATGAAAAAAAGATGCCGCTTTTGTACAGTAAAATTATGATAACTGTTAATTAACAATTTGTGCCTTCCAGTGTTGTCCCAAGCTTTCTGCACCGGAAAAATGCTCTAAAAGTAATGTGTCAGTCAATGTCCTTGTACCTGGGGCTTTTCTTTGTGCAAATATTCTGTTAGGAGAGCCTTCTGTATAGGGAATCATTAGGTGGAAAGTTTAAATGTCCTGGGCTCTTTATAAACTGCTGAATTATTTTCTAAAACATAACTCACACCCTCACCGATACTGTGACTCTCCAAACTAACATACTAGCTAATAAAATAATACCTTGAAGTAAAAAAAAAAAAAGACAAGGAAGCCTACAAAACAGAAATCTGATCATTAATCGGAGGGGTGCTCAGGGCAAGATCTATTTACTTCAATCCACTCACACAGGCAGCCTTTATGGTACATGCATAGACAAGGCTGTCCTTCTGTAGTATCCCCCTGCTGGAATTCTTTAAGGCACATTGCACCCTCCCCACATGGTTACTCAGTACCTCCTCATGGCTTTGTTGAACATATCATAAGATGCTCATCCATGTCATCTGGGGGGTATGGACTTTGATCACATAAGACACTTAAGTTCTCCAAACACACCCAGGTGTGTTGGTAAGGAGTTGATCACCAGGCATGGCCCTGAAGCATTACCTCAAACAGCCTGGTCCCTATTGCTGCCACTGCCATCAGCAGAACTGCTGTGCACTGATTCTTACAAGCCCCAGTGGCTGCTAATGTTGTTGGGGGTGCTGAAGTAAGACCGTGTGGGCACCCTACCCAGGTAGCAGCTGAGTAAGGCCTTCCTGAGTCACAGGACTAAGGCTACTGGAAACCTGACCTGAAAACCTATCCCGCCTACTCCACTGCTTTTGGCCCCTCTGTTCCTTGGGAGGTAGATACTAGTCTGAGTCCAGGAGTGCAGCCATTAGGAGCTGCTGAGCCATTCTCCTGGGCACCCACTTTTGTCAGCAGTGGCAGGGTCCATGCACAGCAACCCTGTACCTGGAGAAGCAGAGTGAGCAGGCAGGGCCAAGGTGCCACAGCTACTCTCAGAGAACTCCACATGTCCAGAACTGATGCCAGCTCCTGAGGGGTGGTGGGCACCCATGGTGCTCTTCTTCCCCCAGTGGTGGACTAGGCTGGTGTTATGATCAGGAACCAGAGATAAGGAGAGGAAGGAGAAAGAGGGCCCAGGAGCTGACACTAAGCAATGGCTCTGGGGGGAGGAGACAACTCAGGTGACTATGCAGCAGCCCTGGTCTCAGTTCTGGTTGCCAGGCTTTGTAGCCCTGGCCTCTGCACTAACTCCTCCAGGGTCCACTGCCACCACCACCACTCTCCCAAGCCCACAGGGGTTCCTGAGGGAGTCATGTTTTTTTAAAAAACTGTTTAAGGTTTAAATGTATCTCTAGGCAAAATTTCTGCAACACCGCAAAAGCTTTGGTATCATCTGTTTCCAAATTTCCCTCAGGTATATTTGTTAGTAAACCAGCAGGTGTCATCATGGTTAAGGTGCTGGACTCCCACAGGGCCCACAATAGGGTTGGGATCCTGGAGTCGTGGACCCAGCTACTTGAAAATCCAGCAGGTCACGTGTGCGTGGGTATTCAAAATCCCCAGAGAAGAATGGAGAAGGGATTACATCATGACCATCCCCTTAGGGGGTGGATTCTCATTTTCCTTCTCAGTGTGTCTCTCTATCTCTGTCCCATGAGCACATGATCTATGACAAAAAACCTAAAAAAAGAAACTATTAAATAAAAATATGCAGTGTTCATAAAACTGTTTTGCTTAAAAATATAACCACATAAGTTGCCTTTATTAAAAACTTTGGGGGTCTACAGGTGGTGGCAGTTAAGATGCTGGACTCCCACATGGCCAACCATGGACTTGGCAGACCTAATGACTTGCTTTCTCATTTCTCTTCCCACCCTTCATCTCTCTCTGGTGATTATAACAAATTAAAATAATAAGAACAAATAAATAATTTTAGTAAAATAGTTTGGAATAATCCTTATTAAAGTTACTAGAATTTTCTAGCTACAGAATTACAGATCACTTAAATATATAGGATTTACAATAAACACCTAGCCCATCCTCACAGGCACAGGGACTATGCATGCTATTGCACAATTCTGGAAGCCACATGGGAAGGCTTTGGGTCTGCCTCCAGGGTCAACCTGAACATGCCAGGTGATGCATAATCCTGACTGCAGGGCTAAAGGGCAACTGGGTTAAGATGACTGTTTAGAGTGTACCTCACTCTCTTTCTCATTAAAAAATAGAGAGCAAAAAAAGTAATAATTGGTACTAAATAGGTACAGAGTCATAATAATTTTTATCCTATTTGCTCCGGGGGGTTTTACTAATCTCTATTAACATCACAAGTTCATATTATGTGATCTGCAGGCCTACTTTGTATTATAAGTACTACCCTACAAGTAACATATTTTCAGAATCTTCTTAGGGTATATTCTTTTTAAATAACTGATAGATATACATCATACATAATTATGCCTTTCAGTGTGGTTGTTCTATAGGTAAATACAATGTGTAATGATCAAATCAAGTTATTAGCACATACACCATTTTAAATATTTATAATTTGTGTTAGAAACATTAAAATTGTTTTACTAGGGCCAGCAGTTTGTGTATTGTTAAGGTTCTGGACTACAAAATGGCCTACTTCAGTTTAAGTCTCAGACATGGAGGATTGAAACTCACATCAGGCAGTTGTACATTCATGCCCAAGATCTTGAGAGGAGAATGGAGGAGAAATCTCTTGGACATAGACATCTCTCTAGCATGTGATTTCTCACTTTCTGTCTCTTTTTCTTTACAATGAGTGCACACACCCTTTAGCAAAAATTTCTTTTAAAAATTGCTTTACTTTATTGAGATACACAGTAAATTATTGTTCACTACATTCACTCTATTATGCAATTAAATACTAGACACATTTCTGGAATTTTGTACTTTTAACCAACTTCCCCCTTATTATTCCTATCCTCTGACCACTATTAGTTTTTTTGGGTTTTTGCTTTTTGTGATAGGACATGTACACTGGCCAGAGAGAGACAGAGACACAGAGAGGGGGAAAGAGACAAATCATCTTTCAGAAAGGCTGGCCATGCAACATGTGATTGATATAATTTTCAAGCTGCCAGGTCTGGGTCTCAAACTGCAGTTGGTCTTGTGAGATTCTATTGTATTAACCATTACACCATCTGCTGGGTCAGTGACCCACTATTTTTTACTACCTGCATCCTAACTTCTACATATAAGCAACACTTGTAATACTTGTCTTTGTGTTCCATGCATTGCTGTTGTAGAGGAAATAATTCTAATCTTAAGTAGACAAGGAAACATGACAAACAGAAAAGCCAGAGGAATTGCACTACTAGCCTTTAAGTATACTACAAAGCTATATGAACAAAAATGGCATGGGAATGTCAAAAACAAAATTGACACATCCAAATTTAAGAGAATAGAATGACATAGAAATAACTCCACTTTTACATTCAATTGATTTTCAACAATTATGCCAAGGACCTCTGTATTGACTGACATGCATGGCATTCCCTTTTAAAAAAGCAATGTAATACACTGTAAAGTTATATGTAATCCAATGTAATATAAAGATTATGATGATAATAAAAAATAAAAATTAAAAAAAACAATTATGCCAAGGACAGACACTAGAGACAGAGCAGTACTTTCATAAATGGTACTGGAGATAGTGAATATTTATGTAAGAAAAAACAGACTGAATTTAAACATAAGACTTGAAACAAAAATACAGAAGAAAAAAGTAGAGAAATTGCCTTAGATATTGGTATGAGCATAGATTTGTTGAAGAAAATCTGAAAATCAGAGGCAACAAAAGCATAAAAAGACAACTGGGATTATAGCAAATGCCAATAAAATAATTCTATACAGCAAGTAATCAACAGTGTGAAATGATATCCTGCAGGGAGGATAAAAATATTTCCCATCTGTTCATCTAATGAAGGATTTATATTCAGGGTATATAAAAAACTCAACAATTTTCACAGAAACACCCCCCCCCCAAAAAAAAAACCCAGCAAGACAAAAATATTTATTCATGTATAAATATTTCTAAATGAATAAATATTTCTAAAAAATATTTATTCATATATATTTCTAAATAAATAAATATTTCTAAAAAATATTTATTCATATAAATGAAAAAATACTCAAAATTACTAAAAAAACAACAAAATATAAATCAAAGCTACAATGAGGTTTCACTTCACCCCAGTTAGAATGGCCATTTTCTAAAAGACAAAAAATAGCAAATGAGCGGGATGATGGTGGGGTGTTAAAACATAACACACTGCAAAGTTACCCCATATGGGAAGGTTTAGACTTCACATCTGGAGGCCCACCTGAATACACCAGGCATACAAGTACCCTTAATCTGGGGCTGGCTGAGTCTCGGTGTAGATGATGTATTGAGACACTGTTAGGACTGCCTGTTTCTCTGTCTATGGATCTCTCTCTCTCTCCTTCTCTTTGTCTCTTTTACCTATGAAAATAATAAACTTTAAAATAATTTCTATTGTGAATGGGATAGGATGTATGAGCTGTACATAGTCCTGCAAGTGTTCCCATCATTGAGTGGGTCTCACAATTCCCTAGGTCTCCTTCTGGAGGCTTCACAATCCTTCAGCATAAAAAGAAGTCCTGACAGAAAAAGATGGCATTTCTGGGCTAGCCTGGTTTCCGAAGATTGAACATGGTACCTGAAATATTTCCTTTCTTTACTTTCTTTCATTCTTTCTTATTTTTCCCCCATCATGTATTTTGTAATTATATTCAGTCTTTTCTGATGGTATTCTTCTATACTTTAATCCTTCTAGTAACTTGTCAAAAAGTACCATTACAGATCACACATATACAGTAATTCTACAGCTTTTATGTGGTTTTTGAACGGTTGTCTAAAGACAATCATGGAATATAATGTAGTCTGACTTAGATAACACAGAGTTCAGGGGCCAGCAGATGGCATAGTGGTTAAAACGCTGGACTCACATGGCTGACTGTGGTTCAAATTCTGGATGTGGCAGATTATTTTATTACTCTCCCTCACTCTGTCCTGTTCAGATAAAATTTTAATAATAATAATAATAAATAAATAAAATTAAATAATTCTTTAAAAATAATTCAAAAATAAAATTTAATGGGCTACTAAATCTTATCACCCTGATTTTCAAAAGCATCTAACCTTGCAAATCATTTATAAAATATGTTATATATAACATATATTTACTTATTACTATACACAAACCATAGTAAAATGTCTTTAAATAAGTAAGTAGGAGACAAAGGGAAGGCCACCCTGAGTGTGGGCATGGCATGTGAGTGTGGCCTATAGAAAAGGTGAAAAGACCTGAGTGGGCAGAACCTTGAAGGAATGGGGTCTTGTGAGTAGGACTATGAGTGAAAGTTTCATGTGGTCAGGGTCTGAGCCTACCCTTCCCACTGCCATCCTGGCTCATTTTCCTTCCTAAAATTTTTAACCTGGGTCCATCTGGATAGTTTGTGGTCCCGAAGACTGGGCTGCTTCCACCTACTCACATTAAATATTTCACACGATTCAAGGGAAGAGCAGAAAACTGTGAAGGGTTGATGCTAAGCGGTGAGATGTTTTCTTTGTAAGAGAACAGGGTGCCTCCAAATCCCTTTTGTAGCCAGTGCCTGGAGGTATGACTTGGCATAGTGGGGACATTGGGACCAGTGTGAGTTGGGGAGATGCAGAAGTCCACACTCTGGTTCTGAGAGCAGGTTGTGTAACTATAATAATTCAAGTTCAGGGTGATCTGTGGTGGGAATGGATACCAGAATGTGACCTGACAGTTCTTGAAAATTTTGCCATTAAACAGGGCCCTTCATACTCTTATTTCCATTTCAGTCCCCATTGACTTAGAAAGTTGGGATGCAGCCTTGGGTTGAGGGCTGGGTATTCCGGGGCAGGACCTGGACCTAAGGGCAGAGGGCTGAGGCTTTGCTTCAGGAAGAACAGATTTCTACTTGTAGTCTGCTAGGCATAAATTCCCTTCTCTTCACATTTTGTTTGTTTTAATTCAGGCTTCTTAAAATGATTTATAAATTCAAATATTTTGGAGACAAATGTGAACATTACCCTATAATTTGACAGTAATTTCTAAATGTATTGGAATTCCCAACATTTCCATAATTTCACACCTTGAGATTCCCAATGGGTATTTTTATTTTCAAAGACTATTCTACCTCAGAACCTATGTATTTACTGTCACTTATTAACATCCAGAGTATCTTGTACTGTATAGAACATCTTCAAAACAATCACTGCTGAAATTTTAATTAGGTTCTATATTCCAGACAACCAACTACAGTGAATAATATGTGCTGTTACCTTATTGGCACCCATGACCAGGAACTTATTGCCTCTCCCCATTATTCCTGGAGTCAGGAGTGCTGTTCTCACAAAAAAGCTCGTGCTCCGTGCTGAAATGTCTTATTACAATTTTTCCTGCTGTCTTCTCAGTGTCAAGTCTCTGAAGATCTGCTCTACACACTTCAGAATCTAGGAACATCCACCATCTACACATTCAATTATCCTTCCTTTAGAAAACTCACCTTCTCTTCACTTCACAGACTGAATTGTCTCTCCACTATGCCTATCTCCACCATTCAAGAAATAATAGTTATTCATCAAATAGTAGTTAAAGGGTATCTCTTCATTATTTGCTTGGTTCTAGGCACTTACAGGAACAGAATAATTGTCAATAAATCTCTAAATAATATGTTTGCTCCTTGAAGATAAGTATTATATTTTCATCATCTTTCTAGCACTCATTCCATGCAAACACATAGTAATTGCCCAATATCTATACTTGTTTGATCAATAATTATTATACATACACTTAGTTCCTAGTCTTCTCTCAGGAGGCAAAATGTTAACTACTTAGATAAATCTGTAATAACACATAAGTAGAAAATGATAGAAATAGGGAATGACTCTTCTAGTCCAACCAGAATTTTAAATATACAGGAAATGTATGATGTGAGGACATTGCTTCACGCATGCTGTCTATCTCACCAGATTTTGAGATAAAAATGAAGAGAACCTAGGAAAACACTTTGGTATCCCTCATCTCCTGGTTTAGATCTGGGTTGGGCTCTTCCTTAATTTTTACCATAGGGGAGCCCACTCTTGTATCAAAGGGCTGATAAAACACCATTTGAGAAGTTACATAGGATTCTACACATTCTTTCCATTTATAGCAACACTTGCAGTGTGACTTTACTGATAATTTTGAAATTAATTTTTACTGATAACATATAAATTGAATAAATGTAAAGGCAAACAATAGAATAAAAAGGTTTGCAAGTTCATTAATTTTTTTTAAGGTTTTGCCATAGACATGCTCACTAGCCAGAGAAAGACTGAGGAAGTGAGAAATCACCCAGTAGGGGTGATGATCAAGCCACAGTTCCTTCTCCTCCATTTTCCTCTCAGGATTATGAGCACATACACATATGAACCCACTATGATTTTCAAGCCACCAGCTCTAGAATTCAAATGACAGTCAGCAATATGGGAGTCCAGTGCCTTAACCAACATGCAATCTGCTGGACCCTCAAGTTAATTCTTTATGGAGGAAAAAAGTCTTCTACCTCATAAAGGCTAGCATCCATAATATAAACAGAATTCCCAAATTCACCAAAATAAAACCCTCCTATCCAGTCAAGATTAGTATCCAGAATATAAACAGAATACCCATGTTCACCAGAAGAAAACAAAAAAATAGACTTAAGGGGATAAAGCCATGAGCAGACATTTTACCAGAGATAAGATACAGATGTCATAAAAGCATAATATGATTTATTTTTCATCAGCCATTTATGAAATGTACATTAAAGCAATGAGATATTAATACAAACTTATCAGAGTGCTGAAAGTTTAAAAAATGAAATAAAGGCAATTCAGAAAAGAAACTGAAGAACTGATCACTCATCCATTGATGATGAGAATACAAAATGACATAACTCTTTTTTTTTCTTCTTTTTTTTTTTTTTGGAGAGGTTTTTACTATAGGGCACATGCACTCACCAAAAAGACAGAGCAAGACAGAGAGACAGAAAGTGAGAAAACACCCCCAAGGGGGATGTCCATGTCTCCTCCATTCTCCTCTTGGGATCTTGGGCATGCACTCACATGCGCCTGGCGTGAGTTTAAGCTGCCGGGTCCAGGAATCAAACCATGGTCGACTACATGGGAGTCCAGGGACATACCCATTATGCTTACTGCTGGTCCCAAACTGATATAGCTCTTTTGGAGAAGAGTTAGGCACTTTCTTTGTTTTTTAAATTAGCTAGATAGAGCATATGCTTACCAGAGATAGAGACAAAGAGGGAAAGCAAGGAGGTACCCCCATGGCAATGGTCAAACCACAATCCCTTGTCCATCTCTCCCTCCTTTTGGGATTATGAGCATGCACATACCTGTACATGCGTGGTTTTTAGGATGCTAAGACTGGGACTTGAACCATGCAGCCAGTCATGTGGGTTCCAGCAGCTTTAACCACAATGTCACCAGCTGCCACCAGCTAGGCAGTTTCTAATAAAATTGACATGCCTTGACTGCGTGAATGCTCAGACAGTGCAGTGTATCTGTACTGCGCAAGATTACTCAACAGGAATAAAGTTAACCAATTACAGGACTATTTGAATTTCTCTTGAGAAAATGATGTTAGTTGGAAAGTCCAATCACAAAATATTAGGTAATCTGTGATCCCATCTATATCACATCTTTGGAATGACAAATTCATGGAAGTGGGAAAGAAACTTGTGGTTGCAAATAATGATGGCCATAGTGGTGAGCAGAAGAAAAATGAGATGTTGTTACAGGACAGCAGGACATAAATTGTGCAATTAAAAACATTTGTAGTTTTACTAAGTAAATAGGGAAATAAACCTACATATGGAACAAAACACCAAAAAATAAACACACACACATACAGAAATATATGCAGGGAAGTACTAACAAAAATGGTGAGATGCATATAGGAGGGTAGATTAATTATATTCTTGTCAACATTGCAGTTAAGATATTTTCACATATCTTTGCTTTACTATAGATTTATACAAGAAAATCAAGCAAGAACAGCTCTTTGGCAGCCCTTCCTACAAGGCCAGCCCTGGGCCTACACTTCCCTGGCTTGTCTGAGATCTTGAAATAACCCTGTGTGTTTGGTCTTCTTTTATCTCAGCTTTCACAGGTGAAAACTGTAGCTCATGGAGGTGAAGTGACCTTTCTAAACCATAGCTGGCAAGTGGCCAAGGTGGCACAGTAGGGGAGGGAGCAGGTCCAGTGTTTGTTAAGAGGTGGGTAACTTTTGGTAGGTGCACACGAAGTAGATAATGTAGAAAGGTTGCCCTTCTGGAAGGCTCCAGGTCGTCTTCTAAGTCCCCACATGTGCCTCCCCTGAAGGTTCCCACCTGCATGTCATCCAGAATCTGGGCTAATGCACTTCCCCATTAGGGTGAGATGATGGATGGATGGTTAACTCAATATGACCCTCAGCCACATGCAAACACTGGTACTCGTAACGTGAAATGAAAACAAAATGCAAAGTATTTTCTCACATATTCCTACAAAAATATTAAAACTGATTTTGAATCTCATCAAGGATAAGATGGATGGTGGGGTGAGGGAGGAAAGGAGACTGAGACTCCTTAAGGTAAATCCTATGAGTCACTGTAGAAAGAGAGCCCTGGGAGGAGCCCTGAGAATCTTCAGGGCAGTATATGGGCAGAAGCCTCCCCAGACATCTCCAGGCCCAGCTTGTAAACACTCCTCAACTCTGCACTTACTTAAGTCAGCTCAACTCCTTTATTAGCTGCATGGGTAACTGTCCCTCACCCAGAAAGAGGGAGGAGAGGTCCTCACTGACCATGTCTCCTGGAGCCATCAGCTAATGGCAATGAGGACAGGAAGCACCAGAGCCCAGTCTGCTCTTGTCACTCTTTCTGCCCAGTTGACCTTCTGATCCTGAATTAGGCAAATAGCACTAGCCTCACAGACCACAGTCCTGGGATGAAAACAGATGACACCCTAGAGCTCAGGGTTAATGTGAAACAGACATATCGACCCTGCTCCAGCACTCCCCTTCCTACCCTGCCAGCCATGACCTGAGGTGCGGACCCAATGAGCCTATCAGGTCTCTACTTCATTAACAACCTACTCTTGCCCAGAGCATGTTCACCCAACATGTCCTCACATTCTCTCCAGCCAAAGAGAGGAGCATGGGATATTTTAGGTGGGACTAGGATTGTGGCCAACTCTAAAGTTCTCCATGTTACCTTTGCATTCTCTCTCACAACTGGTCAGGAGATTCAGTGGTGTGGGCTGAGCAAATTTCTGCAGGATTAGGAAAGGTTCTCACTCTGGAATTTTCTGAGTCCAAATCCTTGGAAGTTGAAATGAAGCAAAACATCTGGCTCTCTCAAAGGACTCCAGCTAAGGGAGGTCAGTAGGGGATGTTTCTGGAAATGTAGGTGCCTAGTCATCTGGGTTCCAAGTTCTTTTGGTACTTATTGTCAATAAACTGAGGCCACTTCCTGTGGTCTCTTTTTTTCTGTGCTACTCAGATTATATTTTCCCAAGGTCCCCCTGGGCCATTAACTGCTCACCCTCATTCCATGCTAAATCCACAACTGAACACACCTATGCCATATCTGAGGCTCACCCACAGACATGGGGAAGGCTCCCAGCTCTAAGGAGAAAGAACTGGAATCACTGCTGGATCTTCATTGATTTCAGGGCTGTCGCCTGGACAAGCCATTTTGCCTCACAGGGGCTCCCCTTTATACTCCCTTGCACAATGGCGACTGTTCCAGCCTCTGCTTTTAGAGATGTCACCAGGTATATGTACCTCTAAGATGTATATAATCCATGGGCTAGTGCCACATGTAGCAAATGCACAAACTTAGAGATGGGAGTATTACACAATGGGTTGGGAGGTAGCATTAAATACAACTTCAAACAGCCTGAATTCTGATCTGTAATATATGAAAAGTCATTTTCCCATTGACCCTCTTGACTTTACTTCCTAATCTGCACCAAAAGAAGGTTGAATGAACTGAAATTCAGATACTGACTCTCTGACATAAAACGTATCAGGGTTTTCCATTATATTTAGACTTAGAGGGGCCAACAGGTGACATAATGGCTAAGATGCTAGTTTCACACACAGCCAATTACGGTTCAAGTCCTGGAACTGGCAGCTTGTTTTCTCACTCCATTCTCCTCCTCTTGTCTTTCTGGTCAAATTGAAGAATAGTAATAACCAAAATTAAATAAATAATTCTTTAGAATTACAGCCTAGTGCCTCATGTTGGCCTATGGAATTATGGGTTTCCTAGAACCCCATAATTGCTCCCAGCGATTACTGCATGCTGGTACACATATCTTAGCATAATGATCTCCTCTCTGGGTTAGACTGCATTTAGTTACTGGCTTCTAGACCAAAAAAAATTTAAAAAGATAAAAAGAATATAAAAGGGAATCCTCCTACCAAGAATGTGTTATGTTTGTGATTTCTATCTGGCTCCCTCTCTCCTGTGTTTATTCTGCCTATCTCATCCCTGAATATTGGAAATCAAACTCAAAATTTCAGTTTCTTTATGGTAAGTCTCCACTGGCAAAGAATTAACAGAAGGCTCAAGTCAATAAATAAGAATACCAATAACTCATGATTTCAGAAGCTGATCCTGCTTTAGGAGCACCTCAGCTGAGACCACAGCCTCATCTTCCTGAGATACCTGGAGCCAAAAGCAACTAGCTCAGCTGGGCCTGGGTTTTGGTCCACACTGTCAGGTAATACAAGATTTTTGTAAGCTTCAAAATTTGGTGTAAATTTGTCTCACAGAAACAGAAACTAGTAGATATTTCCAGGCCCCGAGGCCTGGCTCTACCCTGCCTTCTTTCTCCTTTCATCTTCTAGACTCCCTCCACCCACACTGGCTGTACTATAGCTACCTCTCTGGTCTAATTTACCTCTTCCTTCTAGTCTCTGGACAGCTGAACCTTTACTCTGAAACATTGCTCATGGATATGTGTATGGTTGGCTTCACTTATCTTCCTGGTCAGAGCAAAACTGTCATTTCATTGAGGCCTTTCCTAGCTGCTCACCAAGTGGCCCCAAGCTTTCCCTCACAACACCTACTTAGTTTCACTTGAGTGCTTTGTGTTTTTCTTCAACTCGCTCCAGACAGTAAACTCCTCCAGGCAGAGATTATGGTTTTTAGTGCAACACCAGGGTTAACACTGTGCCTGTACAAAGTGAATGCTCAGGACACAGTTGGTGAATGAGTGAAATTATCTTGGAGCTTTGTTACTACCTTTAAGCAACATATATATATATATATATATATATATATATATATATATATATATATATTTTGAGAGGATTTTCTATAGGACACATGCACTTGCCAGACAGAGAGAGACAGAGGAACTGAAAGTGAGAACTCACCCCCTAGGGGGGATGGCCATGCCACAATCCCTTCTCTTGTATTCTCTTCTCAGGATCTTGGGCACACTTGCACACACCTCCAGCATGAGTTTACGGCACCGAGTCTGAGACTCAAACCGCGGTCAACTACATGGGAGTCTGGTGGCATAGCCATTATGCTAACTGCTGGTCCAGAGCAGGTCATATTAAAGAGATCATCACAGAAACTGTAGAGTGGGCCAGAGACACGGGAAGCCAAAATAAACTCCAAGTGGATCTTCCAAGCTCACTGCTTCAGCAGAGGATAGTGGGCACAATCTGCTCTCCTGTGGTCACAGACATAACTACAGCCCAAGGCATGAAAACCCAACAACACATACCTTTGTTTGGCAGTCCTCAAGGCAGTGGCTCTCCAAGGGCTAAAGTAGATAAAAGAGCATGATCATAAGGTTCCAGGGAAACTTAGGAGCACAGAAGCCTCCTTCTCTCACTGATTCCACTGTCTTGAACAGTTTAGTTCACAGAAGGCCTCACTCTAGCCAGACAATGGATGAATGGTCCAATGTTCAGCCACATTCTGCACTACCCCATGCAGTATCCCAAGCCTCAAGGTTGTTCTCTACTCTGAGGAACTCCCAGTAGAAAATGTTTCCAAGGATCTCAGTGCACAGTGGGTCATCAGTAGATAACCAAGTCCAACAGTCACTTCTCTGAACCTGTGCAGTTCTTCAGATAACTCAGTCAATGCATCCCTGTCTTGATCCATTTTCTGTTTTTATATATGAATACCAACTGGACAGTTTATTTTAAAAGGGGTTTATTTAAATAATATTTTTGGAGGCTGAGTAGTCCAACACCAATGTGCCAGCATCAGGTGAGGACATTCCTGCTGTCATGACATGGTGGGAGGCATCTCATAGCAAGAGTACAAGAATGTGTCAGCTCAGGTTCTCTCCTCTCTACGAAGCCAAAAGTCCCACTATGAGGCTCTCACCCAGATAACTGCATCTAATTCTAATTATGTCCCAGAGGCCCACCTCCCACTACTGTAATCATGAATTTGTGGTTAAATTTCCCACACATAAAACCTAGGACACACATTTAAACCACATCAATCTAATTTTGGAAGAGGTATTTGAGCTCTCCTCTCCTGTGACCCATTTGCACTAGGGAAGGGAACTAATTCTAGTTTCTAGTGCCCAGAGTGGTGAATTCAGGTCCATACTTTGAAATTTCCCTAGGGAATTCTGGTTTGGGAAGACTGGAGGACCTTGGGAACCCACCACCATCAACCTGGCATTTTCACACTTCCCCATGCTTTGAGGTCCAAGTATGTTGCTGAGGGATTAGATATCCTGCATCCTGACCCAGCTGTCTCCGTCTCTATTCTTCCCCTTGTTCCTTCCCAGTATCATCTTTTTCTTGACTCCACTTGTAAATTTACCACGCACGTGCCTGTGTGCAAATGGCAACGCTGAATCAATGACCTCTTATAGGATGTGGTGGGCGGTGTTCCCCTAGCATCTTAGGGGATTTAATCTCAAAGTCACATCACATGGGAACAGTTGAGCTTTGGCTCAAGAGTCTGAAAACTTCTCTCCTACTTTGAACTCTGCTCACTTCACATGGTGAGGCAATCTGTCTCTCTCCAGGGCTGTTTCTCATTTTTCTTATGAAACATTGGGCTTCATCCTGCATAAACTATACTCAGTCTAGACAGGTTCTAGGCACCCTTCCTTTTTGGTTGGGTGTGCATAGGACACTTTTGGGTCAATCTGAAAATTACACTGAATAAAAACTGAACAAAAATATATGAACAATTATTGCAGTACTGAAATATTATGTACATAACCACAGAGAGGGTGCACTTTGATAAATATTTGCTTAACTTGTAAGTAAGCTTTTATTTGAAAATGTCACTTATTATTGATCTTATAATTTAAGACATAAGTAATGCTTAATCTACTCTTAAGAGATAAATAAGGATGGGCCAGCAGGTGGGGTGTTGGTTAAGGCACTTGGATTTCATATGGGTAACTGCACGGCTCGTCCTGAACCCAGTGGCTAGAAAAACACTCCAGGAATGCGTGCCTAAAGTCCCAAGAGGAGAATGGAGAAGGGACTGTGGTGTGGTCATTCCTTCTTGAGGAATTCTTACTTTTCCTCTGTCGCTGTTTCTCAGTCTCTCTCAGGTGAGCACACATGTCCTATAGCAAAAAGTAAAACAGTCAGTTCTGCAACAATTGATTGTTTATAGAATCCTAAGACTGACAATGTGCTGTTCCCTATATGTTTGTTTATATGTTTTCTCCTCCATGAACAGAGGTGGTAGGAAATGTGGACAAAGACCATTTAAGATGTGGGGAAGTGCAGGTGTGTATATTCTAGTTCATGGAATGAAGGGTATTTCTTACAAATGCATTTTGTACCTCTTCCCTCCCAATTTCCACTCTGCTTTGGATGAAATAATGCAAAATGATAAGGATGTGGAAGAATGGCTTGAAAAAATACCCACCTTGGAGGTTAAGTAAGCAGGGGGTCTGGCTTGAGATAGGACAGATGATGTGAGAACTGACCCCTCCCTTCAGTTCAGTTGTTTTTATTTACAACCCTAAACGTTGATTCTAACACTGAAGTTCACGGAAGGCTAATGAGAAAAGATAAGGAACAAAGGGTGTCTATTAAAGACACGAGAGAACATATGCTATGTGTTTTAATATGTGCATTACAAGGAAGAGTGTCTAAAACATTTCTACAACCCTAAGGGAAGATTGGCTCAATATTTTGGGAACAAATGGGATAAATGTGTTGTGTGAGAGAGGATTGTTTCTCTGTATCCGTTATTTATACATTAATGAATCCCACATAAAATAGAGAACTATTCACTGAGGTCCTTCCAGGTCTAGAGTAGTACACTGGATAACAATGAGACCCACCAGAATGGCTAAGGAAAAAAGTGTTGGCAATGACAGACATTAATTAGAATTCTTACACACTGATGATGCAAGGACATTATAGTATAAACACATTAGGTTGGAAAAATCTGGGCCACTTCTTGAAAATTAACCATACAAAGCCCCATAGCATAGATGTTAAGCCTTGTACAGAATGAATTGGAGTCTACATAGATAATCACAATGTACATTCTGGTCGATTACTTAGAAACATGTTGCCACATGTGTATGCATGTCCCAAACCTGAAATGGATAGAAAAATGGAGGAAAAAAATTATGACATGACCATTTTCGATGCTTTCTCTTTAGTGAGCTCACATTTATATAAAATTTTTAAAAAATTAAGCAAGTAAAAAATACATTTTATTGATTCTTTTTTTCTATATGGCATGTGCGCTAGCCAGAAAAGACAGAGAGAGAGAGAGAGAGAGAGAGAAAGCGAGAAATCACCTCCTGGGGGGATGGCCATGCCACAATCCCTTCTCCTCCATTTTCCTTTCAGGATCTTGGGCACACACGCAGACACGCCTGGCATAAGTTTAAGCCACCGGGTCCGGGACTCGAACCACGGTCGACTACATGGGAATCCAGCGACATAGCTATTATGCTAACTGCTGGTCCCTTATTGAATATTTTTAAAATACAGTTTGGGGAACATTTCTAAATAAATTCTATAATAAACTGTGGGGCCAACAGGTGGCATGGTGATTAAGGGTCCTGGACTCCCAAATGTCTAATCATGGTTCAAGTCCAGAACCTGTCATCTTGCTTTTTCTGTTTCCCTCTCTCTTTTTATCTTGCTGTCTCTCTCTCTGACTTTGTCCCTCTCTGGTAAACTAGATAGATAGATGATAGATAGATAGATAGATAGATAGATGTAAATAATTCTTAAAAAAATAATGAATTGATACTTGGAACCAAGAAAACAATATTCATTTCCAAATCCAAAGCACTATCATTTATTTCAAGGGAGTTCATATTAATCCATGGTATTTTCAAATATTGTTACAATACATATAACAACTTATTTATATATAAGCTATTTTTTAAAGAATTATTTTATTGAATAATCCCTTCTGCTCCTTCCTCCCAGGCAGGAGAGTTGAGCCCTTCTCTGAGAAGATTCCTCATGGATACTGGGAACTAGATATTTCAGGGCACAGGAGAAATGAAGATTTTCTACTCATAATTCAGCCTCCAGCAAGCAAAGCTAGTGTGCGATCACAACAGAATGGCAAACAGATTCTAGAACACCTCTGTCTGCTTGCTCCTGAACATTGAGGCTTAACTTCAAGAATTTGAAAGAAACACGCCATTCATCAGATGACAAGAAATCACCGTCGGATCACAAGAAATATGGGAAAATGAGAAAATACCTCTCCTCCAATGGAAAAGAGTAACTCTCCTTCATCCACAAGCAGTTCCGTGAAAGTCATGGAAATGTCTGATAAGGAATTTAGAACATTCGTAATGTCGAAGCTAACAGAGATGGAAGAAAAGAGAGATAATGAACTGCTAAAGAGAAAGGAGAAAGAAGTTGCCGAGTTCCAGGAGATGAGGAAATTCTTGCAAGATCTAAAAGAGGAATTACACACTTTACAAAAGACTCAAACGGAACTGCTAGAGATCAAGTCTATAATACAAGAAGTCAAAATCTCCCTTGAAAGTATTAAAAGCAGACTAGATCATTCAGAAAATAGAATCTCAGATGTAGAAGAGAAAATGGCTGACTTAGAAAAGTCCACCACGAAGACTGAGAAAATGGCTCAAAAATTTGAGAATGATATGCGAGAAGTACTGGATACCATCAAACGTCCAAATATCCGGATAATTGGCATTCCAGAAGGTGAAGAGACCCATAAGGGCATTGATAATCTATTCCATGAAATCCTGCAAGAAAACTTTCCAAACCTAGAGAGGCATTCGAAGATCCAGTCCCAGGAAATACAAAAGACCCCAAATAGAATCAACCCAAGAAGATCTTCTCCAAGACACATTATAGCCAGGTTGATCAAAACCGCAGACAAAGACAAGATACTAAGATTGGCGAGAGAGAAACATCAAGTTACCTACAAAGGACATCCCATCAGGCTAACAGCAGATCTCTCATCAGAAACAATGCGAGCGAGGAGAGAATGGGAAAATATATTCAAAGTGTTACGAGAGAAGCAATTTCAGCCAAGGATACTGTACCCGGCAAGATTATCTTTCAGGTGGGAAGAAAAGACAAGAACATTCTCAGATAAACAAAACCTGAAAGAATTTACCAGCACCAGACCAGATCTCCAAGAAGTTCTCAAGGGTGTGCTGTATCAACAAAATTAAACACAGACACACGGAAATAAGAGTCAAAAAACTATGAAAGTGGCCAACTTAATCATAGGGACAAGTCTGGAGTTGAATATTATATCCCAGAATTTAATCAGGAAAATTGAACCAGAACAGAAGATAAAAGTACATGAGACTGATAGGTTCATGCACCTTCCATTTGAACAGAATCCTAACTTGTTTCCTGGCTTTAAGCAAAGTTCCTTGGCATTTCTTTGAGTTAAGTTAAAACTGGTTTTCTTAGTAGTAATGAGTGAACTTACCATTGAAAGTAGTTTGATTATGTAGGAAATTGTGTGATCAATGCAACGTGGGTGGGAAGGGAATGAAGGACAATTGTAGACACCGGAGGTGGTGTGAGAGGAGGGTGGGAAGGGACAGAGGGTCAGAAAGAGGGGTGGAAGTAATTCTAGGAACTAGTAATGGAAAATTTTTTGTAATGTGCATGATTGTATCACTATGCAGTGTGTACTGGATGGGAGATTGCATTTTGTATGCTGTGATGAAGCTTAGGGAAGGAATGTAAATTGAGTTACAAAAAAACGTTTCAGAAAAAAAAAATATATCTATTCAATGACTGCAGTAGGATATGTAGCCACAGCTAGGTGCTACTTTATAGGATGCGTAAAGTAAGACTTGTGTTCATGGAAATGTGGGTATCACCTGTGTTTGCTATGAGGGTATTTGGATTGATTAGGGTCTTTGGCGTTACAATAAAATGTGAGGAGAAAACAGTATAGAAAGCAAACATAGATACCAGAGACTGTGGGAGGAGAGTGGGAGATGGCAGAGGGTAAGAGATAGAGAATCTAGGATGGGGGGAAAAAAGCAAAACATACAGAAGACAAGAAATGGAAGACCATTTGCTGACAATAACATGTTTGTTGATGTGCTTGATTGAGACAATATATAGTGTAATTTGGATGGAAAATCTCATTTTGTATGCTGTAATGATGTTCAGAGAATGAATGCAAATAAATAAATTGAAAAAAAAAAGAAAAAAAAAGAATTATTTTATTTAAGTTTATTTATTTATTCATTTATTTTAATTTGACCAGATGGAGAGTGAGAGAAAGAGAGACAGAGGGAAAGTGAAAAAGCAACCACAGGACCAGCAGTTGGCGTAATGCCTATGTCGCTGGACTCCCATGTACTCGACTGCAGTTTGAGTCCCAGACTCGGTGGCTTAAACTCACGCCAGGTATGTGTGCGTGCATGCCCAAGATCCCGAGAGGAGAATGGAGAAGGGATTGCATTGTGACCATCCTCCCTTGGGGGTGATTTATCGTTTTCTATCTCTCCATCTCCCTCTGTCTTTCTGGTGAATGCATGAGCCCTATAGCAAAATCCTTTCCAACCAAAAGATAGAAAGAAAGAAAGAAAGAAAGAAAGAAAGAAAGAAAGAAAGAAAGAAAGAAAGAAAGAAAGAAAGAAAGAAAAGTGTAGAAAATAACATGAGAAAATGAGTAATCATCTGGAGTTTTCAAGTTTTCTTGCAGACTTGGGCACATAGGGTACAGCTGGCACAAGCCAGGTTCCCCAAGTGGGCATTTCTGCCAAGGGAAGCCTCCTAGTGGAAATGTAGCAGACAGCCCAGTGCACCTAGATGCGGGGACATGCAGCTACCTGATCCCAGCATGTGCAGGTACAGAAGTTTGCCCTTCTTAGGCCAAGAGAGGGGCCGTTGGCACCATTCCTGGAGAAGGACCTGGAGCTTTGCAGAGGCCTAGGAAGAGTCCAGTGGGTGGTGGGTGCCCTTTCCAATGGCTGTCACTTACTCCCTATACCAGCCCAGCTGATACCTACCCCTCCTGTCAGCTACTTCCTACAAAGCAATCAGGATGGTGAACCCAATCCAGTCCCCAGAGTAAGAGGGTCTAGAGGGACAGGCAACACCCATCACGGCACATTAAGGAACTTGTTACTAATTGGTTAATAGATTAGGGCAGAATGCACTGTTGTGTCCCCAGGAATAACATCTTGTGAGGGGACCTAGATAGCATATGTCTGGAACTGTGCATTGGAGGGGTTTGGACAGCTCACCTGGAGTTCAGTGTACCTGGACCCCAGCCTGTCTGGGGGATATGAGACCAAGCCCATACCCTGGTCAATGAAGATGTGGAGGGTGGGGAACAGCAGAGGTGCTGAACTGTCAGTGGCCATGAAGGGGTAAGCATGAGTGTGCCCTGGTGTTGGGGCCTTCTGAAGACCTTGATGTCAACCTACACATGCCTCAGTTTCTGGGAGCAGTAGTTGCACCTAGAACTGTAGGGTGGGCAGTAGACTGTGAGCTGAGAAGTGTGGAGTCCCTAAGTGCCCAGTCAATGCTCATTTGCCAGTTTGTAAATATGGTCCCCAAAACGACAAGTCAGGTAGCAGAGGCTATTGATACTAATCACAGTTTTTTGTTTTTTTGTTTTTTTTACAGTTTTTGCCATGGGGTGTGTGCACTCATGTGAGAGAGAGAGACAGACAGACAGACAGAAAGACATATAAATAAAGACAGTAAGGGAAAATGAGAAATCATCCCCAGGGATTATGGCCATGCCACAATCCATTCTCCTTTAGTCTCCTGGGATTTGGGGCATATATTCCTAGCATGATTTTTTTTTTTTTTGGAGAGGTTTTTGCTATAGGGCGTGTGTGCTCGCCAGACAGACAGAGAGAGACAGAGAGATAGAAAGCAGGAAATCACCCCCCAGGGGGGATGGCCACGCCGCAATCCCTTCTCCTCCATTCTCCTCTCGGGATCTTGGGCACGCACGCACACGTGCCCGGCGTGAGTTTAAGCCGCCGGGTCCGGGACTCGAACCACGGTCGACTACGTGGGAGTCCAGCGACATAGCCATTACGCTAACTGCTGGTCCCGATTTTTTAAAAATTTATTTATTTACATTCATTCACTATACATCATTACAGCATACAAAATGAGGTTTTTCCATCCAGAATACACTGTATATTGGCTCAATCAAGCATATCAACATATGTGTTATTGTCAACAAATAATTTTCCATTTCTTGTTTCCTGTATATTTTGCTTTATTTCCCATCCTTGATTTCCTATCATTCACCCTGTGCCATATCCCACCTCCTCCCACACTGTCTCTGATATCTACTGTAGCTTTCTAGGCCTTTGCCCCCCCCCCCCCCCACATTTTATTGATTCAGTAAAAATCTTAATTAATCTAAAAGTTATGAATAGCAAGCACAGCTGATATATACATATCCATGAAAACAAGTCTGACTTTAGGCACAAACCTCAGTGAGTAGAATGAACATACTATAAAGTAGCACCCAACTTGCACTATGTATCTTTTTTTTTTCAAATTTTATAACCCCTTTTATTTGTATAAAAATATAAATTCTTTTAACAGTGATGTGAAGCAGACCAGACTTACAGGCATGAGTGGAAACACTGATCCCATTTTGTATAGACAGATGTGGGAGGCAAGCCCCAGGCTTCCACATCCATAAAGTTTTCCCATGACTGATACATCATTTTAAATTAATCTGATCTCACAATACCTTACAGTGTAAGGGTAACAACTCAAGGAGCCAATCAGCCTAATTAATTCTCTCATAACTTGGCACATTTTAAGGCATTGTTATCCCCCTAAATTTCATAGCTATGTTTGAGGGCCTGACCCAAAATTGCAGCATGGATGATCTGAAGGGATCAGGGAACACAATGGTTAAACTTCAAGTCGGCCTCAGCTTGGCACATGTTCACCAACTGCTGAGCTGGCAGGCTGAGGCAACTAAGTCAAGAGAGCAGAGGGAAGGCCCACAGTGGATATGGAGAATCCAATCAGCAGCAGGCCCATTTTTCCTAAGACGAACATTGCCAGAAACCCTGTGGCTGGCCTACTCTCTCATTGCCAGTAGGGCAAGAGTACTTTTGGAGTCTGGATCATGCAAGAGAAATGGTTTAACCATGCTGCTTGCCTGATATGCCAACATCACCCATACTAAACCAAGAAAATGGTTTACTCCTTCCCAATCTGGGTTTTAAGTAGACAGCTATCAAGGAAACCAGGAAATTCCCTCTGAGGGGGAAATGCTGGGTGCCTCCCAAGTTACAGATGGTACAGGGAGCAGCACCATTTGCCACTGTGTTCTAGGAGAAAACAGCAAACAGGATTGAAGGGAAAAGCTGTCTTGGTAAGGTATATTCTATCAGGCAAAGAACCAGGAGACTAGCAAGATCAGGGCCTGGTGACCAATCCCGGTAACAGCAGGACTATGAAACATGCAGGCAAAATTTTGGTATATATATGTCTTATTGACAAAGGGAATTTCTCAAATGCTGAGATACAGAAAAAGACTAAGACAGCTAGAGGCTAGACAAAAAAGTCATCATACAGACTAGGGCTGTCAAGTCTGAGAACTCTCGGAGCTGTCGATAAGTTGGACATAATCTCATGGTAGAACCACCGAGCATTTGTCTTTGTGCTTCTTTAAATTGTATTTTAAGTTTTTTCAAAACAAGGTCCTAGGGAACCAGCAGTTAGCGTAATGGCTATGTCGCTGGACTCCCACGTAGTCGACCGCGGTTCGCGTCCCGGACCCGGTGGCTTAAAACTCACGCCGGGCACGTGTGCGTGCGTGCCCAAGATCCCGAGAGGAGAATGGAGGAGAAGGGATTGCGGCGTGACCATCCCCCCTGGGGGGTGATTTCTCGCTTTCTGTCTCTCTGTCTCTCTCTGTCTGTCTGGCGAGCGCACGCGCCCTATAGTGAAAAATCTCTCCAAAAAAAAAAAAAAAAAAAAAAAAAAAAAAAACAAGGTCCTAGAAACATCCAGTTTCAAGTCTGCCCCAGGCTTGGTCCACTACTATGGGAGTCTTGGGGAACCTTGTACAAGTTTGGGTTATCCGTTCACCAACAGTAAAGCCCAGGACAGATGTGATGAAGCAGGGCTCCCTCCTCCGTGCCATATGCTAAATGTCAGAGAAGGCAGCAGCCAACGTGGAAAATGCTGGAATTTTTCTTCGCAACTGGGCTGTGATGAGGGGTTCCTGTTACAAACATAAACTACTATGTTTCAAGACTCTTCCTTTCCAGTTTCTGAAATTGGACCAGACGACAATCTTCTTTGAAGATACAATTCAAAAAGCCAAAAGCACACCTTCCAACATACTGTGCTTTCAGGTATTCTGGACCTAGTTCAGCTGGTGGATGAGCTGATTGATGCGTTCATCCCGATAGCCACGTGAGCCCATCTCCTTGAGGAAGCCCACTTGGTTCTTGGTGGCATGACGGGCCACTGAAAGGTGAAAAGGGCACAAGAAACATGAGATATCTTGGAAATACTTCCCCAGGAAGGCAATTTCATGAATGAGGTCTTCTAAACAAATGACGCCAAACCTCCCTAAATGCTCCTCAATCACTGTGTTGTCGGTTAGAGGAATGGTCTTATTCTTGACCTTGGCTTGCCCACGTTTCAAGATGAGTTCCCAGACAGATTTCAGATTTGGAAATCCCCAGGTCACATAACGTTCCACTATTCACAGTGTCTTTAGGCTTTGAGGAGTGACTTTGACAAAAACACCACT
Source organism: Tupaia tana (assembly GCA_026018925.1). Classification (NCBI taxonomy): domain Eukaryota; kingdom Metazoa; phylum Chordata; class Mammalia; order Scandentia; family Tupaiidae; genus Tupaia; species Tupaia tana. Next base: position 2,997,217 of record JAKSZU010000029.1, read on the forward strand.
GAAAATTTTCTTCAGACGCAGTCTCGCAATGGTCTTCTGCACCACTTAACTCTCCCCATCAGTCCTTTTGATGTGCACAACAAAGGCCAATGAATGTTTATCGGGCATTTCCAAGGCATGAGGTTTCACTTCAAGTCATCTGAGACTACCATGTCACGCTTCTGCCGCCAGGAATCATTTAAGAACGATTCCAGTCGCTTAAATCTGGGCCCTTTCTCTTTCCTCTGCTCTTCTTGTCAAAAGTTCTTGCTTTGCTTGCGTGGCCTTAAGGGCTTGATAAGCTTTTCTCTTTTTCAGGAGATTTTCTGGAACCAAAGGGATCTTTTTCCTTTGCTCAGGTTCCGCCATCTTTGCGGTGCTCGCACTATGTATCTTACTTTAGTCATTAAATTCGTATTTTTTTTTTTGAGAGTCCTTTTGTTATAGGGCGCGTGCACTCACCAGAAAGACAGAGAAAGACAGAGAGATAGAAAGCGAGAAATCACCACCATCCCCCCACGGGGTGGGGGGTGGGGGAGGAAGGCCACACCGCAATCCCTTCTCCTCCATTCTCCTCTTGGGATCTTGAACATGCATGCACATGAGTTTAAGCCACCAATTCTGGGACTCAAACCACGGTGGACTACATAGGAGTCCAGCAAGATAGCCATTATGCTAATATATAATATATATTATATATTACCCCTATTTCTGACCCTCTGCCCTTTCCCACCCTCTTCTCACACTATCTCTGGTCTCTACAGTAGTCTTCCATTATTTTCCCCCCACATTGTATTAATCACATAATTTCTTAAATAATCTAACTAGTTTCAATAGCAATTTCAGCTGGTAATTTCAGGAAAGCAGTTTCAACATAAATCAAAGAAATCATAAGGAATGCTGCTTGAAACTTAAAGCCAGGAAACAGGTTATGATTCTGTTCAAATGGTAGTACATGAACCTATTGATATCTCATGACAGGACACAAATTCTTAAAACCAGACAACAAAGCCTACAAAAAAATCAGAAATGTTTTAGTCAAAAGTCATAAAATTCTTTTCACCAATTCAGTCTCATGTACTTAATCTTCTGTTGTGGTTCGACTTTTCTGATTAAATTCTGGGATATAATATTCAACTCCAGACTTGTCCCTATGATTAAGTAGGCCATTTTCTTGGGTTTTGAACTCTTATTTCTGTGTGTCTGTATTTAAATTTCCTGATATACCACTCCGTTGAGAATTTCTTGGAGATCCGGTCTGCTGCTGGTAAATTCTTTCAGGTTTTGTTTATCTGAAAATGTTCTTGTCTTTTCTTCCCACATGAAGGGTAATCTTAAGGGGTACAGTATTCTTGGTTGTAATTGCTTTTCCCTTAACACTTTGAATATATTTTGCCATTCTTCCCTCGCTCGCATTGTTTCCGATGAGAGGTCTGCTGTTATACTGATTGGATATCCTTTGTAGGTAACTTGCAGTTTTTCTCTTGCCAGTCTTAGTATCTTGTCTTTGTCTGTGGTTTTTGGTCAATCTGGCTATAATGTGTCTTGGAGAAGATCTTCTTGGGTTGATTCTATTTGGGGTCCTTTGTATTATTTGGGACTGGATCTTTGAGTGCCTCTCTAGGTTTGGAAAGTTTTCTTGCAGGATTTTATGTAATAGATTTCTAGTCCTCTGATGGATGGTGTACTTCTTCCTAATTCTTGAAATTCAATCTGAACATTCAGGAGTGTGCAGAAAGAGGTGATCTGGAATCTATTTTATTCTGTTGTGATTCTTTGTGCAGCAGATTCAGTAGATATTGAGGAATATGTTAACCCAAATAGTATTTGGATGTTTGGCTATAGTTCCCTTAGATTCGTCTAGAAACATAGTAAATGAAGATTGAGGAGCAGAGAGATGAGATAAAAGAAAAAGAAAAGGAAACAGAGAGCACAAAAACAACTATAACACTAACAAAGAAACAGAGGGACAAAAGAAGGAAAAAAATTTTAAAAAGTAAAAAAAAAAAAAAATTATTTTAAAAAAGCACAAAATAGGGACCAGCAGTTAGCATAATGGCTATGTCGCTGGACTCCCAAGTGTCCGACCGTGGTTCAAGTCCTGGACCTGGTGGCTTAAACTCATGCCAGGCATGTGTGTGTGCGTGCCCAGGATCCCAAGAGGAGAATGGAAGAGAAGGGATTGCGGCATGGCCATCCCCCCTGGGGGGTGATTTCTCGCTTTCTGTCTCTCTGTCTCTCTCTGTCTTTCTGGTGAGCCCATGCACCCTATAGCAAAAACCTCTCAAAAAATAAAAAAAAAAAAGCACAAAATACAAAACTGCACGGCATGCAAGAGCGCCACACAAAATCACTAGTTCTCAGGAGCCATGAGAAATCTTCTGCAGGCCTGGTCCTTGCCTCTCCTGCCACTCAAGTTTATGGGCTAGAAGCTGAATCATCAGTAGGAAATCTTCATCTCTTTTTTCCCTGAAATCACTAGTTCTCAGGAGCCATGAGGAATCTTCTGCCCATCTTTTTGTGTTTTTATAAAATTATTTAATTTTGCTTTTTATTATTATTATTATTTTAATTTGACCAACGTGAGATGTTATGTGCAAGAGCAAAGCAACCAGGCCTGGGATTCGAACCACAGTCAGCCATGTGGGAGTTCAGCATGCCTTAACCATCATCCCACCTGGCAGCTCCTGACATCTTAATATATGTGTATGAACCATTACATTTTTGTGTTTGTTGTTTAAGTTAATCATTGTTAAGGTCTTGTGCCTACCTAGGCACAAGGTAGGCACAAAAAATGCTCAATAAATGTTAGTTAAATGACAAACAGGAATGGTAGTCCTGTGCTGCAGAGTTCCTTTTTCTGTCCAACCCCCAGACAGAAGTTTCTAGCTTAGGTTACATTGCATTATGGTCTTTTTAAAAAATAATTATTAGGGGCCAGCAGGTGGCATGGTGGTTAAGTATGCATGGCCAACCACTGTTAGAGTCCTGGACCTGGATGCTTCCTTTCTTGCTCTCCCTTTTCCTCTCTTTTCTGTCACTGACTGGTAAAACTAAAATAATAATAACAATGAATGGAAATAACTAAATAAATAATTTCTTTAAAAATCTTTTTTAGTTATTTAATTGTATTTAATATTTTCATTATTTAATTTGCAACTTGGCACATGTGCTCACCAGAGAGTGACAGAGAGAGAGAGGAAGAGATGGAAAGTGACAAAGCAGGCCTTCAGACCTAAGACTCAAACCACGGTCAATCACTAGGAACCCAGTGCCTCAACTACCATGCCACCTGCTGGCCTGCAATATGCTCCCCCCGACTCTTCTGAACATGTTATCCTCTCCAATATCAGCTTATTAAAAAAGATGATTATAAAATATTTAAGGAAACATGTTAACATTTTATCTCATCGTGATTTATTTCCTCACTATAAAATCAATATTAGAAATAAATATAAAATATGGGCTTGCTCTAAGTGGTACCTTTCATTGTCATTGAAGCAGTTGGACTTAGGTCTCAGTGACCACTCCAAAGTTCAGATACTCACTGCTGAAGAGCCAACACTTGAGAGATAAGTGTTGATGAAAAGGAAAGGTAGTTTTAATCAGGAAGCTTTGACCTGAAAAGATGGTAAACTAATGCTCAAAACATATCTTCTTTCAGAAAAATCAATCTGGCTGATGAGAAACAACTACTGTGGCATCTCTCTGAAAAGAAACAGCATCTAATAAATGCCAACACTTCTAACAGTGGAGTGATGCAAGACTGATATACTGCAAGAAATAGACTGGAAGCTCCTATTGTACTGAATCTCAGCTTACAGACATAAAGGATGAGTAAATTATCTGAACTTGGAGATGCTCCAGAGCCCTGTGCACCACAAAGGAGAAGGTGAGAGAAACTATCCTCCAAAACTACATATTTCATACACCAACCTCAGACCCCAGCACTCCTCAACTGCATAATAAAACTGGCAAGGAGGTAACACTTATTATAGAAAAGTAAAAAGTTATAGCACTTCAGTGTAAACATTAAGTTTTCTTCACCACCCTGCCCTAAGAGCTTGGCACTGTCTTGAAAGCAAACCAGGTGGTAGAGGATAGAGTATGATTAAGACCAATCTTACATCTCCACAGTTCTATGGGTTGAAAGAGACAATACAGAGGAGAGGAATCCTCTGTTATTGGGAGAAATGAGGGCAACACCCCCAATGACTGAAAGCTACCAGCTCCTTTGCACAATGTAGACCAAGAGTCTTGTGCATTTCCACCCCCACTCCCAGTACGTGTGAAAGTACCAACCCCATCAAAGACAGAAATTTGGATATTTCCTCCAACTAGCTGGCAGGCCTACATTCTCCCTCTTTTCAGACTCAAGTCTCAGGGAATGACTACTTTTCCCATCTAAGGTCACCTGCAGTGCAGCCCTTCAGAATATCCCCAAACTGTTAAGTGTAGGAAAATCATAGAGAAAGGTATCTGAGAAATGGGCACCAGGGATTGTCACCTAGGTTACAAGGAAGATGACAGGGCACTGCCCCAGGAAATCCATAATCCTGGAGAACATTATCTAGTCACCTGGCTGCTATCATGAGTTTGCTTGGATCTTATCAACCACTGGCTGATGCCAGGCACCCTAGGTCAGCCATGCTGACTCCACGTGATCCCCTGAGACTCAGAAACATTCTATTCCTCAGGAGGTTACCTTATCAGGGCCACATCCAAGTTTTGCAGAAACCCTGTCCCACAGGCTTTACTGATTACACATCCAGGCTCAAATTGTGACCCTACTAAATTTAGTTTGCCTCTGGCTCCTCCTAACACCCTCCCCATGACTACTTCTGAATTTTGTGGGTTACCCTGAGCCCTCCTAGTGCAGCCACTTAGGCTTTGCTTGGACCCACAAGACTTGTCTCAATCCAGATCCTTGTGGGCTAACTCCCCTGAAACCTGTTCAGGCTTAGTTGGCCCCATTAACCTTTGAGCATTGCAAGGCACCTCAACTAACCCTGTTCCACTAGGGCCTTATGTTCTGCCTTCCTTCTGCTTAGCCCTGTCTACATCCTGACATAGCAGACTTCCCTACTCAAGCCCAAATGAGTTGTACTGGCCTCAAGGGGAGTTTAACCTAAGCCTGGTTAGGGTACACTTGGAAGCCATTCTGTGCTGCTAACCTCTGGGCTTTATAAACTTTCCTGCCCACACCTTACTGGGTCCCCACTGGCCTCACCTTAGGGTCTCACAAGGTGGCATTTCTGGACATGCTCAGTCTTGCTTGGCCTACCCACCTCTGTACCTCACAGGATCACCACTCCTGGTACCACATGAGTCCTATTTTCCCACTTCTGTCTTTATCCCTCAGAATCCTATAGAAACCATGTCCAAGACTTGCTCACTCCATGCAACATGAAGGACCCTGCCTAGTTTCTACTTCCTCTAACAGGTACATACACATTCTTCCTGGATCCACTGAGCCCTGGTAAATGATTAGCCCTGCACAGGGCCCTATCTGAGCCCCATTAATCTGTAGCTTTGGATGGAGGCACAGAGTCCCCTTACCTTACTCCAAAGATAATTGCCTCCCATCTATCATGTTCCTTGATTTAAAAAAAAAAAAAGAAAGAACAAAAGAACAATAAGAATCAGTGCTAAAATGGTTAACTACTACTAAATGCCAACTTGTTAACTTGTACTAAAGGTCACATTCATATGGAATATAACTTAAAAATACTAAAAAAAAAATAGAAATAAAATGCCACCACTAGGTGGTATTTACTACCATGCAGGTAGGTAGTGAGGTGGTCAAAGGTACTGGACTTCACATGACCAATCGTGGTTTGAGTACTGGACTGGACAGCTTCCTTTCTCACCTTTCCTCTCTCTGTCACTGGTCAAATTAAAAAATAATAATGATAATGTTAAATAAAGTAAAATAAATAAATACACCACTGTAGAATGTACTCCTCAAATCAGGAAGGAGTACTCCACGAGATGCCTGAAATCCAAAGGCATACAAGAAATATAAAAATAGGGACCAGCAGTTAGCGTAATGGCTATGTCGCTGGACTCCCACGTAGTTGACCGTGGTTCGAGTCCCGGACCCGGTGGCTTAAACTCATGCCGGGCGCATGTGCGTGTGTGCCCAAGATCCCGAGAGGAGAATGGAGGAGAAGGGACTGCGGCGTGGCCATCCCCCCTGGGGGGTGATTTCCTGCTTTCTATCTCTCTGTCTCTCTCTGTCTGTCTGGCAAGCGCACGCGCCCTATAGCAAAAACCTTCCAAAAAAAAAAAAGAAATATAAAAATAAATAAATAAAAATAAAACAAAAACCCAAATCAAAAAGAAGAAAATATCTCACTTCCAAGGGAACATACTAACTCCCTTCTAACGAATAAAGTCCATAAAATTATGTAACTCTTGGAAACTGAATTCAGGATATTGATTATACCAAAACTCAATGAGATGCAACAAAATATCAGGATATGAGAAAAACAATGAATGACATGAGAAAGCTCTAGAGAGACAACTAGCTTTAAAAAGAATATAAAAGAGGGGCAGTAGGTGACATTCAGGATAAAATGTTGGATGTCACATGGCCAATACTGTAGTTCAAATCCTGGACCCAAAAACTCCAAAATCACACATGTGCGTGTATGCTCAAAATTTTGTACAGAGACTAGCGAAGGGATTGTGCTGTGGCCATCTGCCTGGGGGATAATTTCTCACTTTCTCTCTCTCTCTATCTCTTTGAGGAGGACATGCACCCAATAGCAAAATCAAAGAGATTCAAATGAAAATCCTTCACATAAGCAGTACAATATAGGTAATAAAATATCCTGTAAAGTGCACTGACAAAATATTAGGCTATGCAAAAGAGTATCTGAACTTAAAGATACAGCTTTGCAAATAGTCCAAACTCTGAAAAAGAAAATTAAAAATGAAGAACAGTAAATGGCTATCTTCCCTGAAAGTTGATTTTTCAGATTCTGTCTCTCTCTGTTGAGCACATGTTCTCCATGGGGGAGTGACTGGCCAAATATACAAGATATGAATCTGGAAAGTTGCCCAGTTAATTTAGTGTGTTTAACTAAAATAACATAACCTTCATCCAATCCATTAAAGAAGGTAGAATTTAAGAGGCTATCATTTCAATAAATTTGATAGTTTGCCTCTGTCTAGAATACCATTTCAAGTTTTCTCTCAACCATTCAAAATAATCAATGAATGATCCATTCAGCCTTTGTTCCTATTGTTGAAATTTAGTTCAACATTCCTTGGAAATAGTTATGGTATAGCTGCATCAAGAACTTTTCTTAAGAGGCAGACTTGTTATCATTCTCCTGGGTTCCTAATTAAAATCTATACCACAGTTTCAATAAACAATTTTATCCATTCTGGACACTCTCTTGGAACTAACGAGTCAGCTGATAAAGGTCTCAATATGTAGGCTCACAAGTTTACACATTTAAATTGAATTTCCTTGTAACGCATATGGGGACCTCAGTTGGGTCTGAAAAATCATTTACATCAGTTTGGGTTCATAGGTTATATACTAAGGCTAGTATTGCTTTGTTACAGGCTTTACATGAGAGGGTAGCCAAACTAGGGTGGTTAGAGTTAAAACTGGTTACAGCTGGAGTCTGTTGTATTATCTTCTGTGGGGGTGGAGATGGAGGTTAAAGAGCAGAGTTAAGAATGTGGAAGATTATACAGAAGAGTATGAAGAAGTACGAGAGAGGTAGTGGAAGAGTGATTGGAGTAGAACAGCTCTCTGAAATTTTAATACCAAAATGGATTCTGGTAACTTTTAATTTACCTCCTGAAAAAAAGGTGGTTCTACTGTATCTGAGGTAGCGTCTACATATGATTGTAAGTAACTTTCCTATTCATTTTGCCTGATTCTATAACCAGCTTTTCCCAATTATGCATATGAACATGCCATTTAGAAATTTCAAAGGACTCCCATTTTTGCCAATGAAGATTGGGGTCACCGCAACTTCTGTGGGCCCATTTTCCTAAGTACTTGCAAAGTGAGACAACAAAGGCCTCACACACAAAACCAGGTGATGTTTCCAAGAGGGTTGTCCCTTACAGGAAGCTGCTTATGATGAGTGATTTCTCACAACTTAAAACCTTTTTAAAAAGGGCCCAAAAATTCAGAAGTCTATCGAGTCAAAGTATACTGACCATGGTTATTGCTCAAGGTTTAAACCTTGAGTATATTCAGTCCTTTTAGTGTCTGAAAATTCTAGACACTAGGTGGCAGTAGAATGCTCAGACTACCAAGTGATATGTCTATTGAGTATTCTTTCTGGCTGAGCAAAAAAAGTTTTAAAATATTCTAAAGAGGGAACCAGCAGTTAGCGTAATGGCTATGTCGCTGGACTCCCACGTAGTCGACCGCGGTTCGCGTCTCGGACCCGGTGGCTTACAACTCACGCCGGGCGCGTGTGCGTGTGTACCCAAGATCCCGAGAGGAGAATGGAGGAGGAGGGATTGCGGCGTGACCATCCCCCCTGGGGGGTGATTTCTCGCTTTCTGTCTCTATGTCTCTCTCTGTCTGTCTGGCGAGCGCACGCGCCCTATAGTGAAAAACCTCTCAAAAAAAAAAATATTCTAAAGAGTTTAAGACTACTTCATATCATGAGAGAAACCTCTCAGGCAATTTAGGGATGGTTCTTAGTTTCCTAGGGACACTTTTCAGAACAGGGAGAGCAACTGACTTAACTTTTAGGTGGAGATACCGCATTATGGATCTTCAAAACTTTAAAACTAAAAGATTTGTTTATAATTAAAATATGCTGAAGTTTTTTTCAAGGCACATGCTAGGCCTCTAGTCCAATGAAAATGATGTACCATTGAAGCATGATTTGGCCTTTAAGAAAAGGTGGTCAAGATGACAAAATATGTTGGGATAAAATTTATTCTGGCAACAACTTGCTGTATCATTCATGTTATGGGCCTTTCGTAGAAGCTTTAAAAACCTTTTCAAAAGTGAACAAATGTAGAAGATGGGAAGTCTATCAGGTCAATGTATACCCTGAGAAGATGGTGGGGGTGAAGATGAGAAAATGGCAGGACAATAGTCATTGTCTCAGGCACATGTTCTCATTCTAGGAATAATTTATTCTGGGAACATTCTGCTAATACTAAGACATCAGTATTTTTTTTCTACTTTAGCACAGATGGGCCATAATTGATTCAGGTCTTAACCTGTTACTGGAATAACATTGATCATTATTTTGTCACTATATGTATCACTTCAACAAGCACTATGGATTATATATATTTTATATATTGGTGTTTTTAGTATTTTTAAATTTATTTTCATAAAATATATACTACATAAGGTTCTAGGACCATCACCACCATGCATCTTCATGACTCCTTTCATCTTGTAAGACTAAACAATCAACAACCAACAACCACTATTACACAATAATGTCAAATCTTTGCATTTCTCCCACCTGACCCAGCCTCTGGCAAACCAACATTCTTTCTGTACTTATTGTTACTACTCTGAACATCCCAAGACTGTTTTTACTGTGGTAAACAGTCCAAAAAAATTTGAAATCTATTTAAAGAAATTGATTCAAAGACATTGGTTAAAGTAGAGTGAGAAAAGCTTTATTTTAGACCATCATCATAAGCTTAAGGTCCATGGAAATAAGTTTCATTGGAGAAGAGAAATTGGGCTCAACTTCAAATATAGAATGGGCAGTGGAAATTAATAGCTGAGGAGCCATGTCGTGATTATCAGATGGAAAATGACTAAAGAAACATTAGGAATATGAGAGATTCTGGATAAACTGAAATAATAGGATTCCTGCCGAGGACACAGGTTGATCAGACATCACATCTAATCACTTACTTAAAATAATCTGATATTTAGTGTGGGTCTTCTTGTTAAACTACTTTAGCAGGGTCATTTCCTCAAAAGGGATTTTACAAGGAAGTATGCAGAGGAAACTAAAGGATTGAGAGGCCTGAATAAAGTCTGATCAAGGCAAAACTTTGACACATTTTAACCATGTCCAAGTATATACAATTTAGTACTGTTCAATATGTTCATATTACTGTGCAACCACTCCAGTCAGTTTTTCAAGATGGGAAGAGTCAGACAGAGAGCAGTAATGTTTGCTAGACAATGTGAGCACACACAGTAAGTCTGGTCATCTCACTTTTCACATTGTAGTTCATATGAACTCCCACCAGCCTGTTTCTGTCGCCACTGAGCAGGTACTTTACATCCCACCCACCATAGTTTGGTCTGTTCTACCTAGGTCATGATGTTGGGCAAACCAAAACCAAAACCAGCCCAATACCAAATCACCTTGGGTTGCATTTCTGGATTGGTGGGTGTTCTGCCTCAGAACCTCTTGGTTAACACTGGCCACAGAAGCTGTGATCAACATCCAAAGAGGATCTTGGAAATTTTACAACCACCCAGCACTATGTTGTGTCTCAACATGCCCAGAACTTTCACATGCCTCCTGTCCAACCTAGATCAGTTCCATTCTCAAAGTAAACTTGGACATTTCACCAGAGGTACACTTGCAGAATCCTCTCAGTACATATGGGTAGTTCCCAGGAGATGAAATGCCTTAGAATTTTTTGTTTTGTTTTGTTTTATTAGGTATTTATGGTACATTTTATTTATTTTTAATTTTAATTTATTTTATACACTTTAACATCTCTTAGCTTATAAGATGAATTTATCCAAAATGAATAAACTTCCCACCAGAACAGTTGAGGATACAAAACACATTATTATCAACATATTATAATCCATTCCTATATCCCCAAAATGTCTGCCTATTTTCATCAATAACTACTTTCCTTACATTGTCCCCTTTCTCCAATCCTCTTCCCACATTGTCTCTAGTACCTATAACCATTTTCAAAGTTTATATGGCCTATAATCTTTCAAGTTCCACTATGCTTTGAAGCACTTTTTCTGTTGTCTTGCGTGCCATGAAAGTGGAATCTAGAAAAATTTCTATGTTTATTTTTGCCAAAATCAGTTGGTATATCTGTTACATCTTTAAACATCAAACATGGAACACAGAAACAAACTTTTGCTAGGGCCAGCAGATGTTGTAATAGTTATGCCACTGGCCTCCCATATATTTGAATGCAGTTCAAGTCCCAGAGTCACAGACTTAAAACTCAAGCCAGTGTGTGTACACGTGTGCCTAAGATCCCAAGAGGACAATGGAAAAGAAGGGATTGTGGTGTGGCCATCCCCCCAAGGGGTGGTTTCGTGGTTTCTATCACTTTGTCTCTTGACTTTTCAGAGAGCACATATACCCTATAGCAAAAATCACACTTAAAAAAAAAATACTTGCCAAAATACGCATGTTACTTCTGTAGTTGGGAAACTTAGATCTTATTCATCAGCCTTCTGAAACATTCTCTTTTTTTAGACAGATATCATCCCCAGATTTTCTGATATCGTTAATTTTAACTACTGTGACTTGCTGAATCAAAGCTGAATTTGAAAAAAAGTTCAATGTTCCTACCTTTAGAGATCAATTCATATTTCTGAATATTTCAAGGATTTATACCACAGCTTACTGAGGATTTTGACCCATTTGAGTTTACTGATGTATGGTAACCTTTTCATTCTGATAAGAGGATTTCTTCATTTTTCACATTCATTTGATTTCTGATCTGAGAGTTCTCTGATCCACAGTAAGTTGGGGCTTTTTCAAGAAGGTTTTATTACAGTTCCCACACACACAGGGTTTCTCTTCCTTGTGAGTGCTCTCACGTAAAACATGGAATGATTACTCTGAACACATTTTTCTACACCATTCCCATTTATAGGATTTACTCCTGTGATCTCTGATATACAGTAAGGACTGACTTATATTAGATGGAAAATTTTCTATTGGTACATTGACATTCACAGGCTTTTACTTTTGTGAATTATTTGATGTACATTGAGGGCTGACTTATAAATGACTTTCTATACTCCCTACATTCATAAAGTTTCTCTCCAGTGTGACTTTTCAGATGCTTACTAAATATAGTTTTTAAGAGAAAAAATCCTATATTCTTCACATTCATAAGGTTGCACTTCTATGGGAGTCCTCTGATGTACAATAAGCCCTGCCGTCCGCTAGTAAAATGTAGACTACGTTGTTTCTTTCCAGTGTGAGTACTTAGATGTACAGTAAGATGTGACTTTTGGGAAAAATTTGTATTATATTATTCACAATCATAGGGTTTCTCTCCTGTGTTGAGTTCTCTGACGTACAGTGAGTGCAGACTTCCAGGCAGACATTTTCCTACAATGTTCACATTCATAGGGCTTCTCTCCTGTGTGAGTTCTCTGATGCTTAGTGAGATATGACTTCCCGGAGAACATTTTCCTACATTGTTCACATTCATAGGGCTTCTCTCCTGTATGACTTCTACTATGCAGGGTAAGTTGTGACTTCCAGGAGAACATTTTCCTACATTGTTTACATTCATAGGGCTTCTCTCCTGTATGAATTCTACTATGCACCGTAAGCTGTGACTTCCAGAAGAACATTTTATTACATTTTTTATTCATAGGGCTTCTCTCCTGTATGAGTTCTACTACGCACGGTGAGCTGTGACTTCCGAGAGAACATTTTCCTACATCTCTCCTGTGTGAGTTCTCCTATGTACAGTGAGGTACTCCTTGTTGGAGAATGTTTTCCCACATTGTTCGCATTCAAAGAGTTTTTCTCTTATGTGCATTTTCCAATGCCTAGTGAGATGTGACTTCTGGGAGAATATTTTCCTACATTGTTCACATTCATAGGGTTTTCCTCCTGTGTGCATTTTCCAATGCTTAGTGAGATCTGACTTGCAGGAGAACATTTTCCTACATTGTTCACATTCATAGGGCTTCTCTCCAGTATGAGTTCTACTATGCAGAGTAAGAAGAGACTTCCGGGAGAACATTTTATTACACTGTTCACATTCATAGGGTTTTTCTCCTGTATGCGTTCTCCAGTGCTTAGTGAGATCTGACTTGCAGGAGAACATTTTCCTACATTGCTCACATTCATAGGGCTTCTCTCCTGTGTGAGTTCTCTTATGTACAGTGAGGTAACCCTTGCTGGAGAATGTTTTGCCACATCGCTCGCATTCAAAGGGTTTTTCTCCTGTGTGCGTTGTTCGATGCCTAGTGAGATTTGACTTTCGGGAGAACATTTTATTACACTGTTCACATTCATAGGATTTTTCTCCTGTGTGCGTTCTCCAATGCTTAGTAAGATTGGACTTGCAGGAGAACATTTTCCTACATTGTTCACATTCATAGGGCTTCTCTCCAGTATGAGTTCTACTATGCACAGTAAGAAGAGGCTTCAGGGAGAACATTTTATTACACTGTTCACATTCATAGGGCTTCTCTCCTGTATGAGTTCTACTATGCACAGTGAGCTGTGACTTCCAGGAGAACATTTTCCTACATTGTTCACATTCATAGGGCTTCTCTCCTGTGTGAATTCTGTTATGTACAGTGAGGTACTCCTTGGTGGAGAACGTTTTCCCACATCGTTCGCATTCAAAGCGTTTTTCTCCTGTGTGCATTATCTGATGCTTAGTGAGATGTGACTTGTAGGAGAACATTTTATTACATTGTTCACATTCATAGGGCTTCTCTCCTGTATGAGTTCTACTATGCACAATGAGGTGTGACTTCCGGGAAAACATTTTCTTACATTGTTCACATTCATAGGGCTTCTCTCCTGTGTGAATTCTCTTATGTATAGTGAGGTACTCCTTGGTGGAGAATGTTTTCCCACATCGTTCGCATTGAAAGGGTTTTTCTCCTGTGTGCGTTCTCTGATGCTTAGTGAGATGTGACTTGTAGGAAAACATTTTATTACATTGTTCACATTCATAGGGCTTCTCTCCTGTATGAGTTCTACTATGCACAGTGAGCTGTGACTTCCGGGAGAACATTTTCCTACATTGTTCACATTCATAGGGCTTCTCTCCTGTGTGAATTCTCTTATGTACAGTGAGGTAATCCTTGCTGGAGAATGTTTTCCCACATTGTTCGCATTCAAAGGGTTTTTCTCCTGTGTGTGTTCTCTGATGCTTAGTGAGATGTGACTTCCAGGAGAACATTTTATTACATTGTTCACATTCATAGAGTTTTTCTCCTATGTTCGTTCTCCAATGCTTAGTGAGATCTGACTTGCAGGAGAACATTTTCCTACATTTTTCACAATTATAGGGCTTCTCTCCTGTGTGAGTTCTCTTATGTACAGTGAGGTAACCCTTACTGGAGAATGTTTTCCCACACTGTTCACATTCAAAGACTTTTTCTCCTGTGTGAGTTCTCTGATTCTCAGTGAAATGTGACTTCAGGGAGCACATTTTTTGACACTGTTTACATTCATAGGGTTTCTTTCTTGTATGAGTTTTCCAATGTCTACTCAAGACTGACTTGGGACTGAAAGATTTTCCACATTCCTCACATTCATAGGATTTCTCTCCAGTGTGAGTTGTCTGATGCACAGTGAAGTATGACTTCTTATAAAACACTTTTCCACGTATTTTATTTTCATAGAGTTTCTCTCCTACGTGACTCCTCTGATGTACAGTGAGCTCTGAATTCTGGGAAAATGTTTTCTTACATTGTTTACACTTATAGAGCTTCTCTCCTGTATAAGTTTTCAAATGGTCAGTAAGGGGTGTGTTCAGACACAATAAATTTCTATATTGTTTTATCTACAAATTTTGTCTCTAGTAAGAGTCATCTCATGTATAACAATAGTTGAAAGCTTTGGTAATTTCTACACATAAAAAGTTTTACTTCTTTGTAATTTCTCTGGTTACCATAATTTTTGACCTCTGAAAAAAGGATTTTTTATGTTTTTTATATTTATAGGGTGTTTTGCTTGTGTGCACTCACTGATGAAAAGCTAGATTTTAATTCTACAATAAGAATTCCTATTACTCTTATGAATAGAAATCTTCCACTCTGTGTTTAAAATCTATTGTAAAAATAATTTAAAAAAATAATGTTTTGGGGGGACAAAAAGCAAAACATACAGAAAACAAGAAGTGGAAAATTATTTGCTGACAATAACATGTTTGTTGTTTGTTGATGTGCTTGATTGAGACAATATACAGTGTACTCTGGATGGAAATTCTTATTTTGTATGCTGTAATGATGTACAGTAAATGAATGCAAATAAATAAATTGAAATATAAAAAAATAATGTTTCACATTCTCTGCATTTATAGTGTGCATCTCATGTATCATCTTCTCATCTTCTGCTTAATGAGACAGACTTTTTGTAAAATGGTTTCTTCCACATGTGAACTATATACTGGGCAATAAGAACTGTCTTACCACATGCTTTCCCATATTTATTCTACTTACAAGCAGTCTCTGTTATATCAATCCTCTTTAGTAGGAAAAAGACAACCATTCCCATAAATTATATTTGAGAATTTATTTTACACTGCTCATGTGTATTTCAAATATTGGTACTGATCTTTAATAAGAAATATGGTTCTTTCTCCTTAATATGTTACTGTAGCAACTTACATTAATATTTCTGAAAGCTGAGTGGATTTACTTTGTTCCTTTATACTTCCCTTTTCTTTAATATCTTTAACAATATTCAAAATATCTACCTCCTGTCTTTATAATTTTACATTGAAGGATTTCCATGCATCATTTGTTTTCCCTGTCCTTTTTCTCTTTTCTTTCTTATAACAGTGTGTATTGTGTACTGTTTCTTTGTTAATGTCAACAGTTTTCTAGATCACCTATTTGCAGAAGTCAAAAAATTCTTGTCACTTAAGAAGAAATGTTACTTAGGAAGGACTTGTAGCCAATAAAAATACATACTAATTACCCTAAGTATATCACCCTGTAGGACCCTTTAAAAAATATATACCCATTTTTTCACACTCTTATCCCAGGAAAGCATTTCTACATTTTTCTAACCTCACCAGTACTAACATTTTGTTTTCCCCTCTCAATAAAATATAAATTCTTTAAAAGAAAAATGTATTACACTAGTCCCTGAAAATTATGTACTGACTAACCTGGGAGGCTCAAGCTGGGAAGTTCTTCTAATGTCCATGGATCTCCTCCTTGCTCTAACTTGATGATCACTGCAGGTTTGGCAATGCATTGTCCTGTAAATAAAAAGCAGTGTGGAATTTTGCCAAACTATTCATGTAAGCTACTTGAAGAGTAACAATGGCTCAGCTTTATCAGCTATGCTGTGCAATAAAGGGGCTGATTTCGGCATTTTCTTAAAGAGGAGTGTCACTAACATTAACCACAGAGTGAAATCTCCCTCCTAAACATCATTAAACATTATGAAACTCTTGTACATTTACTATGAAAGGAGACAGTAATTACTTCAGAGAGTTTCATGGGAGTTCCACTCACCCAAAAACATCAGGTTGCTGTAGGTCTCCAGCATCACATCCTTGTATAGAATCTTCTGAGCATCTTCCAGGTCCTGCCACTCCTCCCAGGTAAAGTCCATAGCAACATCCTCAAATGATATGAACCCCTGTAAAAATACATTTCCCTTCATCAACCCTAAGAAATAGAATATAACATGGTAAATTTATTTTCTCTGTAGGTTTGTATATGCTTGTTCCTCTGTATACTTCTGAACTCTTTGTAAAGGGAGAAAAAAAATAAAGTACAAACATTCTATCTCTTTGGTAACTTATTCATTGCTAAATTTATTAAAAGTACTTCTTCAGTGATCTCCAAATGTTTTTGCTGCAAGGGAAGAAAGCATAATAAATATTCTGCTATGTCAAGGTGTTTATTATCTCATACAAACACGAGTATAAATACATATCTGGAGTAATGTGTTAGATTAAGTAAGTTAGACACAAGTTGATGGTAACCAGTCTAAAAAAAATAGAAAGTTTTTTTTTCTTTTTTTCTGTATTAGCAATTTGTTCTTCAAGTCAATGATGTTAAGAACATATATGTAAATTTTCTTATGAAAATAGAACTATAGCAGTCTTCCTTTGAAAGCACAAATTATATTCCTAATGTTAATGGAAGTAGAAACAGTATATGTAGGTAAGTTATTCTTGGTCTGTGATGAAAGACAAGGTCATTAAAGGTGTTCAAGGAAGTGATTACAAAGTGATTTTGTATTTAAATACTTAACCTAATTCCAATAAAATATTTTATGTGCATACTGTTCATTACTCATAAGTTAAAGTATATTTACAAGCATCTTTATACTTCAGTTGTGCATTGAAAAATATTGATAGAGTCCAAATAAAGATGAATATCACTTTATCATTTGCTAAAACACAGAGTATAAATAATATAAAGCCAAAAGAAGTGACACATTACATAACCAGATTTGCAGTTTAATTGCCATCCACAGATTGAAGACTAACGATACTCTGAAAGATGTAACACAGTTAAAACCAAGATATAATAGGGTTAAAACCAAGCTGTGATGTGACCACTTATATAGAACCATAGAGAAAAAGAATATTGAATAGGGAACTCACCTTAAAAATAAATAAATAAAAGGGGAGAGCAGAAAAAAATTTTACTATTTTTTTGGCACTGAATCAAAATAGAAATTTAACTAAATGTTTCTGTTTAAGCAGGCATATACATATTGGAGTTAAAAATTAAAACTGGGGAAAAAACTGAATAGTACACAGATGAATCTTGTGCACATCATCTTTGAAGTTTCAGTAGTCAAATATTTAGAAAGCAGCAGAAATTCAAATGATAGTGGGACCAGCAGTTAGTATAATGGCTACGTCGATGAACTCCCACGTAGTCGAATGCAGTTTGAATCCTGGACCTATGGCTTACACTCACGCTGGGCACGTGTGCGCGTGTGCCCAAAATTCCAAGAGGAGAATGGAGGAGAAGGGATTGTGGTGTGAAATCACCCTTGGGGGGTGATTTTTCACTTTCTGGCTCTCTGTTTCTCTCTTTCTGGCGAGTGTAGACACCCTATAGCAAAAGCCTTTCCATGAAAAAAAAAAAAAAAAAAAAAAGAAATTCAAGTGATAGCTGAAGCTATTCTAATCAATGACGGTGGACCTGGGGTCAACTGGCAGGTTTAAAAGAATCAAGATTGGAACAAAAAAGTACAAAATCTCAGCTGGAGTGGTGAGAAATGTATTTCTGTTGGAACAGTCACTTTATAAGCTAAGTGACATATATGATTCAATGTATAAAAGTTAAAATTAAATACAAAAAATAATATTTACTGATAGAGAAAGAGAATCAGACCATTTAAAACAAGAAAAACTTTGTTAAATAATTAATAAAGTGTTAATGTGTTTCTGGGGGACGCAGATGGAAAGTTAAAAATCATCCCCAAGGAGGAACGTGCCTGACACAATTCATTTCTCCCTTCTTTCAGGATTTAGGTTGTACAAGTACATGTCCCTACTGTGATTCTCAAGACACTGGGTTCAGGAATCAAACCATGCAATTGGCATGTGGGATCCTGCTGCCTTAACTTCATTCCATAGGCTGGTTTAAATTTTTACCACTCTAGAAATTTTAAAAAATGACTTAGTGCTAATATATTTTATAATATTCACAGCTCTATCAAAACAAATTCTGTGTCCCATCTACAGAGGGTATATTTAAAAATAGTGATTATAATAAATGCCTTCAATAAAAGAAGATTTGGGAGGGATGTTGTTCTTTAACATTATATGTATATATCTCGGGGTGAATGGCAGTATCACAGTTAAGAGAGAAACACTGAAGGATAAAGGTATTTTTCCACAATAACTAACAATATATGTAAGGTACTAGTCAACTGAAATTAAAGAAAGACATTAAAAAAATATGAGGGCAGGGGAGCTGGCAAGCAGGTTAAGGTGCTGGAATATTACATATCTGACCATGGTTCGAGTTCTGGAACAGGACCTGGTGGCTTGCTTTCTGGAACACCTCCCCCAATGCTCAGTGAGTGCATGTGTCATATAGTCAGTTAAATAATCATAATAACTAAAATGAAATCATTTATATATATATATATATATATATATATATATATATATATATATATATATCTGAGAGAGAGAGAAAGTCTACACAAGCTTGTACATGTAAGTTAAGGCAGATGAGTCCCAACTTTCTGATTGTGCAGTTTTAGTCCCAGACTTGGAGGCTTGAAAATTACACCAAGTTCATGAGCATGCATATGAAACATCCTGAGAGGAGAATGGAGAAGTGATTGGAGTGTAACCATCCCTTCTGGGGGGTGACTTTTCACTTTTTTTCTCTCTCCTTCTGGTGAGAATGCATGCACCCTATTGTAAAAACTTCTTTTAAAAAACTATAAAAAGAGTCAGAGGCCATAGTGTATTAAAAAGATTAATTCACCAAGAAGATATAAAAATCATAAAACTTTATACATTCAACATCAGAAAGGAAGACTGCTAGATATGAACAGAAAGACTGATTGTGACATGCTAATTCATGTGGACTTCAAAACTGTACTGTCACCTCTAGACAGATCATTTAGACAAAAAGAAAAAAAAAAAAAGACACAGAACATAAATAATCCAATAATCCAAATAAACTAACCAACATTTACAGAAGATTCTTCCAAAAACAAAATACAAATTTTTCTCAGCCACACATAGAATATTTCTGAAGACTGACCACATAATAGAGAACAAAATAAGTCTTTAAAACTAAAAAGAAAACAGAAATTATATATGGCAACTTATTTGATATTATATATGATAAAATTAAACTCCAACAGAAAGTACTTTCAAAAATTTACAAATACATGAAAATTACATAATTTACCCTGAGTAGCCTCAAAATTACTGAATAAATTAAGAATACAAATGAAAATGTCTTGAAACAAGTAATAATTTAAACACAGCCCTCCAGATGCTTTCAAATACATCAAAAGCACTCCTAAGAGACAAGTCTATAGCAATTAGCATTCACACACACACATTTAAAAAAGATAAATAACCTATTGAGTTATCCCAGAAAACTGAAAAAGCAGGAACAAGATATTCCAAAAGTATTAATAGAAGATACAAAGTAATAAAAAATAGAAGAGGCATGGGACCTGCAGTTAGCATAATGGCTATGTCGCTGGACTCCCATGTGGTCGAACGTGGTTCGAGTCCCGGACTCGGTGGGTTAAACTCACGCCAGACACATGTGCATGCGTGTCCAAGATCCCAAGAGAATGGAGGAGAAGGGATTGAGGCATGGCCATCTCCTCTGGGGGGTGATTTCTTGCTTTGTCTCTCTGTCTCTCTCTGTCTTTCTAGCAAGCACAGGCGCCCTATAACAAAAAACCTCTCTCAAAAAAAAAAAAAAATTAGAATAGGCGTAAATAAAACAGATGCTAAAAGAACAACTGAGGGTCTGTCAATGGCATGATGGTTGCCACCTGGATCCTACATGACTGACTGTACTAAGTCCTGGAACTGGCATCACTGAGTGCATGTGTGCATGTCCCAAAGCTCAAGAGGAAAATAAAGAAGAAGGAACTGAAGTATGGTCACCACCCAGGAGGGGTGATTTCTCACTTTCCCCCCAGCCCCATCTCTTTCCAGAAACTGTACACATCCTATAGCAAAGATCAAAAAAAATTTTAAAAAAAGCTGGGGTTTTGAGATAATAAACCAAACAAACTATTAAGTAGAAAAGCAAAATAAAACACCCAGAAAATAAGGCATGAAAAATGTGGTATTACCATGGATGGCACAGAAATACACAGATAATTATAGGTGCTTTGAGTGACTATACACCAACAAATGGAAAATCCTAGAGGAAATGAACTAATCTCTAGACATATAAAATATACCTGGATCAGAACCAGCAGATAGCAAGTATTTATGTCACAGGACCCACACATGGCTGATCATGGTTAAAGTCCCTGAAACTCACACGGAGGTGTGTGCATGTGTGTCCAAAATCCCGACAATAAAGAAGAAGGAATTGTGGCATGGTCATTACCCCTGGGCAGTTATTTATCACTTTCTGTCTCTCTGTTTCTCCAGCATGCACACGCACCCTAAAGGAAAAAAATATAATATACACCTGGATCAGACCACCAAATGGAAAGCCTAAATATACCAACAAAAAGCAATGAAATTCAATAATAGTCTCCCAATAAAGAAAGGCCCAGGTCCTGATGGTTTTATTTCTAAATTCTACTAAAGCTTTTTCCCATTCTCAGTCTTTTTAAAAATTTCTTCCTTTTACTTACTTACTTGTTTGTTTGTTGTTTATTTATTTATTTATTTTGGATATGCAGTGTCTGTGCTTGCACAACATGGGGAAGAAGGGCAGAAAAAGAGAGAGGGGGAGAATATGAGAAATTATTCTTCCCTTCTGCTCCATTCTCTTCTCAGGAATTTGGACATGCACATACTCATCACTGGTGCATCTTTAAAGCCACTGGGTCCAGGACTCAAACTGCCAGGTTGGCCATGTAGTATACAGTGGCCTTAACCACCACGTCATCTGGCTGGACTTCTACAAAACTTTTAAAGGAGAATTAACACCAGTTCTCATCAAACTATTTATAAATGTCCAATGGGAAGGAAACCTCCAAAATTCATCTTTTGAAGCCACTATCATCTTGATACCAAAAGCAAAGACACGACAAAATATAAACTACAAACCAATATCCCTGATAAATATAAATGCAAAAATCCTCAGAAAAACACTTGCAAATGAAATCCAACAGAACATAAAAAAGTTTGATGTTTAATTAAAATTTAAGAAAATAGAAATTATTTTTAAAAATATCTCAGATACAGCAATCAAACCAGAATATACAGAGAACAAAAGCAGCTCACTCACAATAATACTCATGATACGACTTCACGATCTGATCAGACAACTCTTGAAGAAATGTGAATGGACAGCGCATGAAGAAATATTAATATCACTTATAATAAGGAAAATGGAAATCCAAAGCATGCTAAAGTATACATAACTCCAGTCAGAATGGCTATGATCTAAAATACAAAGAACAAATACTGGGGAGTTTGTGGTTAAAAGGGAGCCCTCCAGTCCCCACCCAAGAGAGGCAGAGGGAACAGAACAGCCCTTCTTCAAGAACCAGCTGCATGGCTCCTGCGATCTAGCCACGTGTGGGGAAATGGAGGAATGAAGAGATCCCACTAATAATTCAGCCTCCAGTATAGACAACTTGCGTGGAGAGGCAGAGGGAACAGAACAGCCCTTCTTCAAGAACCAGCTCCATGGCTCCTGCGATCTAGCCATGTGTGGGGAAACGGAGGAATGAAGAGATCCCACTAATAATTCACCCTCCAGTATAGACAACTAGCGTGGAGAGGCAGAGGGAACAGAACAGCCCTTCAAGAACCAGCTCCATGGCTCCTGCGATCTAGCCATGTGTGGGGAAACGGAGGAATGAAGAGATCCCACTAATAATTCAGCCTCCAGTATAGACAACTCGCGTGTCCTCGACCGTCAGATTGAACTTCCAAGTTTGGGACGAAATCGACCATCTACAAGATGACTAGAAATCGTTGCAGGACCACAAGAAATATGGAGAAGCAGGAAAATACCTCTCCTCCATGAGAAAAGGATAACTCCTCTTCATCCACACACAGTTCAATGGAAGTCATGGAAATGTCTGATAAAGAATTCAGAACATTCATAATGGCAAAGCTTACAGAGATGGAAGAGAAGAGAGACAAGGAACTACTGAAGAGGAAGGAGAAAGGAGTTGAGGAGTTCCAGGAGGTGAGGAAATTCATGCAAGACCTAAAAGAGAAATTTCACACATTACAAAAGAATCAGATGGAACTGTTAGAGAAGAAGGCTATAATACAAGAAGTCAAAATTTCCCTTGAAAGTATTAAAAGCAGCCTAGATCATACAGAAAATAGAATCTCAGATGTAGAAGAGAAAATTGCTGGCCTAGAAAAATCCACCATGAAGACTGAGAAAATGACCCAAAAATTTGAGAATAATATACATGAAATAGTAGATACAATTAAACATCCGAACATCCGGATAATAGGCATCCCAGAAGGCAAAGAAACTCATAAGGGCATTGATAATCTATTCCATGAAATCCTGCAAGAAAACTTTCCAAACCTGGAGAGGCACTCAAAGATCCATTCCCAAGAAGTACAGAGGACCCCAAATAGAATCAACCCAAGAAGATCTTCTCCAAGACACATTATAGCCAGATTGACCAAAACCACAGACAAAGACAAGATACTAAGACTGGCAAGAGAAAAACGGCAAGTTACCTACAAAGGATATCCCATCAGACTATCTCTCATCAGAAAACAATGCAAGCGAGGAGAGAATGGGAGAATATATTCAAAGCATTAAGGGAAAAGCAATTTCAACCGAGAATTCGTTCATTTGTGAAGAAAAGACACGAACATTCCTAGATAAACAACACCTGAAAGAATTTACCAGCACCAGACCAGATCTCCAAGAAGTTCTTAAGGGAGTGCTATGTCAGTAAAATTAAATGCAGACACACAGAAACAAGAGTTCAGAAACTAAGAAAATGGGCAACTTAATTGTAGGGACAAAGTCTGGAGTTGAGTGTTATATCCCAGAGCTCAATCTGGAAAATCGAACCTCAACAGAAACTGAAGAAAATTAAGTACATGAGACTGAACTGATGAAACAGCATTCCATGACTTGACTAAAATATTGCTGCTTTTCTTCTAAGCTTTGTTGTCCGGTTTTAAGGATTTTTGTCCTATCTTGAGCTGTCAATGGATTCATGTACCTAATATTTGAACAGAATACTAACCTTGAAACCTTAAGTTTCAAGGAAATATCCTAACCAGTTCAAAACTGCTTTTCGTGAAACCATCAGCTGAACTTGCTATTGTAAATAGTAAGATTACTTATGATATTGTGTGATCAATGAAATGTCGGGAGAAAAGGAATTGAAGATAACTGTAGACAGCAGAGATAGTGTAATAAGAGAGTGGAATAGGGCAGAGGGTCAGATATGGGGTAAAAATATATATACATGAAAGTAGAAATGGAATATTATAGATGATAACATGCATGATTAAGCCACTATCCAGTTTATTCTAGATGGGAAACCACATTTTGTATGTTGTGATGATGCTCAGGGAATGAATGTAAATTAATAGAAAAAAATTTTTTCAGAAAAAAAAAAGGACATTAAAAATACCTATCTGATGACTGCAGTAAGCTATATAGCCCTAGGTAGATGCTACTTTATACTATGTTCATTCTACTCACTGAGGTTTATGCCTAAAGTCAGACTTGTGTTCATGGATATGTATATTTCAGCTGTGCTTGCTATTGAAAATATTTAGATTTATTAAGATATTTAGTGAAACAATAAAATAGGGGAGGCAGAGAAAGCAACAATAGATACCAGACACAATGTGGGAGGTGGGTAGGAGATGGCAGAGGGTGAGATAGGGAATCAAGAATGGGAAAAAAGGCAAAATATACAGAAAACAAGAAATGGAAAATTATGTGTTGACAATAACACACATCTTGATGTGCTTGATTGAGCCAATATACAGTGCACTGTGAATGGAAAAATCTCATTTTGTTTGCTATAATGACGTACAGTGAATGAATGTAAATAAATAAATAAATAAATAAAGCAAAAAAAAAAAAGGGTGCCCTCCAAACAATCATCAATCCAATTAAAAGATGAGGAAATGAGCTGAACAGACAATTGTCCAAGGAAGATAAATGAATAGCCAAAAATATATGAAAACGTGCTCAAAATTTCTTAACATATGAGAAATGAAAATCAAAATCACAATGAGATACCACTTAAAATGAGTCAGAATGGCTAAAATTTTAAAAATACATAAATAAATAATGATAAGTACTGGTGAGGTGGTGGAGAAAAGGGAATTCTCCTACACTGTTGGTGGGAATATAAATCAGCACAACCACTCTGGAGTACAATATGGAGCAACCCTGGTGAAGCTGTAATTACTCACAAAACAAGATAGAGAGACATTTCCACATCCATGTTTTACAGGAGCCACAGTACTTAAGACAAGGAATCAACATAAGTGCTCAATAACTAAGGGCCGCATTAAAACAATGTGGTAGGAGGGCAGAAGGAAGTAGGGAGATGCAGGAGGTATAGCTGAGGATCCTGCACACTTTCAAAATTACCATTTCTCCCACTAAACCACCTGCAGTTTCACCAGGGTTGCTATCCCCCACCTTTGAACTTATCAATCTTCAAAACTATCCTGATCATTACGTAAGACAGAATATCCAGCACGTCAAGGGCCCAACCTTATGAGATGTGGCTAGAATAAGTGAAGCATGGGAACTGAGTATGGGAACAGATGATGCTGCCTAACACAGCTCTATTTGTACACCAGGAAATCCAGAATGGAACCGCTTCAGAGAACCTGAGATTTAAAAGAAAAAGCTGGATAAACTAAAATCTAAGGTCAATAAAACAGAAAATAATCTAACACAAAGGTACCTAAAATAATCAAATTCCATATGCCAAATATCTTCACTAGAAGAAATGCAGTAGTTGAGAAGTTCTAATAGACAACTCCAGATTGACACTGACTGCTTAACCAAAGACACTAATCTTTTTCAAGACCGAGGATCACACTTTAATCACATTGCTATTGCTAACTTTTATGACAATATTGGATTTGTAGGTTGTATGCCACAAAAATCCAAATTTCAAAGGTACACCGTTAAAACACCAAACTCAAGATACAGAAGATGATAAGTAGACTGTAATTACATTGCTGCTACCTTTTAGAATTATCCAGTCTTGAGGCCAGCAGTTGGTGTAATGGCTATGATGCTGGACTCCCATGTAGTTGACCACAGTTCGAGTACCGGACCTGATAGCTTAAACTAACGCCGGGCATGTGTGCGTGCCTACCCAAGATCCCGAGAGGAGAATGGAGAAGGGATTGTGGCGTGGCCATCCCCCTTAGAGGGTGATTTCTCACTGTCTCTGTCTCTCTCTGTCTTTCTGGTGACTGCACGTACCCTACAGCAAAAACCTCTCCAAAGAAAAAAAAAAGACTGACCCAGTCTTAATCTTCTATGAACAGTGTGAAATGCCAAGGTATTCCTGAGCAAGAAAGCCCTATAAATTCTCTAAAACCACACTTGAAGTTCAAGAAACTAGTCTTTCTTTTGGGAACAGTTTCATGGCTACATAGGATTTTGTCAGATTGAAGATGCTACAAAGCAGCATTGTACTAATGTTAAATGTCAGTTCACAACAGAGCTAATAATACCTCAGTGTAATGTCCTTGGCAGGTGAAACTTATCACAAGGAAAGTTTAATAGCCTTTTGTTAACTAATTATCTTTTTTCCCTTTACTGGTTAAGCATGATTATGTCCTCTTTAAAGCCTTACCTGAGAGAAGCAATGCCTTAAAATTAAAAAAGCATTAACAACATCAAACTATACACAAAATAACCTTACTCTGTACTTTGCCCTCATGAGTGTCAATGTTTTGTGAAGACATACAGATGCTGCTCAGTGAATTGAAGAAAAATATTACAAGAATCATGTTGGGAATATTTAAGACAACTGAAGGAAAGCTGGAGAAAAAGAAAAAGAAGTAAACTGGAACACTGAAGCAACCTCAAACATCTCTTTATTTTGTTGATATATTTTTGTAAGGAAAATAAATATTCAGATGATTATGAATGTAAATAACTAAATGAAATGAGAAAAGACATCGTAACAGCATACATTTAAGAATACAGAATTATGAAATCATATACCAGCGCTTACAGTGGAGTTAAGTGAAGTGCTGAAATACTGCAAAAGATAAGTGATAACATGGACTGCCTCTCACTGTAAATATGTGTGGGTATGTTTCAAATAGGACTACTAACAAAAAATTTATTTAATCAGTAATAAATCATCTTCCAACAAAGAAAAGGGCAGATCCCAATGGTTTTACTTCTGAATTGTTCAAAACTTTGAAAGAAGAGCTAACTTCCATTCTACTCAAATAATTTCTAAAGATCCAAAAGGAAGAAATCCTCCCAAATTAATTTTAAAAAAGCCTCCATCACCCTCATCTCCAAAAGAGACAAAGATGTAACAAAAAAGGTCTGATTAATATAAATGCAAAACTTCTCAACAAGATACTAAGAAATTATATGTAATGACACATTAAAAATATACACCACACCACATCCAGGTAGGCTTTATTCCAAGAATCCAAGGATGGTCCATATACACAAAATTATAAATGTAATACACCATATTAACAGGAAATGGATAAAAACATATGATAATATCAATCAGTGCAGAAAAGGCATTTGATAAAACACAACATCCCTTCATGATTAATAAACTCAGCAAAATCAGTATAGAAGTAACTTTTCTCAACACAATAAAAGGCATATATGAAAAACTGATAGCTAACATCACATGGAATAGGGAAAAGGATTAAGCTTTCCACCTAAAACCTGGAACAAAACAAAGCTGCCCACTTTCTCCACTCCTTTTTCATGTATTACTGGAAGTCCAAGCCAATAAAATCAGACAAATAATGACAATAAAAGGCACTGAAATAGGGAAAGAAGGTAAATTATCTCTACTTGTATATGACATGATTAAATACATAGAATTCTAAAAGAATCTACATACACAGGGAAAGGAAAAAAAACCTCCTAGAAATAGTAAATGAATACAGTGAACTGGCTGGATACAAAATCAACATGCAAAGGTCTGTTGCATTTCTATACATGAAAAGGAGCAGACTGAGGTAGACTTGAAAAAGTTATCCCACTTACAAGAGCTGCAAAACGCATAAGATACCTAGGAATAAACCTAACCAAAGAAGTCAAAGACCTCTACAAGGAAAACTATGACAAACTTAAAAATTAATTTGAAAATGACATAAAGAGTGGATTAAAAAATAAATCTCATGTTCCTGGATTGGAAAAATTGATATAATCAAAATGTCAATCCTACCCAAATTAATCTACAAATTTAATGCAACCCTTATCAAATTACCAGAGATATTCTACACAGATTTTTTTAAAAGCATACAATTTGTCTAGAATCATTAAAGACACAGTATTGTCAAAGCAATTCTGTTCAAGAAGAGTGGAGTAGGAGACACCTCACTCTCTGACTCCAAAATATACGATAAAGCTGTAATAATCAAAACAGCATGATATTGACACAGAAACAGACAGGTGGACTAATGAAATAGAATAGAGACCCCAGAAATAAACTACCTGATCCCAAAATATATTACAAAGCTCTGATCATCAAAACAGCATGGTATGGGCATAAAAACAAACATGTGGACAATTGGAACCAATATAAACCCCAGAAATAAATTCCCAGACATATAGCCAACTGTTTTCTTTAAAAGGGCACCAGTCAATCTAATGAAGAAAAGAAAACCTCTTTAGCAAATGGGGCTGGAAAAACTGGGCATTGAACTGCAGAAAGATAAATCTGGACCGCTATATCTCACCATAAATGAAAATTAAATCAAAATAAATCAAAGATCTAAACTCAAGACCTCAAACTATAAAACTACTGGTGAATAATGCAGGGGAAACTCATGAAGACATTGGTGAAGACAAGGATTTATTCAATAAGATCCCCAAAACACAGGCAATAACCCTAAAAATAAACAAGTGCAAACATGCCAGTCCAAAAGCATCTGCACAGCAAAAGAAAGAATTAGAATGAATTGACAACTCTTGAAGTGGGAAAATATACTTGCAAAGTATGCTTTAGATAATAGCTAGAATATACAGGCAACTCAAGTAGTGCACCTGAAAAAAAAAAAAAAAAAGAAAGAAAGGATTAGCCCAATTAAAAGATGGCCAAATGAGCTCAACCTCACTAAAGAAAACATAAAAACATTAAAAAAAAATTAAAAATGCTCAACATCCCTTATCACAAGGCACATACAAATCAAAAACACAAGGAGATACCACCTAACCCTAGTCAGAATGGCTAAGATTAAGAAAATAAACAATGACAAGTGCTGGTGAGGTTGTGGTGTAAAGGAAACTCTCTACACTGTTGGTGGAAATGTAAATTAGTTCAGCCACTATGAAGAACAATATGGAGGATCCTCAAAAACCTACAAATAGAACTACCATATGATCAAACACTTCCAGTCCTGAGTACCTGCCCAAAGTTTAGGAATACATTCAATCGGAAAAGTACTTGCACATCCATGTTTACCGTGGCATTATTCACAATTGCTAAGACATGGAAATGACCCAAGCATCCATGAACACATGAATAGACTGAAAAAGGGTGGCACATATATATTATCAAATACTACTCAATCATAAAAAAAACAGGGAGACCTTGGCAGTTGATAAAAAGTGGCTGAATATGAAAGATTTACTGCTAAGCAAAACAAACCAGAATATGAAAGAGAGGCATTTTGACCCCACTCAATATATATTGAATGTCTGTACTATATGGCAGAAATGGAAATATTAGAAGATATAAAAGCAAGGAGAGAAATTGTGGATACTAGAGACAGTGTCGTGAGAGATGATGGAGGAAAAGGAGGGAATCAAGAGGAAAAGAAAAAAAAAAACAAAACATTTAAGGGACACAAAAATGGAAAATTATTTGTTGTTGATAATGTGTATGGCAATATCTTTAACTGAACTAATATACAGTATATTCATGCTGGAAAATTCATTTTGTATACTGTAATGATATACATTGATTGTATATAAAAATTAATTAACCACAAACAAATAATACAGGTGATCTCTAGAAATTTCAAGGTCTTGACTTTCAAGGTTTTTATTTGATATACAGAAGAAATATGACAATTCTTGTTAATTTGACAATAGACAGAATCCTTCACATGCAGGCATGTTCCTTTACAAATAGGCTTTGTTTTTTAGTTTCCTCTGCAGTTCTATATGAAGATAGATAAATAGATTTTACTTGTTTTATTAATAAAATGTAATTTGGTTATCTTGAGTTTATGGTTTTGTGACTTAGCTGGGTAAACTGATTGCAACAAGTAATTTTTGTGTGACTTAGCTAGGTAGGCAATTTTTGTAACAGACACCTTATGTATAAAACTTAAAAACATATTTAAAAAAGGTGGCACATATACACAATGGAATACTACTCACCCATAAAGAACAAAGAGATCCTGTCATTCAATGTGAAGTAAATAAATGAAGAAGATTTAATGGTAAATTAAATAAGCCAAACAATAAAAGGCAATGTATGTCTCCAGTGAATGCATGCACTCTATGGCATAAACTAAAATATTTACAGATATAGAATTAGAGAGGGCAACTGTAGATACCAAAGACAATATGGGAGTGAGGAGGTGGGATATATTCAAAAGAAATTATTTAAGAGAAATGTATAAAAATATATGTATATAAACAAATGAGTTATGGCACAATATACCAGAACAGATAGAAACAGATGTTGACAATCTTAAGTGTGTGTGTGTGTGTGTGTGCATATGTATGTGTATGTGTATATATATATATATATATATATATATATGTATTTATTTATCTGCAAAACTAGTTGAATAAAAATTGAAGGTACACACATAAAATAATGTTCTCTGATGAACATAGCAATATCACAGATCTGATTATTACACACTACATAAATGCTTTGAGAAACCATATTGTATCTCACAAAGATGTACAATTAAATATAATTTAAAAATTTTAAACCAAAAATAATGAAAAGATCAGTATACAAAACTCAAACTTCTGAAGCCATATTAGTAAAATCAAAAAATTAAAATACATCTATTTACAAAAAAAAAACACCTACAGGGATGCAGCAGTAACACACATGTGATGCTCAGGCCCTATGGAAAGTTCTTGGGTTCACTTCTCAATGTCTCCCTGAACACACTAAGAATCTGCATGCCTATAACCTTGATTGGCTAAACTGCAGCATGAATACACCACCAAAGTGCCTACCCATTTTGTTTCTCCAGTGTCCCTCGTGGAAGAAATATGTATGTAACTACACATCTCTCTATATATATCAAAGCAACTTCTTATGACAAAAATAAAAATACAAAGCAAATTCAAAATGCATCCAACTTGCCATTAAAAAACCTTAAAAATTAAATAAATTAAATTCAGGTATGTTCAAAAAAAAAAAAAGTAAAGACAGCAAGTCACAGCACAAAAATTTATTTTCTCAATTAGAATCAGTATCCCAATAGTAAAATGAGGAAAGAATAACACTTCCTATGCTCCAAAATCTTTAACTTAATGTTTAATTGATTCCACTAATTATTTAAATTTTTATTAATTTTATTTAAAAGATAGTAAAAACATAAAAGAATTAAAATTAAACTTCAATACTTTTTCACCTAACTCATTCAACTAAAAACCAAATGTTTACAAAACCTCATTTTAGACTGCAATGGACAAGCATCATCCTATTGTGTCTAACCTCAAAATAACACATACTTCAAATATGAGCAATCTTAAAGATTTCTACAGTGACAGCCCACTGCAAATCACCATAAACTGCTATCTATATTACTCCAACATGTTTTTAAATGAATGATCTACTGAACTTTCCCTGAGAAAAACACTAGAGATTAAAAGGTCAGAGTAGTTTTTGGTAATTGCATAGAAGAATGACAAAAATCATTCATTTGAAAGGCCTCAAAAATACTTTTCTGACAATCACCAAATTTTGAAGCTCTAAAGAACAGAAGAGTAAACCAAATTAAAAAATGATGTAAGGTGGAATGAGATTCATTCATTCCCCTTTTGCTGAAGATAAAAAGTCCCACCAGAAGAAGAGGCTAAATTACTACTAAATCTCAGCTGAAAGCACCCCAAGTGTCAGTCGTCACACACGGGGCATTTTGAATGGTATCCTATACATGTAATTGAACATCTCATTGAGTAGTTGAGTCAGAAAACTATCTTTTAAAAGGCCGATCATTTTTCAATCTGCTGAAAGTGATAAAGTCCAAACTCTCAGTCTATATATCAAAAGCTGTATATTCTAAAGAATGAATAGATCTCCCAGAAAACATTCAGTCAGTTGAAGTTCTGGGAGATAATCTCTTAGCTTTAGGAATTGCTAACCTCGTAGAAATATCTTTGTCTAGACTATGGCTATGGGTTATATAGATAATCTATGCTTACAATGTCATTTAAGACTGTAGATATAGAGTCATATGGTTAAAGAATGTGTGGACGTGTGTGGTAAAGTGAAAAAAGTCTCATGGGTGGGCAAGCATGTCTATGTAGCCAAACCCCAAACTCTGAACAATGGCTTGGATGAGGCTATCATGTTTGCAGTGTCATGTGGGTGCTGTCACCCATTACTGTTGGGAAAAATAGGCAATACTGACAGAATTCTACTGAGAGAAAACAATTGGAAACTTGAGCAAATGACCCACAGAACCTACCTTGTGCATCATACCCCTGGCTGATTTTAGTGGATTCTTGCATAGTAATATATCATAGCAGTGAGTATAAAAACCTTCCTAGGTTCATAATTGCCTCTAGAAATTACAAGGCCTAAGGTGATTTGGGGATCATATAAACTTAACTTGCATACATACAGTTAATATCATAAAAGTCATGGTCTTAAAAAATAGCCAAACTCACACAGCAAAAGACAATGCAAAGACAACTAGAAAAAGGCATGTAAGAGCCAAACTGTCACAAACTAGAAAGTGTTATAACAGATAAAGTTCTGGTAAGATACAAATGAGAATGTTGGAAATAAAAAATAAGCAGGGACCCATATAAATTTCTCGTCTTTTTAAACTTTAAAAAAAGTCATTGGGGGAACCAGCAGTTAGCATAACAGCTATGTCGCTGGACTCCCACGTAGTCGACCGTGGTTCCCGACCCGGACCCGGTGGCTTAAAACTCACGCCGGGCGCGTGTGCATGCGTGCCCAAGATCCCGAGAGGAGAATGGAGGAGAAGGGATTGCGGCATGACCATTCCCCCTGGGGGGTGATTTCTCGCTTTCTGTCTCTATCTCTCTCTCTCTCTCTGGCGAGAGCATGCGCACTATAGCAAAAATCTCTCCAAAAAAAAAAAAAAAAAAAAAAAAAAGTCATTGGTTGGGGCCAGCAGGTAGTGAAGTAGTAAATGTGTTGGACTCCCACGTGGCTGGCCACAGTTTGAGTCTCAGACTTGGTGGCTTGCTTTCTCACTTCCCCCACCAAGAGTGTAAGTGCCCTAGAGCAAAATAAAATAAAAATAAAATTAAATAAATCATTCTTTTTAGAAAAAAGGCAGTGTCCATAACATATAGCTATGGGCTATATGGATAACCCACGCTTACAATGTAATTTATGGTTATAGGTCTTGAGTCATGTGGTTAAAGCTGAGTGTGTGGATGTATGGGAAAGTGAAAGAAGTCACATATTGGGAGTATAATATGTACGATGTAAAATGCATGATGAAATGGTAGGGAAACTAAGAAAAGTGTGAGTACGCTATTATAGAGTTCTTCTACACAAACTGGTTTAATGTAAACTTTGAAGGTACATTTAAAGTCAAATGTGATATTGTGAACCACAAAGCAACCATTTCAAAAATGTTACACTTAAGGTAACAAAAAGTTTATGGACCATATATAAACAAGAAATACATTAAATCTATAATGTAGGCATTACTTCACCTTTACCTAATTTGTATATATTATAAGTGACTTTCATGGAAGACAGACTGGATTTATGTAGTAAAAAAATACTAGACTTTGAATATTTGAAACAGTCCAGGGTAGAGAAAATGAAGCTACAACATACACAGAAGGAATTAATTAACAGAAGAAAAGAGATATTATCATATGAACAACTTAAAAATAAAAAGACACATGAAATAGCGGCAAAGAGCTTAGCCTAAAGAACATTCTTAAAAAATAAATACACATATACATATATATATATATACACACACATATATATATACATATATATACACACACACACACGTGTGTGTGTGTATGTGTGTGTGTGTGTGTGTGTGTGTGTGTGTTACTTAAAAATGAAGAAAAGAACCATCTGAGGCAGTGGAGAATAGTTAAAAGAAGACAGAAAGTGGAGTTAGAGAATTCTTAAAGGACAAACTCTGTAAATTTTTGGCATTTTACCACAGGGGACTCTCCAGGTTACATACAGACCAAGGAAGTAAAAGCTGCACCTTTACTGGCTCAGGTTATCAAAAACTAATGTTCAGGGCTGAACAGACAACCAGAAATTTGGAGAGAAGTTCATAAGTCTTAGAAAAGAGGAAGCCAAAGGCTATAACCCTTAGGATTTGCATATAGAACTCATCAAAATTGCTGTTGAACAACTAAAATACACATATACTGAACTCAGAGGTATACCTACAAAAAAGCAGCTATTAGAACCTGAAAAAAAAAAAAAAGAAAAAAAAAAAAAAAAACGGAGAATCAGCTCCTCATCACTATATCAAGGGATATAGAATTTGGAACTTGAATCTAGACAGTTAACCAACGTGTAGAATAAAAATTAATCTTTTGAGATATATAACAGTATTCACAAACTCTATAATGTATAACTTATAATATCCAGGGTAGAATTTAGAATTGATATTCAGTAAAATAAAAGCAAAATATGACCCCTATTTCAGAAATAAAGTCACTCAAATAATACAGGCATTTCAAGGAGCAGACAAGAAAGTTAAACTACACAGAAATAAATTTATGGACTTAAAGGAGATATACAAATGTTACAAATGAGGACTGTTGGCAGTAAAATAAATTTTATAAAAAGGATACTCAGGAACTTTCCAGAATGCATGTTGAGAATTAGAGGAGTAATGGCTGCCTGAGCTATCAAAAGCTAAGTGCTCCTGGGACCAGTAGTTGGCGTAATGGCTATATTGCTGGACTCCCACATAGTCGACTACAGTTCGAGTCCCAGACCCATTGGCTTAAACTCACACTGGGTGCGTGTGCATGCGTGCCCAAGATCCCAAGAGGAGAATGGAGAAGAAGGGATTGTGGTGTGGCCATCCCCACTGGGGGGGTTGATTTTTTGCTTTCTATCTCTCTGTCTCTCTCTGCCTTTCTGGTGAGCACATGTGCCCTATAGCAAAAACTTCTCAACAAGAAAAAAAGCTAAGTGTTCCTATGCTAGCTTCAGCACACTCATTGGCAGTAGGAAGGGGTAAAAGAAATCAGTTCCTATGATGTATTAGGGGTCAAACATAATGCCACCCAGGAAGAATAGAAAAGGCTTATTGGAAGCTGGTTATGGGGGATGCTTTGTCCTTTCCTCCTCTCTGTCTCTAGTGAGTGAGCATTCCCATAAGGAGAAAAAGATGACATAAAACAAAGACATTTGGGAATTTAAAAGAAGTTAAGATAACTCATCACCAGGAGATCTATATTAAAGAAAGCAATTTCTCCAGTCTTAAAGAAAATAAAACCAGAGACTAATATGAATGTACAAAAAGATTCAAGGAACGCCAAAGTAGCACATGTCTGTGAAAGCATACTATAGGGCCATATCTCTATGACTGAAACCAATCTAAAAACATTTTAAAAATATTATACATTACAACCAGGTAGGATTAATTCTTGGAATACAAGGGTGATTCAATATGTATAAAACAACAAATGTAATAGATCACATTAAGAGAAGAAATGACAAAAATCATATGAGCATATTAATTGATGCATAAAAAGCATCTGAAAAAATATAATAGTCCTTTATGACTAAGAGTCAATAAAATAGGCATAGAAAATACATTTCATAACGAAATAAAGGCCATATGTGACATTCCTGCAGCTAACATAATATTGAATGGGAAAAAGTGGAAATGTTCATAATATTGAATGGGAAAAAGTGGAAACGTTTTCAACTTTAAACTAGAACAAGTCAGAAATGTGCACTTTCTTCTTTCCCATTCAACATAGATACTGGAAGTACTAGCTAATACAGTCAGATGAAAGAACAAAATAAAAGACATATAAATTGAAGAAGAAAAAATTAACTTGTCCCTATTTGTGGCTGACTTGATTATATAATCATTTATCAGAAAAGCTATGATGCAGGACCAGCAGTTAGTGTAATGGCTATATCACTGGACTCCCATGGAGTCGACCGCGGTTCGCATCCCAGAACCGGTGGCTTAAAACTCACGCTGGGCACGTGTGCATGCATGCCCAAGATCCTGAGAGGAGAGTGGAGGAGAAGGGATTGCGGCGTGGCCATCCCCCTGCGGGGTGATTTCTCGCTTTCTATCTCTCTGTCTGTCTCTGTCTGTCTGGTGAGCGCGCATGCCATATAGCAAAAACCTCTCCAAAAAAAGTAAAAATAAATAAATAAATAAATAAATAAATAGATGCCTTTTTCTGTTTTTTTTTTTTTTTTTTAAATTACAACCCAATATATAGGAAAACCTAAAGAATCCACCAAATAACTCTTAGATGAAATAAACAAATACAGGAAAGTTGCAGAATACAAATCCAGCATTTAAAAATCTGCAGTAGGCTATACCCATAACACAGGGCTTAAATATTATGTACAGGGAGCCAGATCCCACATAATCACCTGTGGTTGGAGTCCATGGCCCTGTGGGCTTGGGAAACACATTGAGTGTGTGTATGTGTGCATGTGTCCAAAATCCTGATGGGAAGGCAAATTGGAGGAAAGGGATTATGGCATCCCCTAAGCACCCTGGCTATGTCAGTTTAGTACAGAGGAGAGTTCCCAGGTAGGTTTATAGCCCATAATGGCATTTTATGCTTCATTTTGGGGTGTTTTCTCTCCCTTCCTGAATCTCCATCACTCTATCACTCTCTCTAGCAAGTACATAATCCCCTGAGTAATTAAAAATATCTGTAGCATTTTTCTACACCATGAATAAATGAGAAAAAAATGAAGAATAACCACAAAAACTACTTGGATTAAATCTCACCAAGAAAGTGAAAGACCTCTATGAAAAAAATTATAAAAGCTAAACAAGGTACTTGAAAAATATGCAAAAAACAGGAAGACAGTTCTTTTCATAAGAATCAATATAGGTGCTATACCTATTCTATGCCATAGTGATCTACAAATTCAATCCAATTCTTACCAAAAAACCAGCAATATTCAACACAGAAGTAATTATAAAATTTATGCAGACTCACAAAAGACCCATATAATCAGACCAATTGTGTACAAAAGGAATAAAGTTAGAGGCATCTTACTTCCTGACTCCTAAATGTATTGTAAATCCTTAATCACTAAAACAACATAGCACTGGCACAAACACAGACATATGACAGTCCAATGGAATAGAATAAACAAGAAAAAACTTAACATACAGCCAACTGATTTTTGACAAAGGCCACAGATCAAGCCTGTGGGGGAAAAAAAGTTTTCAATAAATGGTTCTGGGAGAACTCAATATCCACCAACATTCAAGTAAAACTAGATCATCTTTTACCAGTTACTTTTAACTCACAGTGGATTAAAGACTTCAATATAATGGACAAATATATAAACCTATTAAGGAAAATATACAAGAACAACATGTTGGAGTGGGCAAAGACTACTTAAATAAGACCCATGAGGCATGGACAAAACCACCAAAAATACAGAAACTTGATTACATAAGATAAAATATTTCTGAACATCAAAGAAAAGAAAAAGCAGAATAGACAATGACACAGTAATATAAAAACCATAATCCAGCAGTAATGGCTAAATTTTGGATTCCCATATCGCTGACCATTATTCAAGTCCTGGACCAGGTGGCTCAAAAATGACAACAAATAAATAAATAAAAACAATTATTTAAAAAAATACTTTATTTCACAAAAGTGTACAATGATTACTTGTAAACCAGAAAGGATTCCTAAATGAAAATACATGCATAATTATTTATATTTATCTTTATAAGTATACATATTTACTGATTATAATTGTATGCATGTACTTACATGCAACTGGCAACACAGTAGGTTTATTTAAACCAGCAGTACCACAAACATGTGAGTAATGCATTACTTTACAAGGTTATGACAGCTACAACCATGCTAGATTACAGAGATTTTGGGGCTTCATTATAAACTTCTTAGACCATGTTAATACATATAGTACATCATTGAAATGCTGCTATGCAGTGCATTATTATATTGGTCAGGAAATACAACTTTGGGCAATCTGTGGCATAATCAGCACATACACTCTAGATGAGAGAAATATATGGAGAGTTCTTTAGGAACCTGTAGTAAATTCCTGCCACACATTCCAGGTTTATATGTATCAAGTGGGTATTTCTAAGAGCTACCTGGGGCCATGCTATATTAGCAATTCTAGAAAAAGCTACTGACTGGTTTGTGTTTTAGCAATCAGTAGCAGTGATCACTGTAGAACACTGAGTGTGCATTTCCAGGTTAGGTGTAAAACACTGTCTAACATGTCATCTATGTGAGCAATAATGACTGTCTCATGATTCATATCCCTTGAGAATTTAACATGCTCTCCCCTTAGAGTCAATTCAAACCATGTAATAAATGTGTTTTTCCCAAGGTATAAGAAAGCTAGAGACCAATTTGTACTCATCTCACAGGGCTCTAAAGGCCTTAAAACCTGCCTATTTCACCCTGTCAATTTTTTCTTGCTTTTTATGCGATTCTCATGCTGAATTTTATTTCATTTTACTCTTCCATTTTAATGTACAAACCCTCATAAAATTTCTAAATACAACGTAAAACACTTGCGGAAATCAGTAAACAACTTACCGAAAACGAATTCATTTTCTTAATCCTGGACAAATACAGAGGTTTCTAAAATTATAGCTGAAAGAGAAAGTGAATCAAGTAGGTCAGAGGAATGATGTTGCGTATTCCAAGATTCTCCTGTGGGAGAACAGTCTTACACATGCGAATGGGCTAAAAAGACATTATTGAACGAGCAATCACAAATTTATTCACTGATAGAAATGAAAGACTTAGTAAAATGTTAAAATAACTTAGTAAAAATGTTACTATGAGGACCAGCAGGTGATGAAATGGTTAGTTTGCTGAACTCTTGTGTTGTCGACCGAGGTTTGAGTCTCAAACCCAGTGGCTTAAACTCACAATGGGAACCTGTTTGTACATATCCAAAATCTAAAAAGGAGAAGGCATCGAGGCATGGCAATTCGCCCTAGGGAGTGATTTCACATTTTCTGTCTCTCTGTCTCTGTCTTCCCAATGAGCACACGTACTTTATAGTAAAAATCCTAAGAAAAAAACAAACAAACAAAAAAAACAAAACAAACAAGCAAACAAAAACAATGGGGACCAGCAGATGACATAATGTTTACATTACTGGACTTCCATGTAATCAACCATGGTTCAAGTCCCTGATTCGATGGCATAAAACATACGCCAAGCACATATGTGTACATGGCCACAGGTATGCTTTGGACCCTCCTATCCACAAACCCTTCTGCCAAAAGCCCCCATGGTGCAGGAACCACTGGCAGCAAAACAGTACACAAGAGTGAGCAGAAGTATCGCATGTCTCAGACTTCTTGCTGCTGCCTTTTGCTGGTGCATGTGAGCTTTGGGACTTTTCCTCCCACCACTCCCAGCACTGGAGCCCTTCTACCATAAGCTAACCCCTGAACAGGAACCAGCAGTAAGGAGAGAGAGGGTAAACAGGAGCACATCTTGCTGCTGACTTTGATGGCACAGGTGTGCTCTGAACTTCTCCCATCCCCCTACACCCCTCTGCAGTATGCCCCATACTGCAGGAGGCAGCAGAAGTGAAAGTGAGCTCAGAAGTGCACATCCCATAGTTCTTGCTGTTGACTTTTGGCTGCAGAGGTGCTCTTTGGATCCCCATGCCCCTGCTCCCCTTTGCCTTTAGTTCCCAAAATGCAGAAGCCAGTGTTAGAGAGAGAGAGAGAGCAGGACAGAGTATCTCAGACTTCTTGCTGCTGCCTGTCATACACACTCATTTGCTTTGGATCCTCCCTCCTGCATTCCTCCTCCACAAGC
This sequence comes from Tupaia tana, assembly GCA_026018925.1. Taxonomy (NCBI): domain Eukaryota; kingdom Metazoa; phylum Chordata; class Mammalia; order Scandentia; family Tupaiidae; genus Tupaia; species Tupaia tana. The sequence continues at coordinate 3,037,139 of JAKSZU010000029.1, forward strand.
CGCCATCCTGCAGGAACCAGCAGTAGCAAGATAGTGAGCTCAGAAGGAATGCTCACCCCAGTTTCTTGCAGTTGCTTTTGCCTGAACAGGTGTTCTTTGGACTCCTACTCCCTGATCCCCTCTGCCTTAAGCCCCCACAGTTCAGGAACCAGCTGGAGAGAGAGAGAGAAAGCATCTCAGATTTCTTGCTATTGCGTTTTACAAATGCAGATATGCTTTGGAACCTCCCCCACCACCCTGTCTCCACCATGAGCCCCATGTTGCAGGAGCCTGAGTCAATAAGAGAATGAGCACAGTAATACCATGCATATTAAACTTCTTGCTCCTGCCTTTTTACCACACAGGTGTACTTTGGACCCTGCCCCACCTTGAGCCCTTCCACCATAAGCACTCACAGTGCACAGCCAGTAGCAATGAAAGATAGAGTGAATACAAAAAGACTGCATATCTCATACTTCTTGCTGCCTTTTGCCTAGACAGGTGTGGTTTGAACCCTGTCCCTCTGCCTTTCACCACCTTAAGCCCCCAGGATGCAGGACTCAGCAGCAGCTAGGGTGACTAAGAATGAGCCTAGAAGGACCAGGCATCTCAGACTTATTGCTATTGTCTTTTGCCCACACACATGTTCTCTGAACTCTCCCCACACAGCGCTCCTTCACCATAAGGTGCCACAAAGCAAAAACCAGCAGTAGAAAGACAGAGACAGAGTGAGCACAGAACTGGGCATCTCAGACTTTTTCCTGCTTTGCCTGTGGAAGTGTGCTTTAGATCCCTCCCACCCCAACACAGCCCTATGCCATCATCTCCCACGGTGCAGGAGTCAGTGGCAGTGAGAGATGGAGAGAATGTGACATAAGAACAGAGCATCTCAGACTCCTTCATGCTCCCTTTTTCCTTCACAAGTGTACTCTGGACATTCCCTGCACCCTTCCACCTTAAGCCTCCACAGTCCAGGAGCCAGCAGTACTGAGACACAGAGAGAAACAAAAGAACCCCATGTCTCAGACATCATACTGCTGCCTTCTGCCAGAATAAGTGTGCTTTGAAATTTCTGCTCTCCATTCCCCACATGCCTCTGTAATAAACCCCCAGGTTGTAGGGGTCAGTGGCAGACAGAGAGCACACCTGTGCATTCCCAGAAGGACAGCACCTCTCAGACTTCATACTGCTACCTTTTGCCCATGTAGGTGTGCTTTGGACTGTCCCCACACCTCACCCCTCTGCCATAAATCCCATGGTGTAAAAGCCCATGGCAGAGAGACAGAATAGAATGATCTCAGAGTCCTTGCTGTTGCCTTTTGCCCACACAGGTGTGCTTTAGACCTTCTCACCACTCATGTGCCCATCCTCTACAAGACCCCATGCAGGTCTGAGCCAGGAGCAACAGAGAGTGAGCACAGGATGGTGGAGCTTCTTTCTGCCTTTTGCCAATGCCAAGGTGCTTTAAACTCCATATCCAATGCCCCTCTGCCTTAAGATCCTAAAGTGCATGAGTCAGCATTGGCAAGAGAGTAAGACAGAGAGAGAGTGAGCACAGGAGGATAATTATCTCAGACCTCTTGCTGCTACCTTTGGCAACTCTAGATGTGCTTTAAAATGCCCCCCACCACTCTGCCCTCCACCATAAGCCCCCATCGTAAAGGAGTCAGTGGCAGTGAGACAGTGAGAGTGAGCACTGACTTTCAGACTTTTTGTTGTTGCCTGTTCCCTGTAGAGATTCACTTTGGAACCTACCTCTCCAGTCCTCTGCCATAGCCCCTATGTGCAAGAGCCAGTGATAGCAAGAAAGAATGAATACAGTACCTTGCATCTCAGACTTCTTGCTGTTGCCTTTTGCCTACACAGGTATGGTTTATAATCCCCTCCTGTCCACACTTCCTTAAGTCCTCACCTGGCAGGAGTCAGGAATAGCAAGTCAGATAGAGAGCATGAGTGCAGAAGAACCTCATGTCTCAGTGTTCTTGATGCTGCCTTTTGCCTTCATAAGTGTGCTTTTGACCTTCGCCATTGCGTAGGCCCCTCTGCCATAACTGACACAGTGTAAGAGTCAGTGGCAGTAAGAAAGAGTGAACACTGAAAGACAGTGCATCTCAGAGTTCTTGCTTTTGCCTTCTGCTTGAGCAGGTGTGCTTTGGACACTCTCCCCAGTGCACTTCTACAGTAAGCACTCATAATGCAGGAGCTAGAAACTAGTAGGAGGGAGGGAGGGAGGGAGGGAGGGAGGGAGGGAGAGAGAGAGAGAGAGAGAGAGAGAGAGAGAGAGAGAGAGAGAGACACAAAGTGAGTTTATTAACTACACATCTCAGACTTCTTGCTGCTGCCTTTGCCTGCACAGCTGTGTTCTTGACCCTTTTCCCACCTCACCCTGCACCTTAAGCCTCCATGGTTCAGGAGCCAGGGGCAATAAGAGACTGAGATTCAGCATAGATGGATCACACATCTCAGACTTCTTGCTTCTGCTTTTAGCTCAAGCTGGTGTGCTTTTGAAGCTCTGGCATACCCCCCTCTACCTTAACTCCCCATGGTTCAGGACTAAGTGTCAGCAACAGAGAGACAGGGAGTGCAGAAAGACCAGACCTCTCAGACTTCTTGCTTCTGCTTTTTGCATGCCTTAGTTTGCTTGGAGATTTTAGTTAGCTGACTTATACTTCCTTCTTTATTTGAATCAACCCCAAGTGCAACTAATTCTGAGAGATTGGAACAGCAACCAACATCTAAAGCTGGCTACATTTACCCTTCTTAGATTGATAGAAAAGTCCATCTCCCAAAAACACACCTGAGAAATAGAGCTCATCTTCCCCACTAACACTACAGAATCAATATGAAGAAAAAATATCTCTCTCTCAAGAGAACCGAAAAAGTCCTCCTCAACAAAAGAGTACAAAAGAACTCACAGAAATATCAGAAAAATAATATAGAATGTTCAAAGTGACAAAACTGAATGAGATGAAAGAGAAAACAGACAACTATCTCCAGATGAGGAAATCATTCCAAGACATGAAAAAGAATTCCATAAAGAGACAAACACCATAAAAAAAGAATTAAACAGAACTCCTTGAGATAAAGACTGTAACACAGAAAATAAAAAAATACCTCCCTTGAAAGTATTAATAGCAGATTAGACCATGCAGCAGACAGAATCTCTGATTGGAAGACAAAGCCATTGACTTAAACAAAACCACCAAAAAGAATGAAAAAATAACTGTTGGGGACAAAAACCAGCCTGTGCCTGAGAATTAAGCCAGAAGGAGAGAATGAAGAAGGGAGTTGAAAGGAACCCCATTCCTAGACAGAAAGCCAAAGGGACTCCATGGCCAGCCAGATAGCTCCTGGCATGGGCTGAGTCTCAAGATTGTTTGGTAACATTCCACAGCCAAAATACTATCTAACTACTAAGTTAATGATAGCTATCGATCTTGTACCAGGAATACAGCCTACAAAGAATCTCATGTATATGTATATATATATATTTTTTTTTGAGAGGTTTTTGCTATATGGCATGTGCACTCACCAGAAAGACAGAGAGACAGAGAGATAGAAAGCTAGAAATCATCCCCCAGGGGGGATGGCCACACCACACTCCCTTCTCTTCTATTCTCCTCTTGGGATCTTGGGCATGCACGCACACGCACCCGCCTTGAATTTTAAGCCACTGGGTCCAGGACTCAAATCATGGTTGACTACATGGGAGTCCAGCAACATAGCCATTAGGCCAACTGCTGGTCTCTCATGTATATTGTATAAGGTTTTCTATAGCTAAACTCACTACTTATTTGATTTGATTTAGAATAAATGGGTTCTGTTTTGGCACAGTTTTGCTTCTGCTCTAAGAGAGATTTAGTCCCGTTTTAACTTTTCCTCATCTCTTGCCTCAATTCTTCATGACAGTCTGCCTTCGAGCCTTGAGTTCCTCACAAATAATCCCTCAAAATGATGTTGACACACCAGAAATACTAGGCACCATTAAACACCCAAATATCTGAATAATTGGTATTCCAAAAAGTGAAGAATCACTATAGCATTGAAAACCTATTCCATGAAATACTTGAATAAAGCTTTACAAACCTAGAGAAACATTCAGACATCAGACCCAACAAATACAAAGGACCCCAAATGGAATAAACCTAAGAAGATTCTCACAATGGTACATCACAGCCAGAATGATCAAAATTGAAAACAACATTCTTAAAATGGCAAGAGAGAAATGTATAGTTATTTTTATTTACAAATTGTTATCCTACAAGGCTAACATCAGACCTCTCGACTGAAACAATGCAAACAAGGAAAGAACAGGAAGACATATTCAAAACACTGAAAGAAAGACAATTTCAACCAATACTAAACCCTGTGACATTATCCTTCAAATTAGAAGAACACAAAAATATCATTCCCAGATTAAAATAAAAACCTGAAAAAATTTATCAACACTAGACCAGATGTTCACAAAGTATTGAAGGGTGTACTATATCAGGAAAACTAAAAAGACATAAACAAATAAGAGAACAAAAACAAACTGGAAGATGGCTAACAAAATAACAGTGATAAGTCATTAATATCAATAATTGTGTAGAATGTTAGTGGATTAAATGCTCTAAGTAAAAGGCAGAGATTGGCTGAAGAGATTAAAAAAAAAAAAAGCCCTCTATATGCTGCCTACAATAAACACACATCATAGATAAAGATACACATAGACTGAAAGTAGAGGGCTGGAAAAATATATCCCATACAAATGGAAATTAATAAAAGGCTGGAGTCATGATACTGATATCAGACAAACTAGACTTTATGACAAAAACCGTAACAACAGTTAAACAAGGAAACTAGAGGGCCAGCAGATGGCATGGCAGTTAAGGTACTGGATACCTACCTACAAGGCTAACCATGGTTTGAGTCCCAGACCTGGTGGCTTGCTTTCTCACTTCTCTCTCTCTCTTTCACACTCTCTAGTGAGCACAGGTACCCTATACCAAATTAATAATAATAATAATAATAATAATAATAATAATAATAATAAATGAAATAAAATAATTCATTTGTTTAAAAAGGCACTGAGTAGTATTAAAAGTATTATTCATCAAGAAAATATAGTGCTTATAAATATCTATGCTCTCAACACTGGAGCACTCAAATACGTGAAAGAATGCCTGCTAGATCTAAAGGGAGAGATGAACAGCAATATGCTAATCAATGGGGATCTCAACATCCCACTATCTCCTTTGAAGAGATCATCTAGACAAAAAATAAGCAAAGAGATACAAATTATGATGTACCTTATCTGCCCATGTTACATAATAATTTCCAAAGATACCTTTTAAGAGTTATGCAAAACAATATTTTAAATAATTTATAATTGGACTACATTAAAATAAAAATTCTATTAATCAAATGATACACTTAAAGGGTGCAAAGAGACGTGACAAGAGTGTGAGAAAATAATGACCATATGTCTAATCAAACATACTTCTCTTTTTTTAATAAAAACTTTTTAAAAAACAGGGTCTTGCTAGCTTATGATCCTCCTGCCTCCCAAGTACTAATTTTTAAGAATTATTTATTCAATTTTGTTTATCCTTTTTTAAAAAAATTGCTACAGGGTACACATACTCACCAGATAGAGACAGAGAGAGAAAGCTACCAGGTCCAGGACTCAAATCATGGTCAGTCTTGTGGAAGTCCAGCACCTAGCCACTATGCCACATCCTGACCCTGTAACTAAACATTTTTAATGAGAAAAAAGAGATAACTCCCCCAAAGAAAAGTAGGCAAAGACACTTAGACACTTTAGCTAGATTTCCAAATGTTCAATAAATGTGTAAAACATGTTTAACATCTTTAGTAAATGGGGAAATACCAAAATCAAATAAATAAAACAACAGCATCAATAAACATTTGGAACTGAACTCTAATGGGAAAAAAAAGGTTGAATGTCTAGTTATCTATACTTTAGGAAACTGATTCAATAAGCTCCCAGACACACATACAACCAGCACAAACTCAAAGAAACATAAGAATGTAAGTACTATGATAGAATTCATAGCACTAGTTTAAATCTTTGAAACTGAGGTGGAAGAGGCAAGAAGTCATTAAGTAAGAAAAGAAGGGGGCAGTGTAGGGGACATGGTTCCTGGGGTAAGCCATATTTTAGCTCTTATAGGTCCAATTTAATAAATAGTATAAAATACAACATAAGTTATATGAACATGACATTTGTATGCAAGTTTTTAGAAACAAATATGTAGAATATGTAAGAAAGAAATGTACAGACCTGAAAAATGTGGTTTCATATATGGACATGAAGAAAAACTCACCTTTACAAAGATGACCACTTTTTCAAAATTCATCAAAATGAAGGGCTATCTCTGTCACTGATACAAATATTCCATCAAAATTCCAGTATGTTTTCTTTTCATGGAAAAAGGAGACCAAAAGTTCTAAAATTTATCTAGAATATCAAATATAATATATAATTAGACAATTTCTGAATTAAAGCACTGGAGTAAATGACAAAAACAAATATTATCAAACTACAAAAGAGCAATCAAAGACAAAGATTAAGAGATAATAATATAATCAAAATCCATAAACTAAGTCATACTGAAATAGAAATTATTAGGCCACCCCATGGTATAAGGGTTAATGCAGCTGGATCCCACATGGCCAACCATGGTTCAAGTCCCAGACCCAACACCTTGAAAAGCAGACCAGCCACATGTTCAGGTGTGCCCAAAATCCTGAGAAGAGAATGAAGAAGAAACTTAGGCATGGCCATATTTCTGATTTGAGATTTCTCCCGATCTCCTTCCTTCTCTCCTTCCTTCCTTCCTTCCTTTCTCTCTCTCTCTCTTTAGCAAGCACACATGCCCTGTAGCAAAAACTGAAAAAGAAAAAAAAAAAAAAAAAGATAATGCAGGTCCAGCTTGGAGTCAATAACAAATGTAACTGCAGTCTTGGAAGGCATAAGGTTAACCATGACTTTGGATCTCCAGCTCAGTCTAAAATTAAGCCTATGAATAAGTACACATGCCTAAGATACTGATGAGTTAGAGAGCTGGGGAAACACAGTAATGAATCCCTGTATGTGCTTCTCTCTTTCACTCAATCTTGAGTGGACATGCATGCTCTATCATGAATAAAATAAACCAAAAAAAGAAAATGCAATAGAAATCTAAATTTGGAAAGTTTTTGCCCACTAGTGCTTCCATTCTTTCTTTATTGCTTTTAGGTTTTTGACATAGTGCGCATATGTTCACTGGAGAAAGACAGAGAGAAGGAAAGGCAGATAGCCACACCACAATCCCTTCCCTTATATTCTCCTCTTGGAATTTTGGGTACATGCATACACATGTGCCCAGTATAATTTTCAAGCTGAAAGGTCCAAGACTCAAACCAGAGTTAGCCCACATTGGAATCCAGTGCCTTAACCACCACACCATCTGCTCGCAACAGTGCTTCACTTTTTGGCAGAGTCGTTATTAAAAAATCCTGAGGCTAAATTGGTGGATACATGGGCCTTACCAAGAGTAAGCACAAACCACTAGGCAGAAGAGTGAAGTCATCTGAAATATATCAGACTCTCTTAAGGCACCACATGATAAAATCCTCACTTGCCATCCAGTCAACCAGAATAGAAACTACCCATCTGAACTCACACCAAAGTGTAGACCCAAGGACCCTTGAGCAAATAAATTGGCTAGCTTTTACAATACTTAGTTTGTTCCTTACCCAGAAAATGCTAAACAATACATTCAAGCTCCAGCAATGTTTTTTAACAATATCATAAGAAAGTCTTAAATACATGTCTGATACAGCCATGTGTAAGACTTTTGAAAAACTACAGAGCAATTTTGTGTACATTAGTAGATGAACTTTTAAGATTTTTACATCCTGTAAGTCTTTGTACTTAAAAAAGGCAGCAGATGGCCTAGCAGTTATGTCATTGGACAATCACATGGCTGACCACAGTCTGAGTACCAGGCATGATGTCTTAAAACTCACAATGTGTATATGTACATGCATGCCCAAGATCTCGAAGGAGAAAAGAGGAGAAGGGACTGTGGTGTGACCATCCCCCCTAGGGAGAGATTTCTTACTTTCCCTCTCACTGTCTCAGTCTCTCTCTGATGTGCATATGCGTACTAAGGGAAAAACTCCTACACACATACAAAAAAATTTTAATTAATAAAAAACATAAGGATTTGTTACTCATTCAAGAGTACTGCACTACATTTTATTTACATTTTAAATATTGGTTTAAACTAAAAGTGTCATATAGTCTAATTTTCCTATTTTATATAATGTAAAATATGCTCTTTTGGGTCAGTGGGAAGCACTGTGGTTAAGGTAGTAGACCCCACACATGGCTGAGTATGTGGTTCAAATCCCAGATCCAGTGACATGAAAACCATGCCAGGCACATGAGTTAGTGAGTGAATGTGTGTGTACACCTAAAATCACAGGAGAGAGGAGGAGAAAGGATTTCAAAATTGGCCATCCCCCAAGGTTGGGGGGATGGAGGGAATGCTTTCTGGTGAGTGTGTGTGTCCTACAGCAAAAATACCTTCAAAAAACAGAAGAAATAAAAGCTCTTATAAATTTTCTGCAGAATTTATCATCTTAAGAAGACATTGCGGTTATTAAGTGGAAAACTCTTTGAAACCACATAAGTCATAACATTTGTTGAGGGATAGGAAAGGTATTGCAAGTCATGTTTGTGTTAACCTCAATGTCACACACAAAAAAATTTGAAAGTAAAAAAATGGTTCATTTGATTGAAATCTGGTAAAGAAAACAGATAACACTAGCCAAAATGTCAGAATGTCTAGCATCTACAAATAACCAGACTCTGAGAAAGACACATCTCAAATCTAATTTATTTCCATTTTTCTTATAAGGCAGAAATACTTTGGCAAACCCTTCCTGAACTACTAGGAAAACCTATCAAGATAGAGGGTGTATCCACTTTTTTCTAGTTACCAAATTTGGTGACAGATGAAGTTTAAGTGAGTTCAGAAACAGGAAACAATGACAACAAATTGAAAGAATGGATTCTATTTAGAGAGCACTGTAGACAGACACACAGGATGACAGGTTATAACTTCACGCCAGGCCACACTCTAAGCTTTCTCCAATAAGTAACATTGTTAGGGCTTTGCCTATCCGAGTCAAATTCTCTATCCTATCTAAAAGTTGGTTCAAACCTCTGAGCAGCATCCAGTACTTCAGGAGAAGGTAGGATTATCCAAATTTTGTCCACTCTAGGAAGAAAGATCAATACTTACTTTAAGTAAACTGAATTTTTTTTTTCCTTTCCCAGGCTCTTCTGCCACTGCTGATGTTCTAATACAGCATTCAGGCCACAGGGGTATTCTTTTAGGTGAGATTCCTATTTGTATAGTATAATTTTCTAACTTCCCAATACTTACTTTATTACAAATAAAATGCTACCATCCATCAGTACTTCAAACTGCCTAACAGAAATTACTGTCATTGGATTCTGAATTTGAACTCATATAAGATTCTTTTTTTCCTCTTTAGGTTTTTGCCATAGGGAGACTGGGCTTGCTAGAGAGTGGCAGAAAGAAGGGAGGGGGATGAGAAAACACCAAGCAAGGATGATGGCCACACCACAATCCTTTCTCTTCCATTCTCCTCCTGGAATTTTGGACACAAAATCACATGCACCTAGTGTGATTTTCAAACTGCCAGATCTTGGACTGAAGGAAAGGCTGCTGCTTCCTTCAGCCAAGTGGCCACTGTGCTCAGGACTATGGCCAGTTTGTCTATTTCTAGCCAGTCAAAAAGTGCTCATAAATTTTTTTAAAATATGAAAGAAGGGTTTATTGTTCAAGGTCCTTCTCTCTGCTGCTCTCCAGACCAAGAGACACTACACTTTTCATTTGGAATGTAGCAATGATACGGATAATGCTACTTTCAGCTGTCATTATCTTAAGCAGGCTACACCACCTGATGGCCCCTAAAAGTTTTTAAAGTTACCCAGGAGTGGGACAGCCAGTGGCATTGAGGAAAGGCTGCTAGATCCACATGCAACTTTGTAGTTTGATTCCCAGATCCAGTGGCTTGAAAATTACATCCAGAATAGTCTGGATGTAATTTTTTTTCACATTTTTTTCCCAAAATCCCAAGAGGAAAGTGGAGAAGAAGGGGTTTTGGCATGCCCACCCCCGTGGGGGGGTATTTCTCCTTTCTCCCAACCTACTCTGCCCATCTCTGTCTCTCTCAGGCAAGTACTTGTGCCCCATAGCAAAAATCTTAAAAGAAAAGTGTAACTTACCCAGGAGTGCTAGGCAGACCAAAAAAATGCTGGAGGCAACCAGAGGCTTCATTCACTTTAAGACACCAAGACACCCCACAAATACAGCTGCCATGGGAACACTTAGTCTATAAAGACTCCACAGTTATTTCACTGGGAAACTGGGAGTATTTCACTAGAACAGGAAATAGGCTAGTATTACAGATGGGTATACTTAATGAGATACAGAGTAGCATCCATGCTATGAAGTGCTAGGTGTTCAGATCCAACACCTGGGCAGGTTCTTATCTGATGGTCACAAAGAATGAAAAATGTGGACAAAAGGAGGGGATAGTAATTAAAATTTATTAGAAAACAGTCAAAGCTTCCAGCTAAGCAAATGGGTATACTCAGGGTGTCAGAATGGACCCTGACAAGAAAATTAAAAAAAAAAAAAAAAAAATGTGAAAAATAACTTTGTCTAAGGACATGGAGAAAAAAATACTTTTCAAAAAGCGATGCCAGCACAAGAGTTTTGTGCCACCAGGAGTCTTAAACTAATCATTGTCCTTGTGTTAGACACTGTGCTCAGGACTATGGCCAGTTTGTCTATTTCTAGCCAGTCAAAAAGTGCTCATAAATTTTTTTAAAATATGAAAGAAGGGTTTATTGTTCAAGGTCCTTCTCTCTGCTGCTCTCCAGACCAAGAGACACTACACTTTTCATTTGGAATGTAGCAATGATACAGATAACGCTACTTTCAGCTGTCATTATCTTAAGCAGGCTGCAAGCAGCTTTCTGTCCAAGCAAGAAGCAAGAGCTAATAATTGATTTCTGCTGAGAGTTGTGACTGTACTTTTTATTAAAGGCTTCACTGTACTGACTCTATTTGTCTCCTACCCTCCATTTCGTGGACTCCTCACGCTATCTACCTAACCAGAGAGCTTACTCCTCTCTCATCAGGATCCCGTAGCAGAGCTGGAAACTGAACTCCTGGTTCTCTGACCCCCTGGCTCCTCAACCTGAAGCAGGAGAACCTCCATTGCGAATTCTATATTGGAAAGTTGCTTAGAACTTTTTGTGTAAACAAGAGTGATTGACATTCCTGCAGTCTTTACTAAATAACCTGAAACCCCCAACCTTGAGAACTTCCTTAGTGATAAGCTCCTTGCCCCAAGCCATGAAGACCATTAAGATCCCATTGTGTTTAGGCAAGGGACTGGAAAGTGCCCTTAGTAATTATTAACCTGCTTGACCTGGCTTCTGTGACTGCTTTCCATTGTAATCCCCTCTCTCTTTCTTCTCCGCCCCCTCCTCAATGGTTACCGTTCCCACCACATCAACGCAAATGTGCTTTTTGTTTTAACCAACACCCTTCTCCCTACATCCGGGGTTCCGGGGTCTTTGAGAGACACGAGAGCTCCCACAGTCGCTGGTAATACAGACTCCTATAACTTGGCTATGACTGGATGTCCTCTCCTTTCTCGCTGATCAAAATATAACAAACCAACCCTGTGCCCAGCTTGGACTGGATCACCCATTCCAGAGCTTCTGGAGTCACCTTTGTACACCTGAATGCACACACCCACCTTCCGACAAAGCAGCTACTGAAAACAAAGCCCAGGTCACCTCTTTCCTCACCCCGGACCTGCACACCCCGACGCTTCTGTTACTCTCCCCACCCAGCCCGGACCAGGGGCTGCACCTTCCTTTAGGCGCCCCTCCTCCTCCACCCGACCTCCCCCCCACGTTTCTGCTCCCACCAAGGAAGAGGAGAACCTCTCCACTACTAGGGTCCTCAAAACCCACAACCCTCCTTCATATTCAGACTCACCGTCATGGACACCGTGTCCGGCAGAGCACGGTCAGCACAGCGGCAGGTTCTCCCCAGCGACCAAGCAGAAGGAACTGAGTGACACAGGTGGAGAGAGAATCTGAAAAAGCCGCCCTCCTCGGCCTGTGCTGATGACGTCATCGGAGCAGAGACTACATTTCCCACAAGGCTCTGCGACCCGCAATTAGGCAACAATGTGAAGGTTCCTGTGCTTTCACAGAGGAGAGTCCTGTTACCAGGAGAGTAGAATGTGATGGGAGAGGAACAGTCTCTATCCAGGTGAGTGAGAGACAGGATCCTGGTTCTTTATTAAATCCTGGTTTGACATTTCAGAGATAATGAGGAAATTTATATGCGGGTCACTTAGTCAATGACATTAATAAGTAATTTAACACTTTTGTTGTTCTGATATAGTTATTCCTGTTATACAACCAATGACTCTTTTTAGTAATGCAATCTAAAGAATGAAAAATAATGTGTTTTAGGTTATTAAGGAACAGATAATTACTATGGTAATTCTCTTGCAGTCATTAAAATATGCTTATCCTCACCCACTAAGCTGATTTTTGAGTGTTTAATGGTTATTACAGTTGGAAAACTGCTCTAGTGTATTTTTAAGATAAGACAGCAGAATAATAGGATAGGTGTATTTCATATTCCAAGTCTATTTACACTTCAAGTATCCAATAATTATGTGACCAAAAGCTCCCATGTTTTATCTAACAAATGTTTAATTATTTGGGGTGTGTCTGTGTGTGGGAGATGTACCTGACTTACCTACTCTTCCTTGATTTTGTCCACAAACCAGGCTAGGAGGAATTTCATACACATTTTGCTATCACTGAGTTTCTTTTCAAACCGAGAACTGACCATCTTTTTAAAACTTATTTTATTTAACTATATTATTATTATTATTATTAATTTGACCAGAGAAAGAGAAAGTGAGAGAGAGGGAACGTGAAAAAGCAAACCACCAGGTCTGGGACTCCAGCCACGCTCAGCCATGTGGGAGTCCAGTGTCTTTAACCACCAGGCCACCTGCTGGCCCCAAAATGCCCATCCTGATTCATCAGGGTTAATGTTAGACTGGTGTGGTGAAACGAAGGAATAGTATGAAAAGTGAGTGAAGATTGGGAGTGGTGACTGGAGGGGGTGCAAGAGACACAATTTTGTTCAAGACATATCCCTGATTTTTGTTTTTCCTGTTATATGCCCTGCCATGTTCAAATTTCTATATCTTCTCTGATGCTCTAAGTGTCTTTCAGTGACTCTTCTCTATAGACACAAAGAACTTAGCCTTGATCACCACAGTACTCTCTCACCTTCTAGTTTTGAATCCCTGGTCACCCTTCCTCCCACACTTGGAAACCAGGTCTCTCTTAAACACATATTGATATGTTATTGGGGGGATTACTTAAATACAGGATGATTGGCAGGGGGTGAGTGGGGGAGTCAATCTCTGACATTCTCACCTCTAAAACATAGGTGTTGTTTGCTCTTTTTGTGGACTTTAGTTTTCTGTGTTTTAACATGAAGACAATGAGGGTCAGCAGGTTATATGGTGGTTAAAGTGCTGGGTTTCCACAGGGGTGAAACATGTCTAGTCCTGGACCTGGAAGCTTGCTTTCTTACTTTTTCTTTCTCTCCATCTCTCTCTGATCAAATTTAAAAGTAGTAGTAAATAAAATAAAGTAAAAAAATGCCTACAAAAAAAGAAAATGGAGACCATAATACACATTTGCATGTGTAGACCTCACCTTGGGCTCACCTCTAGTAATAGACCAAAAACCAATTTCTATCTTCTTCCTAAGATGGTAAATTTTTCAGAAACATGGAAAGAAGACTCAGTGTTGTGAGTTTTTTTCCAACATTGGTGATGTATTGCAGTTTTCGGTTTTCCAGTTGATCCTTTTCTTATTATAATTATTCCTAAGGGAATAATTGACCTAAGGGGCCAACTCTGTGAAGTTAAGGCAGCCAGATCCCACATGGCAGACTGCATAGTTCAATTCCTGTACCTGGCTTGAGAAACCTATGAGGTGTGTATGAAGTCATAGCCAAAATCTCAAAAGAAGGGAGAGGTGGAGGGTAAATGGTTATAGTATGGCCATGGCCCAATTTGGGTGCTTTCTCACTTTCCCTTTTCTTTTCCTCTTCAGTTAAAAAAATATGTATTTTGGCAATGTTAAAATAATTTAAAAATATAATTTATTTTAGTGTATTTATCTTATATTGTGTTACTTTTCTGAACTTGTTTATTCATACTAATAGTCTGTAGCCAATTTCTAGCGACATCCTAAAAATTGTGTCATGTCATCCACAAATAAAGGTAACTTGATGTATTCCTTCTTAATATAAATACATTTCAGTTATTTCTGTAGTGACTCCTCATAGTAGTTGACCTTTGAAGTTCCTACTGAGCACACACTTGTTTTAGAGCCCCTGCAAGGAGGAAAGTGTGCCCTCTGTGGAGATAGGGGCCATAGGCTTCTTCTCACACTCCCTACTGTGTTCACACAGGTCCTAACCATACCACTTTGTCTAACTGTGTGTATATGCTCCAGCCACTGTCTCAGTGTGCAGGGCTGCTCATGGCACCTCAGAGATGTACATATACAAGCACTGTTGTTTCTCAGGATAGTCTATTTGGCAGTGGATCTGCTTTCAGTGTGGCACCATGCTGCAGCTGACTGGGGCCCAGAAGGTGAAGTGACCCTGTGCATGTTCCTTCTTCAGATTAGTGCAGTTTTATGGGCATCAGAAATATCTTACGTTGGGATGACCGGGAACTTCAGGGCTCTTCTGTAGCTAGGAATGTGGTCTCTGGTGACAATGGGAACACTAGGAACCTCTCACTTACTCTGTCCAAGCACTGGGGTATATCTAGCATCTCAAACTAAGCCAGAGTGCAGACACTAGAACAAATACCAGGTTTCCAATGTACAAGCATCAGCACACACACAAACATTAAGAATAACCAGGAGAGAGTCATTTCAGGGGACAGGAGAAAGGAAGATTTTCTACTCATAATTCAGCCTCCAGCAAACAAAGCTAGCATGGTAGGGAGCCACTCTGGCCTTCTATCTCTGTCTCTGTGTCTCTCTGTCTCTCTCTGCTTCTGTCTTCTCATTATTTTGGTAATTTTTCCTTTTTCCAATTTTTTTAAAGGTAAAGTTTTTTCTCTTGCTCTCAGCTCCACCTTTTGTTTTGTTAATAATCCCCTCTGGTCCTTCCACCCAGGCAGGAAGGTTGAGGCCTTCCTTCAGAAGAGGATTCCTCATGGCTCCTGCAAACTAGTCATTTCGCACTGTGCACTAGCGTGCCACGCGGTTTTCTATTTTTTGGGGTGTTTTTGTTGTTGTTGTTTTTTAAAGAAAAACAATAATTACATCTTTTTCGTTTTTTTGTCTATTTTTCTTTCTTTGTTGTTGTTTCTCTCTCTCTTTTTCATTTTCTTTTTCGTGTCTCTCCACTCTTCAATATCTATTTAATGTGTTTGTAGATGGATCTAAGGGCACTATAGCTAAACATCCAAATACTATTAGGGTTAACATATTCCTCAATATCTACTGAATCTGCTGCACCAGCGATCACAACAGAATGGCAAAGAGATTCCAGATCACCTCTTTCTGCTTGCTCCTGAACACTCAGATTGAACTTCAAGAATTCAAAAGAAACACACCATTCATCAGATAACAAGAAATCACCACAGGACCACAAGAAATATGGGAAAGCGAGAAAATACCTCTCCTCCAAGGGAAAAGAATAATTCCTCTTCATCCACAAGCAGTTCAATGCAAATCATGGAAACGTCTGATAAAGAAGGCGAAGCTAACTGAGATGGAAGACAAGAGAGACAATGAACTGCTAAAGAGAAAGGAGAAAGAAGTTGCTGAGTTCCAGGAGGTGAGGAAACTCTTGCAAGATCAAAAAGAGGAATTACACACTTTACAAAAGAGTCAAAAAGAACTGTTAGAAATGAAGTCTATAATACAGGAAGTCAAAATCTCCCTTGAAAGTATTAAAAGCAGACTAGATCATACAGAAAAGAGAATCTCAGACGTAGAAGAAAAAATTGCTGGCCTAGAAAAATCCACCACGAAGACTGAGAAAATGGCACAAAAATTTGAGAATAATATACTAGAAGTACTAGATACCATCAAACGTCCAAACATCCAGATAATTGGCATTCCAGAAGGTGAAGAGACCCATAAGGGCATTGATAATCTATTCCATGAAATCCTGCAAGAAAACTTTCCAAACCTAGAGAGGCATTCGAAGATCCAGTGCCAGGAAATACAAAGGACCCCAAATAGAATCAACCCAAGAAGATCTTCTCCAAGACACATTATAGCCAGGTTGACCAAAACCACAGACAAAGACAAGATACTAAGATTGGCAAGAGGAAAACATCAAGTTACCTACAAAGGATATCCCATCAGGCTAACAGAAGATCTCTCATTGGAAACAATGTGGGCGAAGAAAGAATGGGAAAATATATTCAAAGTGTTAAGAGAAAAGCAATTTCAGCTGAGAATAATGTACCTGGCAAGATTATCTTTCATGTGGGAAGAAAAGAGAAGAACATTCTCAGATAAACAAAACCTGAAAGAATTTACCAGTACCAGACCAGATCTCCAAGAAGTTCTCAAGGGTGTGCTATGTCAGGAAAATTAAATACAAACACACAGAAAGAAGAGTTCAAAAACTAAGAAAGTGGCCAGCTTAATCATAGGGACAAGTCTGGTGTTGAATATTATATCCCAGAATTTAATAGGAAAAATGGAACCAGAACAGAAGATAAAGTACATGAGACTGATAGGTTCATGCACCTACCATTTGAACAGAATCCTAACCTGTTTCCTGGCTTTAAGAAAAGTTCCTTAGCATTTCTATTATTTAAGTTAAAACTGGTTTTCTTAATAGTACCATGTGAACTTACTATTGAAAGTAGTTAGATTATTTAAGAAATTGTGTGATCAATACAATGTGGGTGGAAAAGTAATGGAAGACAATTGTAGACACCAGAGACAGTGGGACAAGAGGATGGGAAAGGACAGAGGGTCAGAAATAGGGGTAAAAAATTTTAAGAACTATAAATGGAAAATTTTTGATAATTATATGCATGATTAAGTCACTATGCAGTATATTCTGGATGGGAAATCACATTTTGCATGCTGTGATGATGCTTAGGGAAAGAATGTAAGTTAAGTTACAAAAAAACAAAAAGTTTCAGAAAAAAAAAATCCATCCGATGACCGCAGTAAAATATATAACCCCAGCTAGGTGCTACTTTATAGGATGTCTAAAGTTAGACATGTGTTCATGGAAATGTATATATCAGCTGTGTTTGCTATGAAAATATTTAGATTAATTAAGATCTTTAGTAATTCAATAAAAAATGGGGGGGGACAGTATAAAAAGTAAACATAGATACCAGAGAAAGTGTGGGAAGAGAGTGGGAGATGGCAGAGGGTAAGAGATAGGGAATC
The DNA here is from genome assembly GCA_026018925.1 of Tupaia tana. Classification (NCBI taxonomy): domain Eukaryota; kingdom Metazoa; phylum Chordata; class Mammalia; order Scandentia; family Tupaiidae; genus Tupaia; species Tupaia tana. The sequence continues at coordinate 3,054,714 of JAKSZU010000029.1, forward strand.
AAGGATGGGGGTGGGAAGGAAAACATACAGGAAACAAGAAATGGAAAATTATTTGTTGACAATAACATGTATGTTGATGTGCTTGATTGAGACAATATACAGTGTACTCTGGATGGAAAATCTCATTTTGTATGCTGTAATGTTATTCAGTGAATGAATGTAAACAAATAAATTTTTAAAAAAGTAAAATAAAATAAAAAATAAAAAAAAGAATCACCAGAAGAATGTGATGTTACCCAACTGACAAAGTAAAGTGCAGGGACTGACAGTAAAGGGAAGATGCACAATCTGCTTGACAGAGATTTCACAGTCATGGTTTTGAGGAACCACAACACACTTAAAATACACAGAAATATTTCAACACACTTTTGATATATATGTGGCAAGGTTCTAGAAGAGCTTTTGGGGTGGGAAATATTGTGTCTTTGAAATATACAATCTTCTGTGGTTGCTGTTTTAGTATTTACATTTTGAGTTTTACTTTCAGTCATATCTTTATTTAATTATTTTTTTCAGCAAGTAATTATTCAGCAACTCACTTCCTCAGGAATAGTTTCAGTACCTGGATACCTATTGGTGAATACAGTAATTTAAACATGGCTGTAGTCTAATAAAAAAGAGACAGTCATCTTAACTATACAGAATACACTTAAGCTCTAACTATATTAAAGTCTATAAGGAAAATTGTAGCTTTCCATTAAAGAGAAAAACAGTTGGTCACAATACCAACCACACTCTGGGGAGTCTGAAGGATTTACATGGGAAGAGTGACAGTTAAGCAGATTATGAGGGAGAAACAGTATTTGAGGATGATGGAAAATCTTATCCAAAGACCACAGCAGAAAAATTTAGGTACAAATGTAGAAGGGAAGTAAGGCCCATCAGCCTGAAGTATAGTAGAAGAGGGAAAGGAATGTAAAAGAGGGTTGAAAAGGTAGACATGATCTTATTGAATATCTTGGGTTTTACCTCAGAGAAGTGAGGAAGCCTTGAAATGATTTTAATAGATAAAAAAGTATAATCTAATTCACTTTTTGGGTTAGCCTAACTATTGTGAGGACAATTTATGGGGACAGGCAAAAATAGAATTAGGAAAACCAGGATGGAGGCTGTTGGAGATGTTTAGGGAATAGAAACTGATGACTTGGACTATGGAGATATGTGAATTTATGGTGAAGAGAATTAATCATAAATTGGATTTGAGATTGGATGTGGGGATGAGACTCTGGAATGACCCATTCAAAGATGACTCAAGTATAATTCAACAGCTTCTAGAATGAGTAGCTGGCTGTGGTGATGCCATTTAGGTTACAACATGGGGTACACACAAAGAAATCATAACTTTGGGTCAGGTCTTGAAGGGGAGGCATAAATGTCCTCTTAAATTTTTCAGGACTCAATGGCTGGTTTAGAGTAGAGGTAAGTGTATTCAGATGAGTGGCAAGGCAGAAGTAGAGAAGAAATTATGGCCAGGAAAATAGATGAGTGGATCCAGAGGAAAAAAGAAATTGTCTGTAATAGAGTACCTATTTCAGGATCCTAGGTCTATAAAGTCAAAATTGATGTGACAGGATCAGTCTCATTAAGCCCATGGCAGTTGAGGGCAGTATACTAGCAAGGGCAGCAGGGGAGATCTTAGTAGAATTAAGTAATGTTAAGTCTGATCTCCCCTTGCTTCACTTCAGGAAGGTTAAGGGAAGAAGACAGAAAGAATGCAAGACAGATTACAACAGCCCTTTCAAACAAGATATTCATATGCCTGTCTTCTGCTACAGTACATTGGTTATCAAATGCTTTTGGAAACTTCCCAAACTAAATCCAATGCCAACTTTGTTTTTCTTTATTATTCTTTGGCATTTGGTAGGTAACCTGTTTTATTTCTGTGGTTACTGTGAGAAAATAAAATCCCCTTTAGTCTTCGTATTGACCACAGAACACTTAACAACAGATTATTTTATTTTTATTATTTACTTAGGACTCACTGGACATTTGTTTAAAAGTGAGCAGAAAGCAAACACCTGGCTCTAGTTTGGAAATTTATCCCTCACTAGTTTTCCACATTTATAGTTTCTTTATTCACTGTGTTTTCCTTTTGGAATGTTTAGTGGTTGTGACTACTCAAAATAACATATGCTGTAGGGCACATGTACTCACCAAAGAGAGCAAGATAGTGAGAAGGAAAGTGAGAGATCAACCTACCAGGGGAGAATGCTATGTCACAATGCCTTCTCCTTTATTCTCCTCCTGGGACTTTATACACATGCACACACACACACATATGTGCCCAGCATGATTTTTTTTTGGAGAGGTTTTTGCTGTAGGGCACGTGTGCTCGCCAGACAGACAGAGAGAGACAGAGAGACAGAAAGGGAGAAATCACCCCCCCAGGGGAGATGGCCATGCCGCAATCCCTTCTCTTCTATTCTCCTCTTGGGATCTTGGGCACGCACACACATGCACCCGGTGCGAGTTTTAAGCCACCATGTCCGGGACATGAACTGCGGTCAACTACATGGGAATCTAGCGACATAGCCATTATGCTAATTGTTTGTCCCGCCCAGCATGATTTTTAAGTTACCCTGTCCAGGTCTTGAACCACAGTCAACCATGTGGGAGCCCAGCACCTTTACCACCACACCACCTGCTAGCCCCAATAGCATCCATTTTTAAAGTTACTTTTGTGCTTTTCCTTCCTCACTCTCTTTTGTTTTGTTGGCAATTTTCTTAGTACTACTTTCCAATTAACCTACTCTCTGATTACTTTGTTCGTCCCTGCTCCTAGTATTTTTTCCTCTGCATATAATGTAAAAATTTCATTTCAGTTAGTGTGTCTTATTTTCATGAATTTTTATTTTTATATATCATATTAATTTCTTCTTAATTTACATTGGCTTTTATTTTGTATGTGCTCAATAGAGAGAGACAGAGAAAGAGAGAGAAAATTATAAATCAATCCTTGGGGGTGATGGCTACCCTGCAGTCTTTTCTCTGCCATTCTCTTGAGATTTTGGGTATCTACATACATGCACCCAGCATGATTTTCAAGACACTGGGTTTGGGACTCCAACCTGAGTTAGCTATGTAAGTTCCAGTGTTTTCACTTTTAAGCCACCTGCTGGCCTGACTTGTTTTGTTTTGTTTATTTCAATGTATTTCATTCAATTTGTACAATATTGTTTTCTTTATTTCTTTTCTATTTATAGGAAAAATAGCAAAATTATTTTATTTTCATTGCCAACAATTTGATATAAAAATTTCCACGGTCTCCAATTGAACTGTATGTCTCTTTTCTTTAGAATGTCCTTTTTTTTCATTAAAATAATTCCTAAACCACTCTATGTGCTCGACCTTCTGTTTAACACTTAGATAAGGCTTTTTGGAAAGGCCACAAGCCACCAGCTCCGTGAAGTGACAAATTGGTCCTTGTTTTGGAAAATCCTCTAGGTATTTATAAAGAAATACATGTTCATGAAATTCTGAACAATCATAATCAAAACCTGCTTCATTAGTAATTGGGAACTCCCACAGCTTCCATTCTTTTGTCCACTGGATCATCTCTTCAAATTCATTCAAAATTAGCTGTTCACTGACTCTGGAAACCTGCTTAGCAAATTTCACATCCCAAAGTGAAGGTGATGTTTCTGGTCCAGGTGCTTCTTCAGTAATTGCCTTAGTGTCAAAAATATTAAGTCTTGGGGCCAGCAGTTAGCATAATGACTATGTTGCTGAACTCCCATGTAGTCTACCGCAGTTCGAGTCCCGGACCCCGTGGCTTAAACTCACGCCGGGCACATGTGCGTGCGTGCCCAAGATCCCAAGAGGAAAATGGAGGAGAAGGGATTGCGGTGTGGCCATCCCCCCCCCCCGGCGGGTGATTTCTTGCTTTCTATCTCTCTGTCTCTGTCTGTCTGGCAAGTGCATGTGCCCTATAGCAAAAACCTCTCCAAAAAAAAAATATATATATATATACATACATATATATATATATATATATATGTATATATATATATATATTAAGTCTCTTCCTCTTGAATATATTTCTCTTAAGACATTTTCTAAGATCAGCCATCCTCTCCTGGCCAAGGTCACTGTCCAATCCTTCATCAAACTGAATCTGATGCTCTAGTCTTGTACTAACTCTAGCTGTAACAGATCTGGCAACTTTCATATCTTATATTATGTTCCTGACACTAATTTTAGGTCTCTTTCCATCTACCTGTGCCCTCACATCTTTCTCATGCTGCCGGAGTTGTCTGAGCAGTTCTGATTAGGTCATCTGCTTGTTGAAAGGGAGGGCTTCTGCAACAGCAGATGGAGACGCCACCAACTCAGGACTGAGCTGCTCCTTTCTCTTCTTTGTTGTATCTTCTGTAGTTTTCTTAAGCCTGCCGATTGTAACCTCCAAATTTGCAAGTGGTCTTCTATTAGGTGGCTTTGTTGTTTGTATATTTACAGTATTTAATTCAAACTTCATGCTCTTAATAATATCAAACAAGTCTTTTTTTGTATTTTCTTTGACATTGTCTAGGCTCTCTGATTTTGAAAATCTCATTGGTTGGAACATACTGCTCATATTTCTTGTTATAGATAACACTGTTTGTACCAAAATACCTTTGGAGATTATTTTTTGTTGTTACTGTTCTTTGCGGAGCAGCCACTGGCAAGACCATAGCCACCATTGCCTCCAGGCTTCCAGAAGACAAACGGTGGTGGGAAAGTGGGCAAAGAGGTAGGAATGCTGAGAAACACACTGAATAAAAAAGGTCCTTTATTTCTTTACAGAATTTAAATATACTTGGTGTAAGTTCATATTGAGATTGCCCTGCTAGTGCTATTCTTTTCTAAGTAAACTTAACTACCAAGCGATGATTATTGGGCTTTCCTTTGTACTTAGTGGTAATTATTGGGCTTTCCTTTGTACTTTTAATTTTCTTCATAATATTTTAATTTATCAAATTAAATTTAAGGATTTTTCTCCCTCTTTAGTTTTTTGCCTTCATCTATCAGCCTCGGAAATTCCATCCCAAGACTTGGTATCGTATTTAAAATTGTAAATCATATCTGGAGTTACTCAAGACCTGGATTCCTCATTTCAAGGTCCAAGGTGTTACTTTGCAAATCAGTTGCATTGCTCTGCATTTTTTTCCAGCTCCATATTGCTGTCAGGAACTCTGCCTCCTCTTCTACACTTACCTATATCCTTGTAAATTAGTCTATATAATCTTGAAGCCAACAGTTAGATTTCTTTTTGGGAAAATGAGACAACCAGAGTTTCAGTTACCAAATAAGGAAATGAGAAGAGAAACATTCAGTACTTACAGAGTTTTCTTGGGTTTATCTTGAACTGTATGAGGACCTATTTTTCTTTTGGTTTAGAGAGATTTTTTTTTTTGCTATAGGGCATGTGCACTTGCAGAGACACAGAGAGACAGGAAGCAAGAAACCGCCCCTGTCCTGGGAATAGTCATGCTGCAATCCTTTCTCTACCATTCTCCTCTTGAAATTATGAGCACACATGCACATGTGAATGGTGTGAGTTTTAAACCACTGAATCTGAGACTTGAACCATGGTTGACTACATGGGAGTCCAGTAATGTAACCATTACACCATTTGCTAGTCCCAGGATCTATTTTTCTTGAGATTAGTGGAAAAGTACCAGCTATGCCTAACCCCAACATCTTTTGAAAGCCCTTTAGCCCACATTAGGTCTTTTTATTTTTTTCTTTTTTTGTGGAGAGGTTTTAGCTATAGGGTGCATGCACTCAACAGGAAGACAAAGAGAGACAGAGAGAGAAAACGAGAAATCACCCCCCAGGGGGGACAGCCACGCCACAATCCCTTCTCCTCCATTCTCCTCTTGGGATCTTGGGCAAGCACGCACATGCGCCTGGTGTGTGTTTAAGCCACTGGGTCTGGGACTCGAACCATTGTCGACTACGTGGGAGTCCAGCGACATAGCCATTAAACTAACTGCTGGTCCCCCACATTAGGTCTTTTAATCCCCATAATCTCCAGAAAATTGTCAATTCCAAATAACAATATCTCTGATCTCTCAAATATCTCAATGTCTTTATCAGTTGTATGTGGCAAGGGACATCTGCCCATAGTGAGCAGTTTTTTCTGAAAACCACTCCTAATTGGAAGGGATCTGTCACCTGTAGCTTTTCTTAGGGTTGCTGTAAGGAAGTATCACCAATTACATGGCTTTAAAAACAGAAACCTTTTATTCCACAGTTCTGGAGGGTACAAGTGTGAAGTCGAGGCTTCAGCAGGGTCAGGCATCCTCTGCGACTGCATAGACTCTGTCCTGGTCTCTTGTCAGCTTCTGGTTTTGGTATTGAATCTTTAGCAGTTTTTGGTTTGCAGCTATCTCACTCCAATTCCTGGTTGGTCACAAAGCATTTTTCCATTTTTATAAAGACACTTATTATATTGGGTTCCATACCACCTCAGTGACCTCATGTTAATTAGGTCTGAAATTACAGTATTTCCACAGTTCCAGGTACCAGCAGTAGGTCTTTAACATATCTTCATGGGGCAGGGAGGGACATGACTGCAGCCTCGCCCTATGTCAGAAGCAGTAAAGGAGTGAGGGAGGCCATAAGGATATGTGACAGTCACAAGACATAGAACTGCCTTGGTCATACTCTCATTTGTGTGTGTGGTGGGTACACCTTGCAATGACCAAATCTGACACCATAAAAGCCCTGAAGTTTGGAAAAATTTTATTGTTTTATTCAAACTAAGTACTTCCATCACAACACGTATTTAGTATAATGATTATAGAAGTGCTATTCACTCATTTATTATACAAAATCTTTTAAACCCATTGCATATTTTATACTTAAAGTACATCTCTATTGAGATTAGACATGTTTTAGATGATCAAGTTAGGAAAATGTTTTTCTTAAAATTGATTGGCTAGGGGCCAGCAGATGGCATAGTGGTAAAGGTGCTGGACTCCCACATAATTGACCCTGGTTCAAGTCCCAGACCTAGTGGCTTGAGAAGCATACCAGTACATGTGGTGTGTGCCCAAGATCCCAAAAGAAGAATGGAGAAGGGATTGTAGTATGGCCATCTTCCCTGTGGGGTGATTTATCATGTTCCTTTTCATTGTCTCTGGCTCTCTTCAGTGGGTGCATGTGCCCTATGACAAAAACCTTGCAGAAAAAATGATGGGATATTTTTTAGAGCAATTTTTAATTAACAGAAAAATTAGCAGTGGTTTGTTACTCAGCCCTACCCCAAAAACCTCTGCCCTCCCTTGGCACCCTCTCACAGCCCAGTGCAGTGCCAGTGACAGTTCTCTGTAAGAAGGGACACACCACCAGTGGATGGTGTGGCAGGAGAAGCTTGGCCATGGCACTTCTGGAGGGCCATAAGTTGAGTACCTGATGGAGGGACATTCAGTGACCATTGCTGCTTCCATGGCTCTGGAAGTGGGCATGGGCTACTTGGGCTTCATCTTCAGTCCCATCTGGAGATCTTTGCTCCCCAGGCAGGGCCATGGCACCACATTTCCCCAGCCACCCATGCCACCCCACTTGATGAAGCAGCAGTGACTTCTACCTACACAATGGCCAGCATTTTTGAGGTTCAGGCACCACTGCTACAGCTTCCCTGCATGCTCACATTCAGATCTCTCAGCAAACATCAAGGTCACATTCACTCCCTATGCAGCCAGAACAGGAAGAAGCAAGAGATGCCTGAGCCCCTGAGAAGTTAGTGCAGCTGCTTTCTGAACATGGGCATTCCAGATACCACAGCCACAACAGATACATTGGACACCACAGCCCACCCCACAGCTCATGCCACCACAGCCCTCTCTGACATGAGCCATTGGTACTGCAAACTTCTGTCCATTCATTTCCCAGGAACAGCGTCTTCATGGTGCAAAAATGGACTGTGATATTACCTGACTTCAATTTAATGTCACAATGTGTAGCCTCTAAATGAAAAATAAAACTTCAGGTGGAGACAGCCCAAAGGAAAATTAGAAACCACCTCATTTTTGTGCAGAATTGTAGGAGCAATCACATTGGCTACTAAAAATAATCCATACTATACAAGACAGTGGACAAAGCTGGCTGAGATCAGTCTGGCACTGTCTCTCTGAATTATTATTTCATGCTAGCATTGCATTACTGTTGGACCCGCCAACAGTGAACAGTTTCTGAGTTTGGGGGTGAGGATTAAGGAAAGACAAGAAGACAGGATAGAAATGGGAGGACTGCCAGTCAATACTGGTCAGCCCCAAATGTACTTTATTGTTAATATTTATACACACTCCAGAGATTTCTGTGATGTAAGGTTTTAAGTCCTTACTGAATTTATCAGGTTGTTATAACAATACTTTGGAACATTCCATTCAAAACAATCCCAAGACATTCTGCTCATAACAATCCAGCCACCCAAGGCCATGTCCGGATAAAGACCCTGGTCTTATTCTCATGGTCACATCCAGCAAATTCCTCATGTCTCCTCTTTGGCTCCCCACACTTTACCAGGGAGAACGAGACAAAAGTTCATCAGGAGATTGGTCCTCTGTGTGAAAGCAAATTAAAGAGCAGGCTTTTAGGAAAAGACAGGCTGGGGTTGCCTTGTGTTAGTGACACTGTGAGACTGCTCTCTTCTGGGAGTGCCAGGCCTCTCTCAACCACATGGAGTGCTATCTGCTTGCTCTAGTGGAGCCTGGACTTCAGAGAGCCTGTTCAGGTAAGGCCACTGTCATCTGAGCCTGAGCCTGTCACCTCACAGCCCAGATATGCCTTCACCCAGGAAGACAGATTGCCCAGAGCAATCATGGTCTCCTTGTGTACACACTCCATATTTTTTTAAGAAGAATTATTTATTTAATTTTATCATCATCATCATCATCATTATTTTAATTCACCAGGGAGCAACAGAGAGAGCATGGGAAAGTGAGAAAGCAAACCTCTAGGTTCATGACTCAAACTGTGGGAGAGTCCCACACCTCAACCACCATACCACCTGTCGACCTGTACACATCCCATCTTAATTACCACCCCACAGGAACTACCATGGGGATTAAGCCAGTCACCTGCACTGTTGTGCAAATAGCCAGGTCTCTGGGACTTCCCAAGACCACCTTGTGCACATGGTAACCACAGTACAACAGGTGAACACCAGCTACTGATAAGAACTATACCACAGAACAGAACTTGTATGGCCTCATTCCCAGTGTGACCCATAGCCTGTGAACAATGCAGCAGTGGGTCTTTCATACTTGGGTAACTCAGCTGTCGCAGGTGGTGTCCGTCCCCACAAAGCACCAGGACCCACCTAGTCAAAGCAGCTGGAACCTAAGCTGATCAATATGAAAGACTAGGAGTGTGTCATTCTCTCACTGAGCATGGACTCGCCGCCAGCCACTAGGAGGAGAAGGGATCCCAAACTAGCTCCAGGAGAGCTTTGTTCATATCAGACTCAGACTTTTTGGTGTTGAATAAAGATGTCGCTGCTCACCTCACTAGTGTTTAAGCACATCTTCTCTTTTCAGGAAAAAGTGACTTAAAGTGACTCTTTAAGTCACTTTTAAACAAAAACCACAGCCAACAAACCTGGTTCCCAAGAAGACGGTTCACAGAGTTTATAGCTTCCTTAGCAACAAATGAAAAGTGAAAGTGCATAAATAAAATTAGATAGTACAATATTCCCTTCACTGTTATCGTATGGATGCCCCTGTATAAAGTCCTCCAAGGAACTGCTTTGAACTGTTTTCCAGCATGGCACAGCAGGAGTTCCCAGTTTGCTACTTTCAGGCTCAGTTTTGAATTAAAATATAAACTCAAGGTCCTGCTTCAGGGACTAATGTCTCCAGGTGTGGATAGTGTCATCCACACCTGATGCAGACAGATCTCCCAGAACTAGGTTCCTGGAGGGACCCACAGGGGACATACCACTGCCCCAACAGCACCTAATTTTTAATTGGCTTTGAAATTTAAAGAAAGTTTTAGATAGAGAATCAAGAAAAGCTAGTTTTCTAGAGAACATAAGCTAATTCATACACAGAAATCTATGACCATGGTTGATCACACTGACAGAACATCAGTACTATCCTCTATCTTTTTTTTAATGTGTGGTTGTACTGACACTTTTGATTTCTATCTTCCATATTCATGTTTTTAACATTTCCAAAGATCTAGTAAAGTGTAATTAACGAGCACATGATCAATGTAGCATGGAAAGAACACAGAGGAACATTCCAAATTTACTTGGCTATCTTGATTATTATCTTTCAAGCATTTTATATTTTCCCACCTTTCTAACTGGTCTCCATAAAAAGAAAAATGATTATAAGGCACTAAGCAAATAATTAATTTAAATGGTCTTTAAAAATTTTTCTGGAGGGTGCATGAGAGAGAGAAAAAGAGAGGAACCCTCCTCTCAGGATGATGACACTACAATCCCTTCTCCATTTCTCCTTTTGGGAATTGTGCACATATGTATGCACACTCACACACACACACACACTCCCAGTGTGTTTTCCAAACTTCCAGGTACTTCAGATAAATGTAATCATGGTTCACAGGGTGTATAGCTTCCTTAGCAACCAATGAAAAGTGAAATCATGGAAATAGAAGTAGTACAGTATTCCCTTCACTGCTATTGGATGGATGCCCCTGCATAAAGTCCTCCAAGAAAGTACTTTGAGCTGCTTTCCAGCAAGGCATAGCCAGTGCTTTTCCCTATAGTGGGGAGGGCAGCACTAACACTCACACACTCCCTTGAAGGGTGGACACTTCAGAACTGTGCTAAGGTGTTCAGTATTTGCAGTAGGTTTATCATGTTATTCATGTGCCCTCAGTGAGCAGGAAACAGTCTAGTAGAAATAAAAGTGAATAAAATAGATGAGGCACTTACCCATATATCACAGTCTGTCCTGGAAGACAATGCCAAAGTAATAAAAAGTTGAGAGAGCCACAGGTAGATTCAACTGGGCCAGTTAGACTACTTGAAAAGAAATGTTGTTTATTTACTGCTCAGAACTTAACTACTGAAATGATGGAATGAGTGAATGATAGTAAGGTGGACTTCAGTGAGAGTTTCAAGTGCCAAACTAAGCCATTCCAATCCCTAGTCAGAGCATGAAATGACAGTCATCAGTTGTGAAGATCACGGATTTGCTAAAACAGCACAAAGGGGATAATTCATACTTGATTCACTGCTTTCTATAACAATTTATTTATTTTTTAAAAGAATTATTTCTTTATTTAATTCCATTTGTTATTATTAGTTTTTAACTTGACCAGACTAAGAAAGAGAAAGGGTAAGTGAAAAGGCAAGTCACCATGTCTGGAACTCAAACCATGGTTGGCCATGTGGGAATCCTGAGGCTTTAATCACCACACCACCTTCCAGCCTTCCTATGACAATTTATTAACAGCAAAATAGCAGGTAGTTGTCATTTTTTTACTTATTGTAGTATTTTCCTATAAGGCCACTGCAGTCTCTGAAGAGAGACATGGGAGGAAAGTGAGAAATCACTCCCCAGAGGAGATGGCTATGCAGAAATCCCTTCTCTTCCACTCTCCTCTCAGGATCTAACTTTAACTGCACAGTTAGCCATATGGGATCCCATGCCTTAACCACTTGCTTCCCCAGTTTGTTTGTTTATTTATAGATTTCTGCTATAGGATGTGTGCATTAACTGCATAGAAAGATGGACAGGGAGAGAGAGGGAAAGTGAGAAATCATTCCCCAGAGCAAATGTCTACACTGCAATCCCTTCTCAATTCTTTCAGGATTTGGGACACACATGCACATGCACACGGCCAATATATATTGGTAGTTCTTCAATATACACCTAAGCAAAGAAGACAGTATTAGGAAATCCAGTCAAGTCATGTGATTCAGGACAAACAATTCAGCCAAGCCACAAGACATAAAGGTTTAGGCCTAGCCAGTGATTCAGAGATTCTCCTGCACTGATTCATGGAGCTGCTGTGAATAATGCTCACCTGAACAAAGGTGACTTTAAAGGAGAATCATGAATGTATGGAGAAAACAACAAATATTTTGATGGATGTGAAGGAGGAGTCACACATTCACCATTTTTATACATTTAAAAAATTATATATAAAAAATTTGAGAATATAGATCTATAAAATATATACATACAAATTATATATGTATAATGATAAAATACAAAACGGTTTTTGGATTTTTAAATAGAACATGGAACAATTGGACAAAGGCAGTTAATATGTATGTCACCTAAAGTATTTCACATTTTCTGTGTTGAGAGCTTAGTATCATACTCTCCTGGCACTATTAGAATGAACAGTACTCAACTGTGACTTACACTCCCCATGCTTATACTACCCTTTATAGCCCTTTGAGAATTGGATGTACCTCACACATCATCTCATTTCTATGTAGGTCCAGAAATCATGATTGAAGCATTTCTTATTTTCCCTATGTTCTGAAACCTTAAAATAGCATCTGGCAGGGCCAGCAGTGGCATGGTATCTAAGGCCTTGGATTCTCACATGGCTGGTCATGGTTGAAATCTCAGAACTGTGGCTTGCTTTCTTACTCCCCCACCCCTATCTATCTGGTGAGGGCACATGCCCTGTTGCAAATTACACACATAATAATAATAATAAATAAAATTAAATAACAAATTATTTAAAGATAAATAAATAAATAAATAGCATCTGAGTTGTTAGTTTCTTAACCATTTGGCAAATTTCAGGTACCTTTTGGTTGCTTTTCTATAGCTTTATGCAGTGCTACATTAACTCTGGAAAAAACTGTTTTTAAGTATGTTTTTGTTGACAATAAAACATTAAATTCACATCTCCTAGTCAATTATTGATTACACCTGTCTTCTTACCAATTTACAAATACATTTTTCTCTGCAGTTAACTGGTCTTCATAATTATTTTTCATTTGGAAATTTTCAGCTTTTAAAAGAATATTACTTAAAACTACGCTTTGAGATTTTAAAAAAATAGTTCTTTTTTGTTTCTTATTTAGTTAGTGTTATGTATGTCTTTATTATTTCTTCATTCTCTATGGAATTACTCTAGTCTTAGTATCTTAAAAATCAACCTTACTTTAAATATTCAAATGTTCTGATTTTTGTTTCTGAGAAGTTTTTGTTTTAGGGTGTGTGGAAGAGAGAGAGACAGAGTGAGAGAGAAAGTGAGAAATCAACTCCCAGAGTGAATGCCCAGGCCCCAATCCCTTATTCTCCATTATCCTTCCAGGATCTCATGGCATGCAGCCACACGTGCCTGGCTTGGTTTTAAAGCCACCATATCCAGGATTTGAACTGCAGCTGGTCATATGGAAGTCCAGTGTCATAACTGCTACACTATCTGCTGCTCCCTTGATTAGTTAATTAAGCATGCTAAACCAAATGTTTTATGCAATCAGACTTTTGTTGACTTTGTTTTTATGTTTTATTGTTACTTTTTTCCTTTTTTGTTTTTGCTATAGGGTGTATGCACTTGACACAGTCAAACAGAGAGGGAAAGAGAGAGAAAAAGAAAATGAGACCTAAGCACTTATGGAAATGATCATGCCACAATCCCTTCTCGTCCATTCTGGGGATTATTGGGCATGCAGGCATACCCATCTGGCATGTTTTTCAAGCCACTCAATTCAGAACTCAAACCACATAGTCAGTCTTGTGGGATCCAATTGCCTTAACTTCTATGCTGAGTTGGGAGTTAGACCTCATTGTAGATACATAGAAAATGAGCTCTGCATATTTTAGTTACGGTGGTTTTGCTTTCTGTGGTCTGGTAAATTTTCACTATGTTCCCATTTCTAGCCTCAGAAAAATTTAAGATTCCCTATTGGTTGGGCTAAAATCAGACTGAAACCAATTACTGGAGCACAAAGAGTGACTATGAAGCCACTGGGTCTGGGACTCAAATGATGACCACGTGGGAGTACAGTGCCTTGACCACCATGCCATTTGCTGGCCCCTGCTTTGTAAAAGTATAATCAGGGTTCTGAAAGTTCTCCCAGTCCTATCTGCACACTTGTATATACTATATGTAAATCCATTTGGCCAGCATCTCTTTTATCTGTAATGTTACCATTTAGTTATTTTCTATCCAATTACTCTCATCTTGCTCTTCGGGTATAAATTCTTACTTGTTCTTGTTATATTCAGAATTGAACCTAATATTCCTGAACTACTGCAAAATCTCATGGCCTCATTTCTCATAAGTATTTTGAGCTTTTAAAGGGAGCTTCCTTTACTGTGCTTTAAAAGATATTAACTTTGTACTTCAGGTACTGGATACCCACATGGCTAACCATGGAATGAGTCCTGATTCTGGAAACTTGAAAATCATGCCAGCACAAGTGCATGCATAACCAAAACCCTGAACGAAGAATGGAAAAGGGATTGAGCTGTGGCCATCTCCTGTGGTTAATATATTGTTGTGGCCTTTAGACACCCAAGGCTTGTCTACAAAGCACATTTCTATAATCCTCTTGTGAGCAGTGAGCATCCAGGGTCAGCTCCTGGATGCTGACATTAACTTCACTTCATAAACTCAGCATCTCAATATGCATATGGTCCTCACTGTATAGGTCTTGGTTGTAAAAGGGCTGAGGTCCCAATAATTTCACTTATTCTGAGCCTCCCAAAGACTGAATATGGGAATAATGCTGATGGAGTGGACAACAAACTATATTAATTTATCTCTTCTGTCTGAAAAAATGGAGAAACATTAAAAATAATGTGCTGAGACAAAAACAGCAGGTGGCTTGAGAGTACAGAGAGAAAGTTGAGGCCAAGCTAAGATATACCTACAATGATGCACTGTCTCTTTTGGAAAAGTTCTTGATCCACCATGCCTCCCAAGCAGAGAGTAAAGTCTTCTACTTCAAAGTGGAAGATGAGTACTACCATTACTAGGATGAGGTTGCTGATAGAGATGATAAGAAAGGGATTGAGAATCAGTCAAAACAACCATAACAAGACACTTCAGAAATGAGGAAAAAGGTAATGCGACTCATACATCCTATCAGATTGGATCTGGCCCTTGACTTCTCTTTTCTGTTATGAGATTCTGAACTCTCCAGAGAAAGTCTGCTCTTGGAAAGATAGCTTTTGATGAAGCTGTTGCTGAACTCGATAAATTAAGTGAAGAGTCATACAAAGCCACCACACTAATAATGAAGTTTCTGAGACACAATTTGACATTGTGGACATTGGATATCCAAGGAGACAGCTGAAGCAGGAGAAAGAGGGGAAATTTATTCAGCCTTCCAACTTTTGTCTGCCTTATTCTAAAATTTACATAGTAGGCCATTTGTCATCCATCCATTTGTTCCACAAATAGTTTATTGTTTACAATTTATGGCATGCTTATTTTACTTGTATTTGAATTTCTATATTTCCCTGTGGTTTTTATGCTTGATATTAGATAATTAAAGTCAGTTACTATTTAGGAAGTTATCTGTTTTCATCTTGAGGTGGTCAATATGGAAATGTAGAATTTTTGAACAAGTTGCTGTTGTTTGACATAGTACATTTGATACTTTGCTGATCTTTGAGTGGAGCACAACCCCATTCCAAAACAGCCATAGCAGGAAGAGGAATTGTTTCATGCTCAAAGGACCCTCAGGAAACTCAGCAGTCTTTGATAACATACACTACTTCAAACAATTGACTCAGAATATAGTTAGTCAGGATTTATTTTAGTTTTAGTTTTAGCTACAGGGCATATGCACTTGCCACTGGAGAGAGATGAAGAGAAAGAGAGAAAGAGAAAGCACAACTCCTTCTCCCCCATTTTCTTTGGGATTTTGAGTACACATGAACACATGCCTGGCATGCACTTTCAGCCATCCAGTCAGTGACTTCAACTACTTAATTGGCCTTATGGGATCCAGCGCCTTCAGCACACCACTCGTTGGCACAGCATTGTTGATTTTAGAAAAACAGAAAAACATTCTTTCAAAGAGGCCAGCAAGTAGCATCATGTTTAAGGTGCTGACCTCCACATGTCTGGTCATGTTTCGAGTCCTGGACTCATGCCTTGGAAATCACACTGGGAGTGTTTGTGTGTTTGTGGGTGTGTGTCCAAAATCCTGAGAAGAAAATGAAAGAGAAAGGATTGTGGCATGGCTTCCCCCCCTTGGGGGTATTATCTCAGTTTCTGTTTCTGTCTCTTTGGTGAGCACATGTGCCTTATGGTGAAGCAGGCATGACACCATCTTAGAAGAGTGCCTCCAAGAGAAGTGGGGAATGAAGCAAGTGTGACTATTTTGAAAGGGTGATTTCATTTTAGAAACTATGCTTCCTTCTCCCCCTCCCCTGAGTGCAGATAGGATCCAAAGAAGCCCCACTCCCATGTGCCTCAAGAACCTTGACTGGAACCAGAGAAGCCATTAAAATTTCATTGTAATCAGAACTTACCCTCAAGACTAATTAACCTGCTTGCTTTGCTTCTGTAGCTGACTTTTTTGCTTTGAAGATAGAAAACCCTATCCCCTATCTCTCCTGAAGCCCCTTTACTTTGTTCCTTTGTCCTTGTAAAATATCTGTGCATTTTGGCCTATATAAGCCCCTTTCTCCTTTCACTCGGGGCTGAGGGGTTTTGAGAGATATGAGGCCCCCGTACGCTGCTGGCTCAATCGATAAACTTCAATAAATTTGGCTATGTCTGGATGTCCTCTTATTTCTCGCTGAGTACACTATAACAATGGTAACCCCTCCCCCCTTAAAAATAAAACTGTTTCAAATTTACTTTTCTCATGAGTAAAAGAGAGAAGTAAAGTGAGAGAAAGAAATCTATACACAGAGAAACAGACACTTTTAACAGTGTTTCTACACATTATCTAACTCAGGCTCAGCTAGTCTGCTCTTATGGGTAAAAGTATATCCAGCACACTCAGGGAGGTCTCCAGAGGTGAATTCTAAACCTTCTCTTTTTTTTTTATGTTTATTCATATATATTTAATATTTCTTTTTTCAATGTATCTTTTAACAAAACCTGATGTAATAGTATTTAAAATATTACAGATTCTTGTTTGATAAAATTTGTAGCTAGAAATTTTACATATTCGTAAAGAATATGATTTTTTTTGTTATTTTTATGTATTTTTTTATTATCTATTTTTTTATTACATTGAATTACATATAACTTTACAGTGTATTACCTTGCTTTTTCAAAAGGGAATGCCATGCATGTCAGTCAGTACAGAGACATTAATATCCCCACTTCAACATTCAATATCTTTCCTATGTTTCCCCCAATCGTTATTATTATTATTCTAATTATTTTTTATGATAAACATGATTTTTTTTTCCAATTATCAGATCATATAGTTCCCAACAATAGGGAACGTAGACTCCACTCAGGGCTGGACCAAGGGTGGGTCTCGTGCAGCCCCGCAAATGTAGGTGAATCTCCATGGAACACAGTTTCAGGAACGCGGCTCAGGAAAGCAGAGACGGCCATCAGCTGATGCGGCACGCGGGGCAGATCCCGGCCACGGCCCGCGGGGCAGAGCCCCAGCCACGGCACGCGGGGCAGACCCCGGCCACGGCACACGGGGGCAAGCCCGGCCACGGCACGCGGGGGCAGACCCCTGCCACGGCACACGGGGCAGACACCTGCCACGGCACGTGGGACAGAGCCCCGGCCATGGCACGTGGGACAGAGCCCCGGCCATGGCACGTGGGACAGAGCCCCGGCCACGGCACGCGGGGCAGACCCCGGCCACGGCACGTGGGACATAGCCCCGGCCACGGCACGTGGGCCAGACCCCGGCCACGGCACGCGGGGCAGACCCTGGCCACGGCACGCGGGTCAGAGCCCGGCCACGGCACACAGGGCAGAGTCCCGGCCACGGCACGCGGAACAGAGCCCCGGCCACGACACGCGGGGCAGACCCCGGCCACGGCAAGCGGGGCAGAGCCCCAGTCGGGCCGGACTTCCGGATAGGGCATGCGGAGCAGAGCCCCGGCCACGGCACGTGGGGCAGACCCCGGCCACGGCACGCGGGGCAGACCCCGGCCACGGCATGCAGGGTCAGAGCCCCGGCCACGGCACACGGGGCAGAGTCCCGGCCATGGCACGCGGGGCAGACCCCGGCCAAGGCACGCGGGGCAGACCCCGGCCACGGCACGCGGGACAGAGCCCCGGCCACGACACGCGGGGCAGACCCCGGCCACGGCACGCGGGGCAGAGCCCCGGTCGGGCCAGACCTCCGGATAGGGCATGCGGAGCAGAGCCCCGGCCACGGCACGCGGGGCAGACCCCGGCCACGGCACGCAGGGTCAGAGCCCCGGCCACGGTACACAGGATCAGAGCCCCGGCCACGACACATGGGGCAGAGTCCCGGCCACGGCACACGGGACAGACCCCGGCCAAGGGACGCGGGGCAGACCCCGGCCACGGCACACGGGGCAGAGCCCCGGCCACGACACGCGGGGCAGATCCCGGCCACGGCACGTGGGGCAGAGCCCCGGTCAGGCCGGACCTCCGGATAGGGCATGCGGAGCAGAGCCCCGGCCACGGCACGCGGGGCAGACCCCGGCCACGGCACGCAGGGTCAGAGCCCCGGCCACGGCACACAGGATCAGAGCCCCGGCCACGGCACATGGGGCAGAGTCCCGGCCACGGCACGCGGGACAGACCCCAGCCAAGGCACGCGGGGCAGACCCCGGCCACAGCACGCAGGGCAGAGCCCTGGTCGGGCCGGACCTCCGGATAGGGCATGCGGAGCAGAGCCCCAGCCACGGCACGCAGGGTCAGAGCCCCGGCCACAGCACGCAGGGTCAGAGCCCCGGCCACGGCACACGGGGCAGACCCCGGCCACGGCACACGGGGCGGACCCCGGCCACGGCACACAGGACAGAGCCCCGGCCACGGCACGCGGGGCAGAGCTCCAGTCGGGCCAGACCTCCAGACAGGGCACGTGGAGCGGAGCCCCCGCGCCCTGACCCCGCACCCCAGCACGTGGAGTGGAGCCCCCGCGCCCGCCTCCCCACCCCCGCGCGCCGGCTCACGAAGCGGAGCCCCCGCCTGCCGCCCCTGGACGCTTAATTGTATCTAGTACTTCTTGCATATTATTCTCAAAGTTTTGGGCCATTTTCTCAGTCTTTATGGTGGACCTTTCTAGGCCAGCCATTTTTCTCTTCTACATTAGAGATTCCATTTTCTGAATGATCTAGTCTGCTTTTAATACTTTCAAGGGAGATTTTGACTTCTTGTATTATAGCCTTCATCTCTAACAGCTCCATCTGATTCTTTTGTAAAGTGTGAAACTCCTCTTTTAGATCTTGCATGAATTTCCTCACCTCCTAGAACTCTTCAACTCCTTTCTCCTTCCCCTTCAGCAGTTCCTTGTCTCTCTTCTCTTTGATCTCTGTTAGCTTTGCCATTATGAATGATCTGAATTGTTTATCAGACATTTCCATGAATTCCCTTGAACTGTGTGTGGATGAAGAGGAGCTATCCGTTTCAATTGGAGGAGAGGCATTTTCCTGCTTCTCCATATTTCTTGTGGTCCTGCAGCAATTTCTAGTCATCTGGTGGATGGTCGGTTTCTTCCCAAACTTTTGAAGTTTAATATGAGGGTTGGGAAGTGTGCAGAAAAGGAAGCAGAGAGAGGGAAACAATACCAACAACAACAACAAAATAACAGATAAGAAACAGAGAAAAAGAAGAGAAACGCTTTGGAATTCATCTAAAAAAGAAAAATTAATATTAAAAAAATTTCAATAAAAATCAAAAATCAGAAAACCGCGCGGCACACAAGCACGCCGCGCGAAATGTCTAGATCTCAGGAGCCATGGAGCAGACTGTCTCTTGAAGAAGGGCTGTTCTGGGAGGAGCAGAGGGGATCATTAACAAAACAAAGGCCTAGGAGGGAGGGGCCAAAGGGCCCTGTAAGACGCCTCACCTTAAAAAATTCTAAAAAGCAAAAATTAAAAAAAAGACAGACAGAGAGAGAGAGAGCGAGAGAGAGAGAGTGAGAGGTAGAGAGAGACAAAGATTGATTCAGAGACAGGAGATATGAAGGGGGTTTTCCTACCACGTGGGTTTTGTATGCTGGAGGCTCAGTTAGGAGTGGGACATCTTCCTTTCTCCCAGCATGTCTAGATCTCAGGAGCCATGGAGCAGACTGTCTCTTGAAGAAGGGCTGTTCTGGGAGGAGCAGAGGGGATCATTAACAAAACAAAGGCCTAGGAGGGAGGGGCCAAAGGGCCCTGTAAGACGCCTCACCTTAAAAAATTCTAAAAAGCAAAAATTAAAAAAATGACAGAGAGAGAGAGAGAGAGAGAGAGAGAGAGAGAGAGTGAGAGGTAGAGAGAGACAAAGATTGATTCAGAGACAGGAGATATGAAGGGGGTTTTCCTACCACGTGGGTTTTGTATGCTGGAGGCCCAGTTAGGAGTGGGACATCTTCCTTTCTCCCAGCATGTCTAGATCTCAGGAGCCATGGAGCAGACTGTCTCTTGAAGAAGGGCTGTTCACGTGGGTTTTGTATGCTGGAGGCCCATTTAGGAGTGGGACATCTTCCTTTCTCCCAGCATGTCTAGATCTCAGGAGCCATGGAGCAGACTGTCTCTTGAAGAAGGGCTGTTCTGGG
This sequence comes from Tupaia tana, assembly GCA_026018925.1. Classification (NCBI taxonomy): domain Eukaryota; kingdom Metazoa; phylum Chordata; class Mammalia; order Scandentia; family Tupaiidae; genus Tupaia; species Tupaia tana. The sequence continues at coordinate 3,075,313 of JAKSZU010000029.1, forward strand.
AGGAGCAGAGGGGATCATTAACAAAACAAAGGCCTAGGAAGGAGGGGCCAAAGGGCCCTGTAAGACGCCTCACCTTAAAAAATTCTAAAAAGCAAAAATTAAAAAAAAGACAGACAGAGAGAGAGAGAGAGAGAGAGAGAGTGAGAGGTAGAGAGAGACAAAGATTGATTCAGAGACAGGAGATATGAAAGGGGTTTTCCTACCACGTGGGTTTTGTATGCTGGAGGCCCAGTTAGGAGTGGGACATCTTCCTTTCTCCCAGCATGTCTAGATCTCAGGAGCCATGGAGCAGACTGTCTCTTGAAGAAGGGCTGTTCATGTGGGTTTTGTATGCTGGAGGCCCAGTTAGGAGTGGGACATCTTCCTTTCTCCCAGCATGTCTAGATCTCAGGAGCCATGGAGCAGACTGTCTCTTGAAGAAGGGCTGTTCACGTGGGTTTTGTATGCTGGAGGCCCAGTTAGGAGTGGGACATCTTCCTTTCTCCCAGCATGTCTAGATCTCAGGAGCCATGGAACAGACTGTCCTAAACCTTCTCTTGTGAGTTAACCTTGTAGTGTGTCAAGTTTTATCAGGTCATCGCCATTCTGCCTTACATTTATTATTTTTTAGCTTTGATTTATGTTTTGTTGGTAATTAGTGATACTGAGGATTTTTCCACATACTTGACTATTGTATGTCTTCTTCAGAAATGTTTGCTCGTGTCTTGACTTAATTTTGTAATCAGGGCTATTTTTTTATCTTATTGCTGTTGAGTTTATTGAGCTTCTTATATACTCTTAATATTAATCCTTCATTAGATGAATAGCTTGAAAATAAGTTTACCCTCTCCTGTAGAATGTATCTTCACCTTGTTGATTATTGGCTGTTCAGAAACATTTTAGTTTGCCCAAGGAAGGACATTTGGAGAAAGGACATGGAGGTAGAGCATTGACGGGATGGGGAGGTGTGGTGTTATCGGTCGAAGATATTTTGATCAACGGGACTGAGGAGAAATGTTCACATATTGAAATGTTCACATTGTAAGCTAAACAATGTGACTGAATTTATATAAAAATTTTTAATAAATAAATTAATAAAACTTAATAAAAAAGAAACATTTTAGTTTGGTATACTATCAGTTGTCTCTTTCTGCTTTGTTGCCTCTGGTTTTTAGGTCTTCTTCAACAAATCTATGCTCAGACAAATCAATACCTAAGGCATTTTCCCTATTTTTTCTTTGATAGTTTTGTGCCTTACATTTAAGGTTGTAATCTGTTCTTTCTCACATGAATATCCACTATCTCCAGCACCATTTATTGAAGTAATGTTCTTCCCCAGTGTATGTTCTTTGCATCATTGATGAAAACAAGGGGCTGGCAGGTAGCATGATGGTTGAGAGCTGGACTTCCATGTGGATGACTGTAATTTGAGTCCCAGTCCTGATAGCTTGCTTTTACACTTTCCCTCTCTCTCTCTCTGTCTCCTTCTAGTCAAATTAAAAATAATAATAATAAATAAAGTTAATAAAATAACTCTTTTTAAAAAGGAAATCAGTTGAGTATAAAAAGTGATAATTTCTATTTTTTCTTTTCTGTTAATTTGAGCCTTGTGTTTGTTTCCATTATTATATTTTTTCTATTCCTATGTTATTGTTGTTCATATAGCTTTGAAGTGTACTTAAAGGCTCCTTCAACTTTGCTTTGTTTGTTATGTTTCTTTGTCTATTTAGGATTGCCTTGACCATTCAGTATCTTTTGTAAATTATTTCAAATTTTAGAATTGTTTCCTCTATTACTGCAAAGCCAGACACACAAATGTTATAGGTGTTACTTATATGTGGAGGTTAGAATGTATCTAGTAATAATAGTGGGTTATAGGGCCATCAGTTTGCATGATAGTTAAAGTACTGGAATCTCATAAGGCTGACAGAAGTTCCAGTCCCAGATTTGGGACAGCTTCAGTCCTGGACCTTGTGGCTTGAAAAATCACTCCTGGTGCATGTACATATGTGCCCAAAATTCTGAGAGGAGAATGGAGGAAAAGGGATTATACCATGGCCTTCAGGGGGTGATTTCTCACCTTCCTTCTATCTGTCTCTCTCTGGAAAGCATATGTGCCCTATGGCAAAAAGGTAAAAAAACAAACAAACAAAAAAACCTACAAAGACACTATAACATAACAATTTTAATTGTGAAAAAGCAGAATTAAACTAGTCAACTTCAAATAAATATCAAGCATTATAAATTCCCCCATGGTAAACAAAAACCATAAATGGAAATGAACAAGATATAATACAAAATATTTTAAAAGTCAGGAAAATTATAATATACTACTGACAGTTTGTAAGAGTTGAAAGAAATAAATTTAAATATTGAATAGCTCTCATATGAAGCATAGTTTATAAAATTTATGAGACAGAAATGGATTATTATCTGTGCTGATAATGTGTATAGTATCCAGAAGTGGACTTGTGTGAAATGTATTCATGTTGGAAAATTCACTTTACAAGCTAACTGATGTATAGTAATTTAATGTATAAAATAAATTAAAATATATTTTAAAATATTAGATAACTCTCAATTTAGCATACACAGCATCATTCTGTGCCTTAACCATAAATATTTTTTATTCAAGGCTTTATTAAAAAATAACAAATCCTGACCATTTTTTTTTTTTTTTTTTTTGGAGAGGTTTTTCGCTATAGGGCGCGTGCGCTCGCCAGACAGACAGAGAGAGACATAGAGACAGAAAGCGAGAAATCACCCCCCAGGGGGGATGGTCACGCCGCAATCCCTTCTCCTCCATTCTCCTCTCGGGATCTTGGGCACGCACGCACACGCGCCCGGCGTGAGTTGTAAGCCACCGGGTCCGAGACGCGAACCGCGGTCGACTACGTGGGAGTCCAGCGACATAGCCATTACGCTAACTGCTGGTTCCCAAATCCTGACCATTTTTAAACAACAGATGCACATTTTAAGTTTCAAGGGACAGCAGGTGGCATACTTCTTAAGGTACTGGACTCACACATGGCAAACCAGTTTGAGTCTTGAACTCAGGGGCTTGAAACTCATGCTGAGTGCATTTTGTGCATGCCAAAAATCCTGAGAGAATGGAAATAAAACTGTGGCATGGCCATTTCCTTGGGGGATGATTTCTCAATTTCTGTCTGTCTCTCTGGCAAGCACATATGTCTGATAAGCAAATTCTCTCAAAACAATTCTTTTTTAAAATTTTGAATGCAGTAATGTAGTGTTAAAAACTATGTAATATACCTACCTAGTAAAGCACAGTAATTAATAACATTTTATTAGAGACCATGGAGACAGGTACAGGAACTGGGACAATGAGACTGTGTGTGAGGGAGTGGACTCAACTCTGAATATAGAATGGACCAGTGTGAATTTAGCACCAGGGAGCAAGGTGCTGGTCAGTGCATTTCACAACACTATGAGGTAACCTTAAGTCTAAGGGGGATTCTGCTCAAACCCACCTACCTTGAATTCATAGAAAAGTCCACAAAAAGATCTTGGTAAGGTTTATGGTCAATCAGAGAATCTTTGTCAATACAGATAGACCTATTTAAACAAAATTATAAATATTTTGGCCAATAGTTGAAAGAGTGGTTAAAGTGCAGGATCCCAGATAGCTGATTCTGTGGTTTGAGTTCCAAACCCAACAAGTTGAAAAACACACTGGTTACTTCTGCCTTGAATACTGACAAGAGTGGAGAAAGGATTGCCATCCCCGTTGGACACGATTTCCCATTTTCCCTCTTTCTATGTCTCTTCAGCAAGAACACATGACCTATACCAAAAATATAGAGACAAAAAATTTTTTAAATATTTTAATAGTAGAACACCACTATTTCTAAGAGTTTAAGGATTTCCCATGGAGAGGACAGATGGTGGCACAATGTAAAACACAATGCACCATGATGGTAATGTATGTACATGGAAACATTTCGGGGACTCAAGAGATGGAATGGAGACCTACTTGAGTATGCTGAGCATACACATGCTGTGCTCCACAGTTGGCTGAGGTGAGAATGAATCAAGGCCTCAAGACACTCTTGAGGGTGTTGTCTCTCATGGAAGAAAAAAACTTAAAAAAAAAAAACTTTATCCTATAAAAAAACAAAAATAGAGACAAAAAATAAAGTGATCACAAATATTTATATAATTCAAAAGTTAAGACTTTCTGCCTCCCTGGCTGCCTGGCAACCAGTCTGAACAACATGTTTTGTACCAAGTCTTCTGGCTGACCTGCTGCGACACTGCAGGTACTGCATCTATACTCCAGTGGGTGAAGATAGGGAGTTGGAACAGCACCAACATCACTGGGATGTGCAGGCCTGCTCATCTGGTACTGCATTTACACCACCTGCATGTGATGGAGTGATCCTAGGCTGTGAGAAAGAAGAAAGAAACAGAAACTTCCCAAAGAGAGAGCTGGCCTTTCCAAGTTACCTAACCTTAAAAATGCTGAAACAGTTCACGCCAGAGACCTATTTTAAGACTTAAGTAAAACAGCCAGAGTTACTTGAATTGTTTTTTGTAAGCTATAGCATTTCTGCCAGTTTTATCAAACTTGGATCCCATATTTTCATCCATTTAGCAAAACCTAAAAAAAGGCAACAAAGAGACCAGGGTCTTGCTAACTGATGATCCTCCTGCTTCCTCCTCTGAAGCAGATAATTAACATCTTTAGTTAGAAAAAAACTGAACCCTTTCAAAGAAAAAAATGTACCTATACACTTGGATAGATACTTCACAAAGAAGATTTCTAAATGTTCAGTAAATGTATAAAACATCTTTAACATCATTAGTAAATGGAGAAATACAAAATAAGACAAAATAAAATGAAATGAAATAAACAGCATCAATAAATGTGGGACAACCTGTACTCTTAGAACCAAAATTGGAGTGTCAGGTACATACATTTTGGGAAATTGGATTTTGAAAATACATAATAAAATGGCCTAATCACACGCCAAAAGCATAAACTCAAACAAATGCACATACATTAGTACTATGGATAGAGCTGACAGTGGCATTAATCCAAACATCTGAAACCAAAGGAAGGTGTCAAGAAGAGATCAATAAGGAAGAGTTGAATGAGAAAGTGCAGAGGAAGTGCTTCTAAGGATGAGCTTTATTTTAGATCTTATAGGCCCAATTCAGCAAAAAGTCTAAAACATACCATAAGTTATAAAAAGAAGACAGATGTGATATATCTCACATATTCATTTTTTTTAAATTTACTATAGGGTACCGGCACCCATCTGAGAAACACAGAAAAGGGAAGAGAAAAAAAAGTGGAAAATCACGCCCCCACACGGGGGCTGATCCACACAGCAGTCCATCCTCTTTGATTTTTCTCAGGATACTGGACATATATGCACATGTGCCTATTGTGTTTCTCAAGTCATCTAGTCTGGAATTTGAACTCTGCTATCAGCCATGTGGGGTCCAGCCACCTTAACCACCACTCCACCTTGCTGGCCTTCCACATGTTTCTAAAAGGAAATATGCAGACTATATTAAAAATAAAAGTGTATTGAGGGATATGAAAAGACTTGATATTACATAACATGCACACAAATAAAGAAAATTTATCTTTACGAATGACCAATTCACAAAATTCATCTATAAATTTAATGACATCTCATCAAAATTACAGTATGTTTCATTTTCAAAGAAAAAGGGACCAAAATTATTCTAATGTTTATCTAAACATCAAATATATATGCCTATAGAATTAACCAAACAATTTATGAATTAAGGCACTGGGAATAACTATCAATAATATTACCTGACAGTAACAAATATTATGAAACTGTAATATAGCAGTAATAGGCAAATATCATGGAACCACAATATAAACAAATTACACAGATAAATTTATATTGAAATGGAACTTGTTGTATGTGGGAGGCTGTGCACGAGCAAGTCTGCCGAGGTTTCTCAGAGAGCAAACAATTGCCATGATTGGCCACTAGAATCCCTCAGATTTGCATATCCGGCACCTCATGATTGGTCCAAAAGCAACCAGTCATAACCCACCGTTTACAACCAATCACGGCCCACCCTTTACAACCAATCATAACCACCCTTTACGATCCACCAACGTGTATATAACCACCATGCCTGGCCCACAATAGCCAGATGACCAGGAAGACAACGAAGACAACACAGGCAACCAGGAAGACAACGAAGACAACACAGACGACCAGGAAGACAATGAAGACGACACAGAAGACCAGGAAGACGACGACCCTGGAGAGCCTGAAGAGCTGAAACACTGCACAGTCTCCAGACGACCCTGAAGAGTTGTAACACTACATCATCTCCAGACGACCCTGAAGAGCTGTGACACCGTGTCGTCTCCGTGCTGCTCACAACAGACGACGTGACCCTAAAGAGTTGTAACACTGCATCGTCTCCGTGCTGTACCGTGCTGCCCACAATAAACAGATGACACTGTGTCGTCTCCATGTTGTGACACTGTGCCGCTTGTTCCAGCTATCACTCCTTCCCTCAGGAAACCTGTTCAACTGTCCCCCCGGGTCGGGACACGTGGCACCTGAACCGGGTCAGGACAAGTGGCGCTCGAACAAGGGACCTGAGTACAAAGGATCCAGTGAAGAGCACCTGAAGAGGGGACGGCAGAGAATCGTCCCGAGATAGAACGGCAGAGAATCGTCCGAGGAGGGGACGGCAGAGAATCGTCCCAGTGAGTAACAAAGATTGCTTACTTATAAGTAATAAGGGTAATAATGGGACAAGTAATAAGGGTAATAATGGGACAAGAGCTTAGTCAGCACGAACAAGAGCTTAGGCAGCACGAACAAAAGCTTAGTCAGCATGAACAAGAGCTTAGTCAGTACGAACAAGAGCTTAGTCAGCATGAACAAGAGCTTAATCAGCACGAACAAAAGCTTAGTCAGCATGAATTATTTGTTCAGGGCTTGAAAGAAGCCCTCAAGACACGGAGAGTTAAGATTAAGATTAAGCAGTTGCTCTCCTTTTTTGATTTCTTAAAAGAAGTTTGTCCATGGTTCCCTCAAGAAGGAACCATAGATGAGAAAATGTGGAAAAGAGTACGGGATGCTTTAAAAGATTATTTTACCACATTCGGCCCAGAAAAAGTTCCCGTGACTACTTTTTCGTACTGGAACTTAATAAACGAAGTTCTAAGGCTCCGCACCAGTGACCCAAAAATTGTCGCTATGGTCACTAAGGGAGATCAGATCATGCAAAATGATCAACCCCAGGAGGAGGCTATAGTCACCTCAGATCTAACCATGGATTCTAAAATTGAAAAAGAACAGGGAGAGGATCTTATTTCCCTAGAAAGTGAGGAAGAAGTTAAAAGCCCTGAAGGCGAGACAAAACCCAAAAAATCCAAAAAACTAAAAAATAAAAACAACCTTAAGTCTCTACAAGAGCCAAAGAAAAACGAGTCAAAAACTGAGTCAGTTTTTTGGATAATGTGCTGCTGTTTATCATATTTCTATATGATCTCTGCTTGGGGTGGTTATGTGTTTATCATCAACATTATTCCACTGCATGTGTTTGTGTTGTTACTGATGCAGAGAAATAGCAAAAGAGTCTACATAGCATATAGCATTTTCTACATTGTGGGTTTAATATCATCCATGCAGATATCTTTTGTATCACAATTAGAGAAACTAAAAACCAATACAGACAAAGAAACAAAACTAGTTCAGGGATCACACATGACAGACTCTGAGACATTCCCTGTTATGGAAACTATAGATCCCCAAGGACAGGTTTGGCGCTGTCACAGCAGGTTTATGGTAAAAGAGATTAAGGCAGCAGTCGCCCAATACGGAGCTACTGCCCCAAATACCTTAGCTATAGTTGAAGCTATCACTGAGGGCTGGCTCACACTGTCTGATTGGCAAACATTAGCCCGAGCTATCCTTCTTAAATCTCAAAACTCTCAGCCTTTATGTTCCCCTAACTGCAGCTACAGCTGCCAGCTCCACTGGCTTGGGTTATTACGCCAAGTCACTGAGGGTCTTATCTCAGACGAACTAGATTCCCTGGCTGAGGTGGTTCTTCAAAATAGATGAGGTTTAAATCTCCTCCTGGCAGAACAGGGAGGTCTCTGTCTTGCTTTACAGGAACGCTGCTTCTACGCCAACAAGTCCGGCACCGTTCGTGACAACATACATCAAGAATCTTTCCAACAACGTAGAAAACAACTCACCGATGGTCTGCCTGGAACGGTCTCCTCCCTTTCCCGCTCCCCCTACTTGGCCCATTCATTGGCCTTTTAATTGTTTGCTCACTGGGACCTGTTATATTTAATAGGCGCATGTCATTCCTCAAACAACAAATTGACTCACTTATGGAAGACCAACACCCCTATACTGGTCTTGCCTGAGGTGCTGAATCGGTTAGCCAAAGACGGGTAAGAGAGTCTGATGAACCCAATAACTATTCAGTCCTTCCACCTAAGACAGGAGGCCCATCATAGCTATAGGACTCTCCAATGACGGTTAAGAATGGACTTATGGTTCCATAAACGACTCCAACCTAAGACAGGCACAATTCCCCCAGGCCTTTACATCACCTCTCAAATTAAAACAGAGAAGGGGGATATGTGGGAGGCTGCGCACGAGCGAGTCTGCCAAGGTTTCTCAGAGAGCAAACAATTGCCATGATTGGCCACTAGAATCCCTCAGATTTGCATATCCGGCACCTCATGATTGGTCCAAAAGCAACCAGTCATAACCCACCGTTTACAACCAATCACGGCCCACCCTTTACAACCAATCATAACCACCCTTTAAGATCCACCAACATGTATATAACCACCATGCCTGGCCCACAATAGCCAGACGACCAGGAAGACAATGAAGACAACACAGACGACCAGGAAGACAACGAAGACAACACAGACGACCAGGAAGACAACGAAGACGACACAGAAGACCAGGAAGATGATGACCCTGGAGAGCCTGAAGAGCTGAAACACCGCACAGTCTCCAGACGACCCTGAAGAGCTGTGACACCGCGTCGTCTCCGTGCTGCTCACAACAGACTACGCGACCCTAAAGAGTTGTAACACTGCGTCGTCTCCGTGCTGTACCGTGCTGCCCACAATAAACAGATGACACTGTGTCATCTCCGTGCTGTGACACTGTGCCGCTTGTTCTGGCTCTCACTCCTTCCCTCAGGAAACCTGTTCGACTGTCCCCCCGGGTCGGGACACGTGGCACCCGAACCGGGTCGGGACAGTTGTAGAAGAAGAAAAATATTTTCCCTTGAGACAGCTATATTTTGTTGACTTTCATAAACAAAAGAGGGACCAACAGCTGACTTGGTGGTTAAGGCACTGGACTTTCACATGGCTGACTATGGTTTTAATCCTGGATTTGTGTCTTGCTTTCTCACTGTTCCTCTCTCTCTCTCTTTGTCTCTCCTTGGTCAAATTAAAAAATAACAAATATAAATAAATAATTATTTTTTTAAAAAAGCTTCATAGACATTTTAAAAGAACAGTTTAATTCATTCATTTATATATTTTTAAACAGAAACAGAGAAAGGAAAAGTGAGAACGCAAGCTGTCAAGTCCACTACTATAATATAGCCAGTAGGTCAGTGTGGTGTTAAGGCACTGAATTACCACATGGCCAACCATAATTCGAGTGCTTGACTGACAGCTTGAAAATCACACTAGGTGTGTGCTAGCCCAAAGTCCTGAGAAGAGAATGGAGGAGAAGGGATTGCAGCATGGGCATTTCCCCTGAGGGATGATTTCTCACTTTCCTTTTATCTCTCTCAGGTGAGTGCACAAACCCTATGGCAAAAACCTAAAATAAGTAAAGTAATAATAATTATCAACATTACAAAGACAACTTCACTGCTCAAGTACTGCCCATTCATAAGCTACAGTACTGCAGAGACTACAACAACTGGGAAGTACACATTCATCAACAGAGGGAACAGAAATGCTCTATGAGAGTTGGTCCCCAACATCGCCACCAATATGCCTTAGTGAGGCAAGGGACCATCTAACCAATGCATAACATGCTTCTGTTTTCCTACTTAATTAGCATCCTGCTATAGACACACAGACATTTTGCTATGCTATTTGGGATTCTATAAACTTCTAGGAAGCATTTGTGAGTTTGAAAACATGGTCACATAGTTGCAAAGCACACAATATTCAAGGCACAGAGTACAAAAACATTGTAAATGGATGGGACAAAAAGTTCTAGCAAAAGTCAAGTTATCTTCCTTTAATAAGATTTTCTAATGCTAAACAAAAACTCTTTTAAAGAGGTTATTTTAGTTATGGGTGAAAATACTGTATTGTAATGATCTGCTTGATTTTAAAACAAAAGATATCTTGACATGTGAAACTCATAAATCAAATTTCAAAATCCAAAAGTGAACAAACCAAGCAATTTCAGGGAAAAAAAGACTCTTATGCTCTTTTTCTTTTATCATTATCATTCCACTTATATGAAATAGTCAGAAAAAGCAAATCATAAACAAGTGAATTTGTAGGATGGGAGAAAATTGTGCCACCGGGGATTTTTCTGAGTGATATAAACATTCTAAAATTGGTCTTTGGTTATAATTGAACAACTTTATAAATTTACTAAAGCATAGTGAATTATACACTAAAAACAGGTAAATATTGTATCCAGTAGATGGGGATAGTTGTTAAGGCACTGGACTCTCATATGGCTTACCACAGTCTGAGTTCATATCACAGTTAATTGAAAGTCATACTGGGCAAGTGTACATGCATGCCCAAAACAATTAGAAGAGAATAAATAAGGAATTGCGGCATGGCTATTTCTCCTGCAGTATGATCTCTCTTTCTCTTGCTGGCAAGTGCACACATCCTATAGCAGAAATCTCTCCCTCCCCCAAAGAAAACCCAGAAAAACGTTACAGTGTGTTCCTTAGTAAACCTTTCTTCAAAGTGGCTCTAGTACTACTAGAAACATTGATGTCAAAGATGCAAAGAATTTAATACTGTTGTCTCAGGAAAAATAAAAATGAATAAAAGCAATATTATTAGTTAATGTACTTTTAAGAAAATGTTGTAAATATATGAGTTTAATAAATGTTAAAAATAAATGTTTTAGGGGCCAACAAGAAGCATAGTGGTTAAGGCACTTGGCTCTCTCATAGCCAAACTCAGTTTGAGTTCCAGTCCTTGTTACTTGCTTTCTCACATTTTTGTTTTCTCACAATCTCTCTCTCATGAGTGCACATGTTCTAATGCAAATTTTTTAAAATAATAAAAGTAAATTTTTTAGGAATTGTTTTATTTAACATTTTTTATTATTTATTTTATTTGTTTGGATTTGATCAGAGAGGGACAGAGTGAGAGAGAGAAAGAAAGAGAAAGCGAGAAAGCAAGACACCAAGTCTGGGACTCTAGCCATATTCAGCCATGTGAGACTTCAGAGTCCTTAAACACCATGTCACTTGCTGGCCCCAGTAAATGAATTTTAAAAAAGTAAATAAAATATAAACATAGGGGACAGCAGATTGTAATTAAGGCCTTGTACTCCCACATGAGTGAGGTTCAAGTCCTGGACCTAATAGTTTGAAAATTATACGAAGCATGCGTGCATGCATTCTCCATATCCCAGGAGAAGAATGGAGAAGAAATTGTGGCATGGTTATTCCCCATGGTGGATGAGTTCTCACTTTCCCTTTCACTGTCTCTCTCAGTCTCCCTCTAGCAAGTATATCTCTTCTATGGCAAACATCTTCAAAATAAATAGGTAAAAATAAAAAATAAACATTTTGCCATTTTGTCTATTTTGAAAAGTCTATATATTCAAAACTGTAGTTTTTTTAAGAAAAACATTTTCACTTTCAGTATTATAAACAAAACATTTTTATAATGTATGAAACAGCTTATGCAGTTTCTTCACAGTCCAAAAAACAGGACTTCTGAAATAAAATTAGCATTTTGCCTTAAATATTCCAAAACCCATTTATGTCAACTTTTGATTTTCAATCTGCCTGATATACTATGGTATTTCTCTACTAAGATAAACCTTGATCAGTGGCCCAAAACAAGAAGGTACTGCTGTCATCTGAGCAGTTCTTTTAGTATATTAGTTTTAAAAAAATACTATGTACTAATTTGTGAAAAGTTTGCATTTAAGTAAATATAATTTAAGAGTTTATATATAGTGGCAATTATGTTTCCCTTTTATAGAAAAAATTATTTTATTTAACTTTATTTATTTTACTTTTATTTGATCAGAGAGAGACAGAGCAAGTGCGTGTGTGTGTGAGAGAGAGAGAGAGAGAAAGAGAGAGAGAGGGGAGAGAGAGAGAGAGAGAGAGAGAGAGAGAGAGAGAGAGAGAGAGAGAGAGAAAGTGAGAAAGCAAGCTGCCAGGTCCAGGACTCAAACCATGTTCAGCCATGTGGGAGTCTAGCACCCTTTAACCACCATGCCACCTGCTGGCCTAATTGCATTTTTTATAAAATATTATTTATTGGACCAGCAGATGGCATAGTGGTTATGTAGCTAGACTTCCACATGACTGATCATGGGTCCCAGAGCCAGTAGTTTGAAAATCACACCAGGCATATGTGTGTGTGCATTCTCAAGATATCAGGAGAATGGAGAGGGATTGCAGCCTGGAAATCTGCCCTGGGGTGATTTCTCACTTTTCCTCTCACTATCTTTGTCTCTTTTTCTCTCTAGAGAGCACATGTACCCTACAGCAAAACCCTGTTAAGAAAAGTTAGCTATTCTATTTATATATTATCTTAATTTTTTTATAAATTTATTCTTTTTTATTTTTTCAATTGGCCACTTATTGGATGAAAATATATGATCCAAGTTTAATTAAATTGGCATAAATGTTATGGCTAAGAAAGCCAATGCAAATAAATTCAGGTATTTCTATCAAAGTTTTGAAATGGCCTCTCTCTAGTGGGCACACATGTTCTGTCACAGGTTGAGAAACAATAATAACAATAAATAAATAAAACTTAATTAAATTATTACTTTAAGACTGTGTATACAAAAATCATATGAATCAATCATGTTTATACTTGGGTTACTTCCCAAGATTAATTAATATTTGAATCTTTAGGACCAGAAGATGACATAATGGTTACATTGCTGAGCTCCTACATGGCTGACTGTAGTTCGAGTCCTGTACCTGGTATATTGAAACTCATGCTGGGTGCGTGTGTATATGTTTATAATCAGAAGAAGATAATGGAGGAGAAGGCATTGTGGTGTGACCATATCCCCTTGGGGAGTAATTTCTGTCTCTCTGTCTCTCTTTGTCTCTACAGTGAGTGCATGCACACTGTAGGAAAAAAATCTTTCTCTAAAAACAATTCCAAACTCCAAAACTATGCCAAAAAATTTTGGGGGAGAGAGGTTTTTGCTACAGGGCGTGTGCACTCACCAAAAAGACAGAGAGACAGAAAGCGAGAAATCACCCCACAGGGGGATGGCCACGCCGCAATCCCTTTACCTCCATTCTCCTCTCAGGATCTTGGGCATGCACGCACACGCGCCCGTTGTGAGTTTTAAGCCACCAGGTCCAGGACTTGAACTGCAGTCGACTACATGGGAGTCCAGCGACATAGCCATTACACTAACTGCTGGTCCCGATATGCCAAAATTTTAAAAAGTCTTAAACCTGAAACTTGGTTCAAAGAATTTTTGATATGGAATACTGAAGCTGCAGTTGGTTTCTATTCTTTTACCAATAGTAGAGTTAAGGGAGGAAAAATCATTAGAATAGTTGTTCCTCTTCCTTCCTTAGCCTTTTATTCATAAAATGTTAATATTTAACAATAAATACAGAGGAAAAGCAAGAAACAAGTGGTTGACTTGCACTGTGGGTGGGAAACTCAAGTCACAACAGAGCCAAAGTTCTATTACTCAGTAGAATGTGCTGTGCAGCCTCCAAGAGTCTGCAGTGTGAAAGGCTCATCTTTCTTTTTCCAAAAGTTTCAAACAGCTCAGATAGGAGGTTGAAAGTAACGACTGCTTCTATTTTTGCTGTTCAACCATTTTTCTTGATCTTGTTCTCTGATCCTATACATTCCAGATTATTCATTGGATTTGTTATAAGATCCATGAAAGGGAATTTCTTACTTATTGTTCACCTGAAATCTTGACTTGTGTCCATCTTATCAAACAAGAAAGTACATGCTCCAAAAATGCTCACAAGTTCAGCTACTAAAATTTTTTTAAAGATCTTTTGTGCTAGTGGTTGTACAGTGTGAACCATCCTGAAGTTCAAGCTTTCCAGGTTGCTGATCCTTCTGCATTTATATTTTTGGAAGATGGTGATTTGGTCTGTTGGATATCACTTATCAAGGATCACTTTCCTAGATGCTTGGTCCTCACAGAACTTGTAGATAAACTAATTAAAACTGTACCATTTCAAAATTGTCCACATATCTAGTAGAATTTTTTGTTTTCTTTGTTTTTGAGAATTACTTATTTAATTTTTTATTGCTTTCTAATTTGACCAGAGAAAGAAAGAGAAAGGGTGGGAAAGTGAGAAAGCAAACCACTGGTTTAGGGCATCAAGTCAAAGCTGACCATGTGGGAATCCAGCTTCTTGTCCACCATGCCAAATGCCTGGCCCTGTTTTTTTTTTTAATTTTTAAGATTTTTGCCATAGGGAGTGTGTACTTGCTGGAGAGGGAGACAGAAAGAGAGTGAGAGGAAAAGTGAAAAATCATCACCCAGGGGGATACAAATGACACAATTCCTTCTCCTTCGTTCTCCTGGAATTTGAACATGTGCACACACATGCCTGGTGTGATTTTTTTTTTAATCATTTAATTAACAATTATTTATTTTTAATTTTTTTTATTAATTACTTTATTTATTTTTGTATATACTTTCAATCATATTGTTTGGTTTACAATGAGACCATTTCGATATGTGAACATTTCTCCCCAGACCCGTTGATCGAAATATCTTCAACAGATAACACCACACCTCCCCATCCCGTCAATGCTCTACCTCTGTATCCCTTCTCCAAATGTCTTTCGTTGGGCCCCACTCCTCCACATACACCTCATCTGACATTCACACCCATCTCTAGTGTTTGTTCAACTGTTAGTCAATCAGTTTCCGACATAGAATGCAGACAAACGGTATATGTTAAGTGGGGACAGTGATTTTTAAGACTTTCAAGCCACCAGGTCTGGGACTTGAACCATGGTAGGCCATTTGAGAGGCCAGTGTCTTAATCACTACTCAACCTCATATGTTCAGTTCTTTGTTTTTTAAAATTAAAAACGAAAATAATACATCCAATGTCCCCTTGTAATAACACATTTGGGAACCAGCAGATGGCATAATGAATACACCACTGAACTCCCACACAGTCAAATATGGCTTGAGTCCCAGACTGTGCAGCTTAAGTCTCACACAAGGCATGTGTGTCTTTGTGTGTGTGCCTAAAATCCCAAGAGGAGAATGGAGAAGGGATTGTGGCACATCCATCCTCTCAGATGGGGGGTGGTGATTTTATGTTTTATGTCTCTCTGTTTCTGTTTCTCTAACAAGCATATGTACCCTATGCCAAAAACAAAGAATAGGTTTGTGAGAGTCCCGGGTGTCTGCAGGCCCCCACTGTGCTCTGAGTACACTCTCTGCAGCTCTGTTGCATCTTCTTTTTCAGAAGGAAAGTACATTCAGTACATTCTCTGTCTGTTCCCCTTGAAACTTGCATATGCTGATGAACTGTTAGAAGCCAACTCACCCCCCAGCTCTCTTCTGGGATTTGTCACCTCCTGCTAAATCATCTGGAATAAGTTCTCTTTGAAGTTTCTGATCTTGAGCAGCATATTCAGAAAGTCCATGTTCTACTGCCAGAGGGAAAATGTTCAAGATAAATTTAGAAAACAGAGTTGGAGCCATTTGAACCCATTCTGGTGTGAGAGTATACAGGCCTTCACAATATTTGCCATAGTAGAAGATGTGACCTAAGATGGTGTTGTCTGGGCTCCTAAAAGTAGCCATTCTGCTGTAAATGTGCTTTTCTCAACATGTTCCATGAACAGCTTTATAAGGCCACCTTTTAAGTCTTTGTTAAGCTGGTTTCTATGTAAAGCTTTTTCATAAATATGAAAAGAGGCACAATACTCTGTGATACTCCCATGTATTGTCTAAGAGCTATATTAAATCTTTCAGTATACATATCTGCAGGACTGGCATGCAACTCTTTTGAGATGCTAAGTGACGAATCTTTTTTTTTTTTTTAAGAGAGGTTTTTCCTATATGACACCTGCTCTATTCTAACTGGAAAGACAGAGAGAGACAGAGAGACAACAAGAAGTCACCCCCAGGTGGGATGGCCATGCCTGAATTCCTTCTCCTCCAGTTTCTTCTCAGGATCTTGATTAGGCATGAACATGTGCTCTGTGTAAGGTTAGCCACTGAGTCTGGGACTTGAACCACAGCCAACTACATGGGAGACCAGGAATGTAACCATAAACACCATCTGCTGGTCCCTCTAAGTGATTAGTCTTTTAAATCAGATCACTATACATCTGTTCCAGTGCTGCTGGCTTACACACTCATACACACAGCTGTATATCTATTCATAGGCTATAGGGATATAGTCATCCGGATTCTGTATTAAAAGTTCATCTATGACACGATCCAATTTTGTCCAGATTTTTTTTTTTATTTAGAGAGAGATTTTTCCTTCAGGGCATATTTGATTGCCAGAGAGAAAAAAAAGATAGACACAGAAAGTGAGAAATAACCCTCTGGAGGGGATGGCCATGTTGCAATTTCTTCACTTTTAGTCTATTCTCAAGATTTTGGGCAAACATGCACATGTATCTGGCATAAATTTCAACCTGCTGTGTCTGGTACTTGAACCACAGTTGATCATATAAACATCCAGCGATCATATAACCACTAAGTGACCTGAAGCCCTCAGTATGTGCTCTTGTCATCTTTAATAGTGATATTCATTAAGAATTTGGAGGTGGAGGTGTTGATGTAGATGGTAGAGCTGGGGTGAGGGCTGCCTTGGCTGCAGCCAAGTGGTAGCTCTTTAACATCATGGTCATTCCCTTAGCCTCTAGTGGTGGTGGGGACCCTATCAAGAGCCCCTCCTTTGTGCCTTTTCTATCCACAGAGACAGCTGACACCACCAGCAATGCCCCCTGAAAATTCTCAGGCAGGAACTGAAATCAACAAAGTGGGTGGTGGAGGTGGCAGTGGCTGTAGAAAACCTTACAAGGCCGCCTCCTACTTGTAGTTCTGGTCATCCATCATCACTCTTAGTTGTCCCCCTCCTCTTCTATGCTTTCCTCCATCCTTCTCCCTCTGCCCCCTCCCTGCACCAGCCTGTCTAACAGGAACCTGCTGCCTGTCACAACCCCTGGGCCAGTGGGCACAGCTACCTCCTGGAGCTCACATTGCCAGGGGCAGAAATAAGCTGGTGGTGAAGGCTGCGGTGTACCAGGTGCCTTGCTCTCCCCAGGCCTGCCATCTTGGAGATACTGAGTATGAGGGTGAGTGCTCGGAAGCTTTCCTACTGGGACCAGCAGTCATAGTGCAGTGACACCCTTCAGGACATTTTACCTGTATTAATTTTATTTTTAATGTCTGAGAGCAAATGGGGATAAATATTCTCTCAGAAACTTTAATATGCAATTTCCTAAACACAAGTTCCTACACAATTTTTGAGTTTATACAAAATCTGTTCTGTATTTTTAAAAAATTGCACTCAGGACCAGCAGGTTACATGGTGGTTAAGGCACTGGAGTCCCACATACTAGAGAGCAGTTCTAGTCCCAGACAAGTGGCTTGCTTTCCAACATTCTCTCTCTCTCTCTGATGAATGTGCATGTTCTACAGGATTTTTAAAAAAATAACAATAATAAATAAAATAATTATAAAAAGTAAGTTCTTTTTACCTGTCCCTCCCCTTTTTTAGGCTGCAAATATTTTATATCATATGTATATTTTAATTGTTTGTTTTAGGAATAAAAGAAACCCATGGTATCTTGGCAACTCATGAGTGTATTTATAAAATGAGAAGTTTTCTATCAAAATATTTTTTTACTGGGAAAATGAATACAACACACAGATTTACACAAAATAAACAATACCTTTGGTAGATTTTAGCACAGGACAACCCTATAACAAGCATATTTCCCCTTATTCTCTAGAGCTGCTCAACTTCCCAGTTCAGAATTTTAAAGATATAATTAATTTTATTTTATTATGTTGATATTCATGTCTCACTCCACATCATTTTCAGTCAAGCTCTAAACACTTAAAATACTCTGATGGTAGCCAGCAGACAACATAACTGTTACCTGACTGGACTCCCACATGGCCAAGTATGGTACGAGTCCCAGACCTGGTGGCTTGAAACTCATGCAAGGTGCAAATATGTTCATGCCCAAGATCCCAGAGGTAGAAGTAGAATAGAGGGGAAGGATTGTGGTGTGGCATGCATGGGCATTTGTGCTGGGAGGTGATTTCTCACTTTCTCTCTGTCTCCATCTCTCTCTCTCTCTCCAGTTATTTCAGGCACCCTGTGGAAAAAAAATCTCTTTAAAAATTCTCCAATTGGGGGACCAGCAGTTAACGTATTGTCTATGTCGCTGGACTCCCACGTAGTCGACTGCGGTTCGAGTCTCGGACCTGGTGGCTTAAACTCACGCCGGGCGCGTGAGCGTGCGTGCCCAAGATCCAGAGAGGAGAATGGAGGAGAAGGGATTGCAGCGTGGCCATCCCCCCTGGGGAGTGATTTCTTGCTTTCTGTCTCTCTGTCTCTCTCTGTCTGTCTGGCGAGCGCACGCGCCCTATAGCAAAAACCTCTCCAAAAAAAAATTATCCAATTGGTTGTTGAGTGTTTGGTCAGCAGCATCTGGAACATGGGAGGTGACAGTGTCTGCTATAGCACCTGAGGCAACTATTGTGGGTACCCACACACAGCGATGACATTAGTTAGACAGTCCATCTTCTCTTACTCACCTTGGGCTAGCAACTCTTCAGCAAGCTTAATTTCTTCAGGGAAGACTCTGAACTGCTTCAGCATGTTTAAGGTCAGGTAACTAGGAAAACCCAGCTCTCTCCTTTACAAACTTCTGTTTCTTTCTTTATTGTTGCAGCCTATTCTAGAAGTTGAGATCACTCCATTGCTTTCAATCAAAGTAAATGGAGTACCGATGAACAGAGCCTGGCATACCCCAGGGGTGGTTGTGGTGCTGTTCTGGCACACCATCTTTGCCATACTGAGTGCAAAGGTGATGCTACTCACACCCATTGCCAGCTGGTCATGGAGGCATGAGGCCTTAACTATTAAATTATATAAATATTTTTATTTTTCTAGAGGATTCAGTTTTTTTACAAAAAGTATTTTTCTTCCATGAGGGAGAGAGCACCCTCAAGAGAGTCTTGGTATCATGATTAATTTTCATACTCAGACAGCCTTGAACCACAGCACGCATATGCTCAGCATACCCGAGTAGGTCTCTAGCCATAAACCCCAGAAATATTTCCAGGTAAATCACCCACTTGGAGCATTGTGTTTTACTACTGTGCATCATCTGTACCCCCAATGTGATATTTCTAAACAGCTCTCAAATAGTTTTGCTTTTACTATTAAGGTATTTTAAATTTTATTAAAGTTTTTGCTATAGAGCAAGAGACACAGTGAGGGAAAATGAGAAACCACTCTCTGAAGAGGATAGCCATCCCCATTCTCCTCAGGACTTTGGGCATGCATGCAGAGGCACCCAGTGTGATTTTTCAAGTGGCTGAGTCTCAAACTGAGACTACAGGGTTAGCTGCAGGATTGTTTTAAAATAGTTTTAAATAGCTGTGTGAGAGAGAAAAATGACTCAATTAGTCTTAAATAGTTTTTAAATTTTGTTTAAATAATTCTTATTTTTTCTTTTCAAATAATAATTTATTAAATTTATTTATTTATTATTATTTTTTTAATTTGACCAGAGAGAAACAGAGAGAGAGAGTGAAGGAATGTGAGAAAACAAGCCATTAGGTTCAGAACTCAAACCATGATTGGCCATGTGGGAGTCCATCACATTAACCACCACACAACCTGCTGGCTCATTTTTTAAATAATTCTTTCTGTATTGACAAAGATTCTCTGTTTGACCAAAATTTAATCAGGCTTCCCAAACTTTACCAAGGTTTGTTTTCTATGAAATCAAGGTAGGTGGGTTTGAACAAAACCCCCCTTAACCCTACAGTTACCTAATGTAATTTGCTATCTACTGACCTCCACCCTGTTACATGGTGCTAAGTTCACACTTGACTATTCTATGTTCAGAGTTGAGTTCATTCTCTCTCACATACTATCTCATTGTCCCAGTCCCTATACATGTCTCCACAGTCTCTATGAAAATACTAATATTTACTGGCCTATTTAAATAGATATATTACCTAATTTTAATACTACAGTATACTTTTGTAATTACACATATTTTAAAGGTGATTTTTGCGATAGGGTGGGTGTGCTCACCAGAGAGAAAGAGACAGAGAGACAGAAAATGAGATATTACCCCCCAGGGGTAAAGGTCATGGCACCATCCCTTCTAAATTCTCCTCTTGGGATTTTGGGAATGTGCCCTGTGTGAATTTCATGCTGCTAGATCTAGGAGTCAAACCCCAGTGTGCCATGTGGAAGTCCAGCACCTTAACCACTACACCACCTGCTGGCCCCTGGGATTTAAAACTTTTATCTGTTACCTAAAGATGGTCTAATTTTATTACCATATTTTTTGAGGTTTTTGCCTTAGGTGGGACGTACTCTGTGAGAGAGGAAGACAGAGACTGTGAGAAAGTGAGAAATCACCCAATCTGGGCGATGGCCACACTGCAATCTCACCCAATTTGGGAGATGGCCTCACTACAATCTCTTTTCTTCCATTCCCCTCCCAGAATCTTGGGCACATACAGATGTGCCCAGTGTGATCCTTTTTCCTCCATTCCCCTCTCAGGGGTTTGGATACACACACACGCACACACACACACACACACACACACGTGTGTGCAGGGTGTGATTTTCAAGCCAGCAGGTCCAGGAATCAAACCAGTTAGCCATGTGGGAGTCTAGTGCTTTAATCAGCATGACACCTGCTAGCCCCATATGTAACGTTTTTTGTTATATTTTGCCATTAGGCACATGCACTCACTGGAAAGAAAGAGCAGCACTGAAAGACAAAGTGAGAAATTACCACCACAAGGAATGGCCATGCTGTGGTCCCTTCTCCTCACTTCTTCTATATGGATTTGGGACATACACACACACATTCCTGGCATGAGTTTCAAGCCACTGGGTCAGGACTTAAATGTGGTCGACCATGTGGGAGTCCAGTGCCATATACATTATACCACCTGCTGGCCCTGTACTACTTTTATATCTTAAGATGAAAAACAAGAAAAGTAATAATGAACAAAGTTATATAAAACTAAAATGATTCTGTCCAACAAATTAGACAAAAACATCTTTGAGGAACTGCATAATTATTGACATATTAGTAAGTAATATATTACATAAAAAGTTAACATTCAAAATGAATTAAAAACTTAATATTCAGAAAACAAATAACTGAAGGGGAAAAGTGCAAAGGATTGGATAGAAATTTTTCAGAAGGAAGTATACAAATGGTCAATAGGCCTATGAATAAACACTTGACATCACTAATCATTAGAAAAATACAAATGAAAACAATTGCAAAATATCACATCATGTCTCTTTTTCTTAAAAAAATATTTTTTATTTATTTTATCTACTTGTTTGTTGTTATTATTTTCTAGTTTGACCAGAGAGAGAGAGAGAGAATACAAGAAGGAAAGTGAACTATTGAACATTGTTGGTAAAAATATAAATTGGTTAAACACAATGGAAAATAGTTTTCTAAGGTTTTTCAGAAAATTAAAAATACTACTACCATGTGACTTAAGAATTACATAATTATGTGTAAAAACTATGAAATTAATATATCAAAAATAAATTCATGCTTCCTCATTCATTGCAATTTTTTTTTTGTGGAGAGGTTTTTGCTATAGGGTGCGTGCACTCACCAGACAGACAGAGAGAGACAGAGAGACAGAAAGTGAGAAATCACCCCCCAGGGGGGATGGCCATGCCGCAATACCTTCTCCTCCATTCTCCTCTTGGGATCTTGGGCACGCACGCACACGTGCCCAGCGTGAGTTTTAAGCCACTGGGTCCGGGGAGCGAACTGCGGTCAGCTACAAGGGAGTCCAGCAACATAGCCATTACGCTAACTGCTGGTGCCACTGCAAATTTATTCATAAAAGTCATGATAAGACATTAACATAACTATTGCACACAAACGGACTAAAACATGTTACAGAGACCAGCAAGTGCTGTGGTGTTTGAAGTGCTGGTCCCGCATGGTTGATCACAATTCAAGTCCCAGAACTGTCAGCTTGCTCCTGCACTTTCTCTCTTTTCCTTTCTTGCTATCTGTTTCTCTCTAGTGAGTACATATCCAATAGAAAATTAAATAATAATAATAATAATAATAATAATAATAATAAATTAAATAAATATTTTAAGAAAACCTTTTATGTATGTATACAATAGAATATTATCCAGCCTTGAAAATAAAATTCTGCATACCAGCTTCATAGACTAATGTTTAAAAGATCACAATTTGTGTTTCACGCAGTGACTTATTTCAGTCTGATTTTAGACCAACCAATGGGGAAATCATAAATTCCTCTAAAACTAGTCATGGGGGCATAGTGAACATTCACCAGACCACAGGAAGCAAAACCACACTAACTGCTTTATGCAGAGCTCATCTCCTATCTACTTAGAGAGTGTGGTCTCACTCCTAACTCAGCATAGAGCTTAAGGCAGCTGCTACACACATAGCTGACTGCATGGTTGGGGTCCTGAATTGAGTTGTTTGAAAAACATGAGAGGTGGGGGTATGCCTACATGTGCAATAATCACAAGAACAGAATGGAAAAGAAGGAATCATGACATGACCCTATCCCCAGGGAATGAATTCTCTCCCTCTCTCTCTCTTTCTGTCTCTGTTTCACTCTGGTGAGTGCACACACCTTATAGCAAAAAAAAATTTAAAAATAAAAATAAAAATAAAGAGAGAGAAAATGAAACATAAGAACCAATACAGAAAAAACAGAGTTCTGATTACATAAAAATCTTTAGTCTATTATGCTTCATTAACAATTCAGGGGACCAGTAGATACTGGAACATTAGGTCATTGAACTCCTACTTGGCTGATTGCAATTTGAATCCTGAACTTGATGGCTTCAAAATTATGCTGGGAACATGTAAATGTGGCTCCAAAATCCCAAAAAGAAAATGAAGGAGAAGGTATTGCAGCATGACAATACCTTTTTGGGGGGTGATTTCTCACTTTTCCTCTCATGGCGTATCTCTCTCTAAGGTACACACACTATGACAACAACCTTTCAAAAAAGAAAAGAAAAAACACTTTGTTTAGATTAAGGTTTAGATGTAAGAAATTAACACCAGATTAATTACACAGAGAATAGAAAAACAAAGACCATATATAACACTAATTTAATAACCAAAAAATGAGATATTTTTAAACTCAAAACATACTTTTAGCAAATATTCTTTTAAAAGCTGAGAATTTCCAAGCAGAAAATGAACAATTATGAAGACCAATTAACTGCAGAGAAAATTTTTTATACAAATTTGTAAAACGACTTGATGCTGCCAGTATTTGACTAGAAGATTCAAATTAAATGTTTAATTTTGAACAAAAAAGTATTTAACAATAGTTTTTTTTCAGAATTAACATAATAGTGTATAAAATATATAAAAAACCACCTATGCATACCTGAAATGTGCCAAATTGTTGAAAAACTGGAAGCCAGATACTATTTATTCTTTCTATATTTCTTTAAAGAATAGTTTATTTAATATTACTTATAATTATTATTATTTTGTTTTCCATTTGCAAGAGGCATGTGTTCTCACCAGAGAGACAGAGAGGAGTGGGTTGAAAGTGAGAAATCAAGCCACCAGGTCTGGGACCTGAAATGTGGTCGACCATGTGTGAGTTGATCCTTAAACACTGTGCCACCAGCTGGCCCTACCAGGTGCTATTTAAATGTTCCAGAATATAGGAAAAATAAGAAATGCTTTAATCATAATTTCTGGAACTAAATAGAAACAAGGTGACATGTGGGAATATGCCCATTTCTAGAAGGGTTATGAAGGTAAGTGTATGTATGGTGAATGTAACTCATGATTGAGTACTATTTATTCTAATACTACTGAAAGACTATGATACTAAGGTTCTCATCACAGAAAATGTGAAATATTTCAGGTGATATATGTTGTAACTGCCTTAGTCCAATTGTTGATGTTACATTTAAAAATCTTAAAACTACTGTGTATTTTATAAATATACATATCCATAATTTGTCTCTCTATAATTTTTTAAAATGTATGAATATAGTGAATATGTGCACTTTTTAGTCATATTCTTTTTAAATTAATTTTGAAAATTATTATTCATACATTAAAATGCTATATATCATTTAGATTGTAGAGACTTTACCCAGCATGATATACACCTCAGTCCAGCCCAGTTGAGATTATTATACACATCCTAATCAATACAGAAAAAACTTTATCTGTTCAGCCATAATTTTTCAATCCATTCATTGGTTTGCAGACATTTGGGTTGGTTCCATGACTTAGAAATCATGAATAATGCTGCAATGTAAATAGTCGTGCAAGTGCTTTTCCGACCGAGTGCTCTCCTGTTCTTTGGGTAGATATCCAGGAGTGGAATTGCTGGATCATATGGTAGTTCTATTTGAAGGTCTTTGAGGAACCTTCAAATCATTCTCTGCAGTGGCTGGACCAATTTACATTCCCCAAAGCAGTGTAAGAGTGTCCCCCTTTTACCTCATCCTCTCCTGCACTTTTATTATTATTATTATTATTATTATTATTATTTTAATTTTGCCATTCTGACTGGAGTTAGGTGGTATCTCATTGTGGTTTTGATCTGCATCTCCCTTACAATGAGGGATGTTGAGCATTTTTTCATATGCTTTTTTGGCTGTTCATATGTCTTCGTTAGAGAGTTGTTTATTCAGCTCATTTCCTCATATTTTAATTGGGTTAATCATTTTCTTCTGGGTAAGCTGCTTTGAGTTCCCCATGTATTCTGGTTAACAGTTCCTTATCTAAGGAACAGTTAACAAACATTCTCTCCCATTCCAAGGTTTGTTGAGTCACACTAATTACGGTGTGCTTTGCTGTGTAGAAACTCCTTAATCTGATGTAATTCCACCTGTCTATTTGGGGGATTATTGCCTGTGCTTTGGGGGTCTTGCTTAAGAAGTCTTTGCCTACCCCAATATCTCTCAGTTTCACCAGTGTTTTCCACCAGTAGTTTTATAGTTTGCAGTCTTAGGTTTAGATCATTGATCCACTTTGAGTTGATTTTTATTAATGGTGACAGATAGGGGTTCAGATTCATCTTTCTGCAGATGGATACCCAGTTTTCCCAATACCATTTGCTAAAGAAGTTTCCCTTGTCCCACTGGATTGACTGGTATCCTTTGTCAAAGATGAGTTGGTTGTATGTTTTGGGGTTTATTTATGGAGTCTCTACTCTGTTCTATTGGTCCTCATGTCTATTTTTGTGCCAATATCATGCTGTTTTGATTATCACAGTTCTGTAATATGCTTTGGTGTCAGGAAGTGAGATGCCACGTACTCCTGTCTTCTTGCATAGGATGGCTTTAGCAAAACAGGGTCTTTTATGGTTCCAGACAAAAATCTATGATTGTCTTTTCTAGGTCGGTGAAAATTGTCTCTTGTGATTTTATAGGAATTGCATTAAACATGTAGATTAATTTGGGGAGAATTAACATTTTGATTATATTTATTCTGCCAATCCAGGAACATGGGATATCCTTCCTCTTTTTAGTGTCCTTTTCTTTTATTTATTTATTTATTTTTACATTTTTCCACAAACATTTACTTTACATAGCAAAAAATTTTAGCTCATACTCTATAATTCTTGACAGTTTACAAACAACTTTCAAAATCTCAAAATACTGAATTTTAAAGATAATGTTCAAAATATGTCTTATAATTTTGTATAATTTTAAAACTCTATAACAACAGAAGCAGAATGGTTTCAAAAATATATATATACAAATATATATATATATATATATATATATATATATATATATATATATACACAAATATATATATATATATACACACACACATTTAGAGTGCAGACACTTGGTATATATTAAGTGGGGACATACAATGCCTCTCCTTCATAGCATGGCTTGCTTCACTCAACAGTAAGTCTTCCATATTCATCCACTTCCTTTCAAAAGCCAGGGATTTGTTGTTTTTTATGGATGAATAGTATTCCATTGAGTATATGTGCCACAGTTTTTCTAACCATTCATCAGTTCGTGGGCATTTAGGTTGTTTCCATGACTTAGCAATCGTGAAAAGTGCCACAAATAAACATCAATGTGCAAGCACTTTTTCGATTAAGTATTCTTCTGTCCTTCGGGTAGATACCAAGGAGTGGGATTGCTGGATCATATGGTAATTCTATTTGTAGATTTTGGAGGAATCTCCAAATTGTTCTCTACAGTGGTTGTACCAATTTACAGTCCCACCAGCAGTGTAAGAGAGTTCCCTTTTCACCACACCCCCTCCAGCACTTATCATTTTTTGTTTTTTTTTTAATCTTAGACATTCTGACTGGGGTTAGGTGATATCTCATTGTTTTGATCTGCATTTCTCTTACAATGAGGGATGTTGAGCATTTTTTCATATGCCTTTTAGCTATTCGTATGTCATCTTTAGAGAGTGGTTTTTTCAACTCATTCTCCCATCTTTTAATAGGATTGATTGTCTTTTTCCAGAACAGCCGATTGAGTTCCTTGTGGATTCTGGTTATCAGTCCCTTGTCTGATGCTTAGTTTACAATAATATTTTCCCATTCTGAGTGCTGTCTGTTCACACTAATCACTGTGTCTTTTGCCATGCAGAAACTTCTTAGTCTGATGTAATCCCACTTGTCTATTTTAGGGATCATAGACTGTGCATTGGGAGTCTTATTTAAGAAGTTTTTCCCTACCCCAATGTCTCCCAGAGTTTCCCCAGTGTTTTCAAGGAGCAGTTTTATAGTTTGAGGCCTTAGATTTAGATCTTTGATCCACCTTGACTTTATTTTTGTCAGAGGTGAGAGGTAGGGGTTCAGATTCATCTTTCTGTAAGTGGAGATCCAGTTTTGCCAGCACCATTTGCTGAAGAGGTTATCCTTTTCCCACAGGATTGACTGGTGCCCCTTGTCAAAAATCAGTTGGCTGTATGTTTGAGCATTCATTCCTGGGGACTCTATTCTGTTCCATTGGTCCACCTGTCTGTTCCTGTGCCAATACCATGCTGTTTTGATTACCACAGCTTTGTAGTATATTTTTGAGTCAGGGAGTGAGATGCTGCCCACTCCATTCTTCTTGTGCAAAACTGCTTTGGCAATATGGGGTCTTTTATGATTCCAGACAAACGTTATGATTGTCTTTCCTAGATCTGTGAAGAATGTGTCTGGTACTTTGATTGGCATTGCATTAAATAGGTAGATTAATTTGGGTAGAATTGCCATTTTGATTATATTAATTCTTCCAATCCAGGAACACGGGATGTCCTTCCACTTTTTTGTGTCATTTTCAATTTCTTTTTTTATCTTCTCATAGTTTTCCTTATGGAGGTCTTTAACTTCTTTAGTTAGATTTATCCCTAAGTATCTTATACTTTTTCTGACTATGGTAAATGGAACAACATTTTTCAGTTCCATCTCAGTCTGCCTGTTGTTCGTATACAGAAATGCTATAGATTTCTGGATATTAATTTTGTATCCTGTAACGTTACTGTATTCATGTATTACTTCCAGAAATTTTTTTATGGAAACAATTGGGTCTTCTATGTATACAATCATGTCATCTGCTAGAGAGAGTTTCACCTCTTCTTTTCCTATTTGAATGCCTTTTATTTTTTCCTCTTTTCTGATTGCAATGGCCAAGATTTCTAGTACTATATTGAAGAGGAGTGGAGAAAGTGGACATCCTTGTCTTGTACCCATTTTTAGTGGAAAAGCTTTCAGCTTTTCTCCATTGAGGATGATGTTCGCTATGGGTTTTTCATAGATAGCTTTTATTGTGTTGAGAAATGGCCCTTCTATGCCCATTTTGCTGAGAGTCTTGATCATGAAGGGATGTTGTATCTTATCAAATGCTTTTTCTGTATCAATTGATATGACCATATGGTTTTTATCTTTCTTCCTATTAATATGGTGTATTACATTTATGGTTTTGCATATGTTGAACCAACCTTGCATTCCTGGGATAAAGCCTACCTGATCATGATGTATAATCTTTTTGATAAGTTGTTGTATACAATTTGCTAGTACCTTGTTGAGAATCTTCGCGTCTATATTCATCAGGGATATTGGTCTATAGTTTTCCTTCCTTGTCCTGTCATTATCCGTTTTAAGGATAAGGGTGATAGAGGCTTCGTTGAATGAATTAGGGAGAGATTCACCCTTTTGGATATTTAGAAATAACTTGAGCCTGATCATGATGTATAATCTTTTTGATAAGTTGTTGTATACGATTTGCTAGTACCTTGTTGAGAATCTTCGCGTCTATATTAATCAGGGATATTGGTCTATAGTTTTCCTTCCTTGTCCTGTCCTTATCCATTTTAAGGATAAGGGTGATAGAGGCTTCGTAGAATGAATTAGGGAGAGATTCACACTTTTGGATATTTAGAAATAACTTGAGCAGAATGGGGGTTAACTCCTCTTTGAAAGGTTTGTAGAATTCAGAGGTGAATCCATCAGGGCCAGGGCTTTTCTTTGTTGGGAGGTTATTTATAACCGATTTGATCCCCTGGCTTGTTATGGACCTATTCAGACTTTCTATATCCTCCTGGCTCAATCTAGGTAGATTATACCTGTCCAGAAATTTGTCCATCTCATCCAAATTATCTTGTTTCTTGGCATACAGATTTTCATAGTATCCTCTAATAATGTTTTTTTATTTCTATTATGTCTGTTGTTATTTTGCCTACTTCATTGCAGATCTGATTCACCTGGTTCTTTTCTCTCTTCTTCTTAATAAGTCTCGCTAGTGGTGTATCAATTTTGTTTATCTTTTCAAAGAACCAGCTTTTACTTTCATTTATTTTCTGTATAGTTCATTTATTTTCTATTTCATTTATTTCTGCTCATATCTTTATTATTTCCTCTCTCCTGGAGTTTTTTGGATCTTTTTGCTGTTGCTTTTCCAATTCTGTGAGGCATGATGTTAGGTGATCCATTTGCCTTCTTTCCATGCTCCTCTTATGTGCACTAATTGCTATGAACTTCCCTCTTATGACTGCTTTAGCAGTGTCCCAAAGATTATGGAAACTCGTGTCCAAATTGTCATTGGCTTCCATGAACCTTTCGATTTCAGTCTTTATATCTTCAGTAGTTGTGGAGTCATTCAGGAGTAGGTTATTAAGTTTCCATGTATTTGAGTATTTTTGAGGATTTCTCTTGAAATTAAACTCAAGTTTAATTCCATCATGGTCGGTGAAGATGCTGGGTATAGTTTCTATGCTTTTGAATCTGTAGAGGCTTGCTTTGTGCCCAATGATGTGGTCAATCTTCGAGAATGTTCCATGTGGCGGCGAGAAAAAAGTGTATCTTGAGGCTTTAGGATGGAAAGTTCTATAGATGTCTGTTAAGTCCATTTGATTTATGATATCATTTAGATCTTTTATCTCTTTACCTATTTTTTGTCTAGATGATCTATCCAGGGGGGATAGTGCAGTGTTGAGGTCTCCAACAATTAGTGTGTTGCAGTCTATCTCCCTTTTTAGATCTAGCAGTCTTTCCTTCACATATTTGGGTGCTCCTGTGTTGGGCGCATAGATATTAATAAGCATTATATCTTCTTGATCGATTGATCCTTTTACTACAATATAGTGCCCTTCTTTGTCTCTTTGAACAGTTTTTGTTTTAAAGCCTATTTTGTCAGAGATCAGTATTGTGACTCCAGCTCTTTTTTGGTTCCCATTTGCATGGAAAATCTTTTTCCAACCCTTCACTTTCAGTCTATGTATATCTTTATCCATGAAGTGGGTTTCCTGTAGGAAACAGATAGAGGGTTTTTGTTTTTTAACCCATTCAGCCAGTCTGTGTCTCTTGATTGGAGAGTTTAATCCATTAACATTAAATGTTATTATTGATGTTAATGGATCTGTCCCGACGTTTAAGTTGGCCATTGTCTTAGTTGCCTTTTACTCTTTTGTTTCTGGCTGTTACTTCTTTAGTTTTCCTGGAACAGTACTTTCTTCAGGGTTTCATGGAGAGCTGGCCTGGTGCTGGCAAATTCTTTCAGGTTTTGTTTGTCTGAGAAGATTTTAATCTTTTTTTTCCCATATGAAGGATAATCTTGCAGGATACAATAGTCTTGGTTGAAATTGTTTCTCTCTTAACACTTTCGATACATCTTCCCATTCTTTCCTTGCTTGCATTGCTTCCGTTGAGAAGTCCGGTGTTAGCCTGATGGGGTGACCTTTGTAAGTCACTTGTCGTTTCTCTCTTGCTAGTTTTAGTATCTTATCTCTATCTGTGGTCTTAGCCAGTCTGGCTATGATATGCCTTGGGGAAGATCTTCTTGGGTTGATTCTATTTGGTGTCCTTTGTATTTCTTGGGTCTGGATGTTGGAGTGCCTCTCTATGCTTGGGAAATTTTCTTCCAATATTTCATGGAATAGGTTTTCCATGCTCTTATTAGTTTCTTCACCTTCTGGGATACCAATTATTCGGACATTAGGACGTCTAATGGAATCTAGTAATTCTCCTATGTTATCTTCATGTTTTTTTGTTATTTTGTCTATCTTTTTGGTGGTTTTCTCTAGGTCAGAAGTTTTATCTTCTACATCAGAGATTCGACCTTCAGCATGGTCTAATTGACTTTTAATACTTTCAAGAGAGTTTCTGATTTCCTGTATTTCAGACTTCACCTCTAATAGTTCCGTCTTATTCTTCCTCAGAATTTCTTCCTTCATATCGTTGAAGGACTTTCTCATCTCCTGTAATTCATTGTCTCTTTTCTGTTCCAGCTCATAGTACTTGTTCAACATGAATGTTCTAAACTCTATCTCGGACATTTTGGTAACGTCCTCTATTTTTTCAGGAACAGGAAGGGAGTTACTGTGTTCCTTTAATGGAGACATATTTCCTGCTTTATTCAGGCCTGAAGTTCTTGTACTTCTAACCATTGGGAGATGTGTTCCCTTTGAAAAACCTTTTACGAGAAGGTTTCTTCTAATAGGAGCAAGTGTGTTTCCTTTCTGATGTGGAATGGAGACAGCCAAAGTCTATCTTCAATTGTGTTTAGTAATGCAAACCAAGAAAAAGTATTCTCTTCAGGTGTCCAAAGAAAAGTATCTCCTTCTTCACAGGTGTTTCAGGGAAATGGAGGATTCTAGAGAGTCTTAAAATGCTAGAATGTTTCAGAATTGTAATTCTAGATCTATCTGGACAGCCAGGGATGGTGCAGATAAAGGACGTGAGGATTGAGAAACTGGGAAGAAAATAATATGTAGAATAAAGAAAAAGTCGCACACCGCTGGCTTGGGGTCCTGGGGTTGGAGCTACTGGGGGGCAGTCCTCCCTCGAAGATCCTGGCCCAGGGGTCAAAAGATGGGAGTGTGGTGTGGATGAGCTGAGGGCATTCCTGGCTGGCTGAAAGAGGGGAGTCTGGCTTGGGGTCCCGGGGCTGGAGCTACTGGGGTGCAGTCCTCCCTCGAAGATCCTGGCCCAGGGGTTGAAAGATGGGAGTGTGGTGTGGATCAACTGAGGGCGTTCCTATGTGTTAATCAGAAGAGAGAAATTTACAAATGAAAAACGTGGGTAACAGGACAGAGAAAAAAAAAGGGGAAAAAATGTACCTGGCTGAAAGAGGGGAGTCTGGCTTGGGGTCCCGGGGCTGGAACTACTGGGGGGCAGTCCTCCCTTGAAGATCCTGACCCAGGGGTCGAAAAATGGGAGTGTGGTGTGGATGAACTGAGGGCGTTCCTGGCTTAAAGAGGGGAGTCTGGCTTGGGGTCCCGGGGCTGGAACTACTGGGGGGCAGTCCTCCCTCGAAGATCCTGGCCCAGGGGTCCTCTCCATCTGTTTTTATCTGGAATTTGGGACATGCACACCCATGTGTCAAGTTTTTTGTTTTCTTTTAAAATAATTATTTTATTTTATTTATTTTTATATTTAAAAATTTGATCATGTTGGCCCCATCTAGTGTGTTTTGAAGGCTGCAGGTATAGGAACCAAGATGCTGGCTTAGGGATGTGTGATTCAGCCACTTTAATAACAAGCACCATTCACTGACTGGGCCCACATGTCTACTTTATAAATGACCAAATTTCCTCTCTAATTAGTCCAAGCCAGATTTTGTTAGTCTGAGTTTTATGAAAGTCTATGTACAAATAACTCTCTGGGAAACATCCTAGAATTCTTTTTAATGAGCTACAACAACTCCTCAATTGTTTTTAGAAAGAAAAAAGAGAGTACATCTCACATGACTACAGAACTGGTGACAACTCAACCAATATTGAGATCCTACAAAAAAGGGGAGAGATGATAAAATAGAAGGATTACTTGATAGATATGGACTGTCAAACCTCTACATTTAATGCAGTCCTAATTTTTAAATCCTGCCTTTAATCCAGCTTCATCTATTTATGAGGAAAAGCCAGTTGATAAACAGCATAGTGTACAACAAGCCCCTGGATAAAAAAAAGAAATACCATACAATATGATATGCACAATTTTATGAGATTTTCTAATTACAGTATGCTGTTGATTAAGGTGGGAGATTTCATCTACAGGAGCACCCAAGATCAAGGCTTGGTCATCAACGAAGAAATTATAAAATGGCCTGTTAGTTTCAAGGAGGTATGATGTCATTTCAATGTTAAATATATAAAGAGGTATCTGAACAGAGTCCTGAAGTGAATTTGCGTGACTACCCTTTTATGTGTGCTGTTTTTGTTTTCTAATATTTTTATTTTTATATACGTTTAGTCACTATTCTTTTTACAGTGTACAGTATGAATTTTCCCTGCATGAGTGCAGTGCATATCAGACAAGACAAAGACATTACCATCTACATTATCATCAGCAAATAGCTTTTTATTTTTGTCAGTTATAGGCACTTCTTCTTCCTCTGTTTCCCTCCTTCCCTAATACCCACCCTCACAATATCCCTATCCTTACTATCTGTAGTATCTACAATTGCACCCCATGCTACTATACTTTCCAGTCTTTCAGTTTCTACTATAGAGTGCAGACATTCATGTATTTTATTTGGTTTTAATTTCTTTTATACATTAAATCACTATACTTAGTTTGTAAAGTGAATTTTCCAACATCAATACATTCCACACCAATCCAGTTGGGGATACTATATATGTTATCATCAACAAATAATAATCCATTTCTGTGTCCCATAAATGTCTTGCCTTTCTACTTTTCTCCTTAATGTCTTTCCTCCCATTCTCCTCCTTTTCCCACACACTTCCTACACTAACTTAGCATTCTATTTGCTTTACAAAGGGCCGGCAGATTCTGTACTGGTAAAGGAGCTGAGTTCTCACGTGGCCACCCATGGTTTGGTGTCCTGGATCTGGTAACTTGAAAACTATGCCTGGCATGTATATGTGTGTGCATGCCTAAAATCCTGAGAGGATAATGGGGGGGGGAAGGTTTAAGGCATGACCAACCTCCTGAGGATTAATTTCTCACTTATTGTTTTCTGTTTGTATCTCTTTCTGATGAAACCAAATAACCTACAGCAGACAGCTAAAGAAAAATGAATTAAACTCTTGCCTCAGAGAAAATAAAATCTATTTTTTTAAATCTGTCTTTTTATTCCTGACTTTATACTATGTGACTTTGCTTACATACATTCTTACTATGGAAGAACATCTGTTTTTTTTTAATTTCTGATTTGTTTTCTTATGTTTGTTCAAGCAGCAGTCCAATTAAAATCAATGTGGTAATGGGTATGCATACATAGTTGAACATTGTTTAATGAGAGAAATGCATTTTTTATTTAATTTTTATTTTAGATAGATTTTTGAATTAAGGCATGTGTACTTGCCAGAGAGACAAAGAGATAGAAAGCTAGAAATTACTCCCCAGGGAGATGGCCATGCAACAAGCCCTTTTCTTCCGTTCTCCTCTCAAAATTTTCAGTTCACATGCACATTCACCCAGTAAGATTCAAGCTGCCAGATCTGGGACTCAAATTGCACTTAGCCATGTGGGAGTCCAACAACATAAACAGTGCGCCATCTGCTGATCCCTAAGAAATGCATTTTTAGGAAAGTTTGTCATTGTGTGAACATAATAGATAGCACTTACATAAACCTAGATGATATTGAACATTACACATAAAATTTATATGGTCTAACCTATTATCTTATGGAACCACTATCATGTATGATTTTTTTTTCTTTTTTTCTTCTTTTTTTTTTTTTTTTTCTTGGAGAGGTTTTTCACTATAGGGCATGTGCTCTCGCCAGACAGACAGAGACATAGAGACAGAAAGTGAGAAATCACCCCCCAGGGGGATGGTCACGCCGCAATCCCTTCTCCTCCATTCTCCTCTCAGGATCTTGGGCACGCACGCACATGTGCCCGGTGTGAGTTTTAAGCCACCGGATCCGGTACGCGAACCACGGTCGACTACGTGGGAGTCCAGTGACATAGCCATTATGCTAACTGCTGGTTCCCATGTATGCTTTTTGTCATTGACTGAATTGTCTTCTATCTTTATAGAGCACTCAAGTCTTTCATATATATGTCTATATGTATGTGAAAATGTGTGTGTGTGTTTGTGTGTGTCTAAAAAAATTCCTGTATATATCCGGAAACCTTTTATCATTTGTCAACAAAGTCCTTCTTACATATTGATATTATATAAACACAAGGAGAGTACAGATTAAAATACCATTCATGGGGATAAGTAGTTAGTGTAATGGCTATGTCACTGAACTCCCATGTAGTCAACTGCAGTTCAAGTCCCAGACCCGGTGGCTTAAACTCATGCCAGGCACGTGTGCATGTGTGCCCAAGATCTCAAGAGGAGAATCGAGGAGAAGGAATTGCAGTGTGGCCATCCCCCCTGGGGGGGTGTTGATTTCTCGCTTTCTGTCTCTCTGTCTCTCTCTATCTTTCTGGCGAGCACATGCGCCCTATAGCAAAAACCTCTCCAAAAAAGAAAAAAAAATACCATTCATGTTTATGTAGATAGTATTCTCATGTCCTCTTGTCATGTTGCATACCATTTTTAAAGAATTATTTAATTTGTTATTTATTATTAGCCTTCTTCAATTTGACCAGAGACAGAGAGAAAGAGAGAGAGAGAGAGAGGCAGAATGTGAAAGCCAGTCTATGGATCCAGGGGTCAAACCATAGTTTGCCATATGAGAATCCAGTGCCTTATCTGCCCCACCACGTGCCAGCTTCTTGCATATCATTCTCTGTTGTACTAAACATCTCAAAGCATTGACTACATTCTCAGCCAATTAGATGAGGCAGAAGATTTACACAACAGGGGCCAGCAGATCACATAGTAGTTACAATGCTGGACTCCCACATGACTGACCACAGTTTGAGTCTTGGACCTGCTGTCTAGAAACTCATGCTCAGTGCATGTGCATGCATGCCCCACATCCTGGGAGGATATGGAGGAGAATGGATTATGATGTGGCCATTTCCCCTGTGGGCTAATTTCTCACTTTCTCTCTCAATGTCTCTGTTTCTTTCCCTCTCTCTCTTTCTCTCTCTCTCATGAGTGCACACACCCTAAGGTAAAAATCTTTTTAAAAAGATTTATATAACAATCATGCTTCACACATGTATTGTGTTAATATATGAAAAGCAGTGCTCTACTGACGTCAGAGTCCAGAAGTGGATTAACCACAGTCTTATCATTCTTCTGGCACATGAGATTTAAGTTAACTTTTTATTGTGTAACTACATACCACATTAGATATTTTAAAATCTAGAACCAAAAATTTTCTGCACAGATATAAGGACCTAGTATAAATATTCTTGGGAACACAGCTTTTTGGAATATTTACCTTGTAAAACCTGCATTGAAATTGTTTTGAAAAAAGCTATTACATAAGGGAAAAGAATGACACAGGGATTATTTTAGATATATATGGGGTACAGTAATTAGGTACCTTGGAGATATTTGGCAAATAATACATAAAGAGAGCTGGCAGGTGATGTGATGGTTAAAGCACTGGACTCCCACATGGTTGACCATGGTTCTTGTCCCGAACCCGTGGCTTGCTTTCACTTTCCCTTTCTCTCTGTATTTCTGTTCAAATTTTAAAATAATAATAATAATAATAAATACAGTTAAATAAATAATTTTTACAAAAATTAAAAAATAGTAATAATGCATAAAGAACAAGGGAAGCATACTAGTTCTTCATTACTAGTCTTTGTAAGGGTGGCCAAGAGGTAGGATAGTGGTTAAGTACTGGACACTCACATGGCTGACTGTAGTTTTGAGTCCTTGAACCAGAAACTTAAAACTCATATCTGGCATATGTGCATGGTTGTCTCACATCCTGAGAAGTCAATAAAGAATGGATTGCAGTGTGGACATCACACCAGGAATGTGTTTTGTTTTCTCACTTTCTCTGTCTCTTTGGTCACTGCATGTACCCTATAGCAAAAATCTCTCTCTAAAACAAAACAATTAAAAGAAAACCTAACTAATATCAATGTGATGAGGGTTTAAATGATACACAGTGTTGAACTATTAAAGGCAATAGTTTTCTCCAAAGTGGAGAAAAATAGAGACATCCCTTTAAAACAGTTTATAACATATGAGTATGACTAATGATTCTCTTTTCTGCTCAGACTCCTGAATCTGTGTGTAGTCGCAGCTCTGTTCCTGGGTTTCAAAAACTTACCCAAGAACGAAGACCTTTTTGCTGCTTTGTGTCTTGTGCCCAGAGTCAGGCTTTTCAAATCAAACAAGTATGAAATATATAACTACACTATTAGTCCCTAATATTGCTCAATAAAAATGAAACTGTTACTATTAGGAAAAAAAAAAAAAAAAAAAAAAAAAAAAAAAAAAAAAAAAAAAAAAAAAAAAAAAAAAAAAAAAAAAAAACCTTGGGGGCCAGAAAGTGATGTGGTAGTGAAGGCACTGTCCCATGTGGCCAGTTGTGGTTTAATTCCCAATCCTGACTCTTGAGTCATGCCAGGTGCATGTGCATGTGTGCCCCAAATCTCCAGAGCAGAAAGTAAAATAATAGACGGTGGCAAGGCCATTTCCTCTGGAAGGTGATTTCTCACTTTCTATCTCTCTGCTAAACACACTTGCCCTATTGCAAAACTCTCTCTTTCTCTCTCTCTCTGTCTCTCTCACACACATACAAACACACACACATGCACACGGGCACACACAAACAAACAGAGAGAGAGAGAGAGAGAGAGAGAGAGAGAGAGAGAGAGAAATGAATCATAGAGCACCACTGTTCTTAATTCACATATTCATTGTTTTGGTATATTTATTTTATAAACACTATTACTACCCTATTTTGTGTAAGCTATTATCTGGCCATGCTAATTCTATTAGGCTCAACTCTGAAATCATTTCCAATGGACACCTTGCAGTTTAGTGCTGGGTAAGACAGTGTCAATCTTAGATCTCATACTGGAGCATGGTAGTCATAAACTGAAAGATGTGTCATTATCAAGGTGACTTGTGGGTGTCTTAAACTTTGAATCTGACTTTGATACTCAGATGATAATCACAACAGAATAACAGATCAATTATTATAAAAATACCTTAAACTTTTTTTGAGAGTTTATTTTGCTATAGGGCTTGAGCACTTACCAGAAAGACAGAGAGAAACAGATAGACAGAAAGTGAGAAATCACCCCCCAGGGAGGATGGCCATGCCACAATCCCTTCTTCTCCATTGTCCTCTTGGGATCCTGGGCACATATGTACACACGCCCAGTGTGAGTTTATGCCACCGGGGCCAGGACTCAAAGTGTCATAGACTACATGGGAGTCCAGTTACATAGTCATTATGCCAACTGCTGGTCCCAAAATATTTTAAACTTTTTCAACCATGCTCAAAAACCTCTGCAATTAAGAGTAAAGAATTGAATGATCTCAGAATATCACACTTTGAATTATATTGCAGGAGGAAAAAGAAATATAGTTTAAAGATTGAAGACTCAACATTCTAACCAATTTCACACTTAGGCACCTCAAAACTTGCTGTCATACAAAATATAAAATCAAACAATTGTCAAAATAAAATGTGGTACTGGCAATTGTAAAATATGGAAAATTATAAGAAATTATGCTTCTATTTTTCCA
Organism: Tupaia tana; assembly: GCA_026018925.1. NCBI lineage: Eukaryota > Metazoa > Chordata > Mammalia > Scandentia > Tupaiidae > Tupaia > Tupaia tana. The sequence goes on from JAKSZU010000029.1 coordinate 3,113,800, forward strand.
GTATATAAGGAATAAATATGGTTTAAATTCTCTCATAAGTATTATTCAATTTTAGGCATTCTAATAGTAGAAATCATTTTGATTTTCATTACTAGTAAAAATTAACATTTATGTTCAGGTTAGAATATGCCAAGGAAAAAATCTTATTTTTTTGTGAATGTATTGCAAAACCAAAGAGTGTGTAAAACAAGAAATAAAAATAGAGGTATGGAGACAGCCCATGGCATGGTGGTTAAGGTGACAGAATCTCATATGACCCAAATTGTGACTTGAGTCCTCCACCAGATGACTTGGAAAATACACTAGGAATTTGTATGTTGTGCAAAATAATAAGGGGAAAATATGATGCAGAAGGAATTGTGGCATGACCATTTTACAGAGGTGGTGCTGTCTCAGTTTCTTTCTTTCTCTGGGTGTCTCTCTCTAGTAAGTGAATGTGCCTCCCAGCAATTTTTGTTTTTTAATGAATAAAGTGGAGCCTGCAGGTGGCATGGTGGCTAAGAATGCTGGACTGCCACGTGACTGACTGTGGTTCAAGTCTTGGACTGGGTGGCTTGTTTTCTCACTTTCACTCTCTCTCTCTGGTAGAATTAAAAATAATATAATAATAATCTGGAAAAACTAATAAAAAGCCATTTGATGATGATGATGGGGATTTTTTAAAAAATTTTTTATTATCATCATGTTCTTCTATTATATTACATTGAATTACATATAACTTTACAGTGTATTACATTGCTTTTTCAAAAGGGGATGCCATGCATATCAGTCAGTACAGAGACATTAATCTCCCCACTTTAACATTCAATATCTTTTCTATGTTTTCCCCAATCATTATTATTATTATTCTAATTATTTTTTAAAACAGTCAATTGCTATTTTTCATTTTGCTTGTACAAATACTTTGCCCATCATGAAATACTTCTCAGACAAATCCAGTTGAGAATACTATACATGTCAACATCAACAGTTAATAAGCCATTTCTCTTTCTCACTAATGTCCTGCCTCTCTATTGTTCACTTGTTATCTTTCTCTATTCTCTTCTCTTCACTTCCCCCATTCCACACTGTCCTATTCTCGTTAAGTACCTTCACTGCTTTTATGTCCTCCAATTTTTTGCTCTCTATTATAGAGTGCTGATAGTCGGTATATATTGAGTGGATACATACAATATCTTTCTTTCATAGCCTGGCTTACTTCACTCAGCAATATATCCTCCGTATCTGACCACTTTCTATCAAATTCCAGGGTCTTGTTATTTTTTATGGCTGAGTAGTATTCCATAGAGTATATATACCACACTTTTCCAATCCATTCATCCGTTTGTGGACATTTGGGTTGGTTCCATGTCTTGGCAATTGTGAATAATGCTGCAATAAACATTGATGTGCAAGCACTTTTCTGACTGAGCGTTCTCCTGTCTTTTGGGTAAATACCCAGAAGTGGGATTGCTGGATCAAATGGTAGTTCTATTTGTAGATCTTTGAGGAACCTCCATATTGTTCTCCACAGTGGATGGGGATTTTAATGTCTTTGTATTGACTGCTATGCATGGTATTCCTCCTAGAAAAAGAAATGTAATACACTGCAAAGTTATATGTGAGTCAATGTAATATAAACAAGATTATGATAATAATAAATTAAATTAATAATAATAATAACAAATTAAATTAAATATGTAAGTAATTTTTTTAATGAATATTAGGGGCCAGTAGGTGGCATGATTCATAAGGAACTGGACTCCCACATGACCGACCATGATTTGAGTCCCAGACCTGGCCACTTGCTTTTCCACTTTCCTTCTCTCTTTCTGTCTCTGTCTCTCTGTGCTAAACACAAATGCCCTGGAGCAAATTTTAAAACAAATAATAAATAAATTAAATAAATAATTATATTAAAAAAGAAAATAATGAATAAAGAAAGAAAGAGTTTGGGACCCAGAAGAAAATAAACATATTCATGTGGATGCCAAATCTATTCCTGAGACAAAAGCCTGGAGTATCTGCTGACTTTGGGAATAAAAATAGGTAAAACAAGAAAAAAATGTGATTAGTTATCACTCTAATTCTTTTTTTCTAAGAACTGTTTATTTAATTCCACTATTATTATTGATAAAATTTGCTATAAGTCATGCACACTTACCAGAGAGATTTAGGAAGGGAAAGTGAGAAAGTAAGTTACCATGTCTGAGACTCAAACTGCAATAAGTCTTGTGGGAGCCTAGAACTTTTTTTGTATTATTTTAATTTCTTTTATACATTCAATCATTATATATCACTTCACTTGCAATGTGAATTTTTCAACATGAGTACATTTCTTACCAGTCCAGTTAGAGATGCCCTACATGTTATAAACAACAGATAATAACCCATTTCTATGTGCCATAAATGTCTTGCCTCTCTGTTTTACTCCTTAATGACTTTCCTAAGACTCTCCTTCTTCCATAATCTTCCCACACTAGTATCTTTACTGCTATGACACCTGTTGATCCCCACTGTGATTCTTTGAGAAGATATTGGGTTGTATGAGTCACGATGTATTTTTAGTTTTTTTTTTCTTTTCTATGGAAAAATGCGTGGTGACTTTTTCGACAGCCCAATAATATTGCCTCAGTATTACCGAAAGTAAATAAATACTTGAGTAAATATTAGACACACCACCTATTTTTCTAAAGAAAAAAAAAACAAAGTAATTGAAATGCAGACATACTTATTAATTTTCATAATCTCTGTGGCTGCTTTCTTGCTACATAACAATACAAGTGAGTATTTGCAACAGAAACCACATAATGTATAAAGGCAAAAATATTACTAGCCTCTCAAAAAGAAAAAAAGATTTATAAACTGTGCTTTCAAATGTATATGAATGGATACCTCAAAAGAACATTTCATCTTTCTATCATGTAATTATAATACCAATTCCTCAAACAACAGCTATATAGGAACAATCAAATTCCATTCAAGATTTAAATGTTTTAAATTGTTTTCTGTGACCTGCAGTTCTCATAGTCATTTATTGTTGAATTACAACATGCCCGAAGGCAGTTCGAGTTCCAAACACAGTGCTTCAAAACTCATGCCAGGCAGCTGTGTGTACATGCCCAAGATCCTGGGAAGAGAATGGAGTAAAAGAGATTTCAGCATGACCATTCTCTCTGATGGTGATTTCTCACTTTTTCTCTCACTGTGTCTGTCTCTTTATCTCTCCCTGGCAAGCACACATGCCCTAAGGCAAAAACCTCTACAAAAAAAATTAACCTGTTTTCAACATTTACATAGGATTATTTATGATAATATTGATAGAAAAATTATAATGTAGGTACACAAAGTGACATACTATATACAAGGTAAAATCAATAGAAATTATGATAGAGATAGAAGATAGGATATTCCAGGAGAACAAGATATTTCTTGTTTTCTGAATATTATAAAGAAAAGTATTTATTTCTATTGTAATGAACAAATATGATAAGACATGGAAATATAAATTTTATTATAAGGAAAACAGAGGAGCATGTAGAGAAGAGATCTGGAATAAATTCTCATCATTGATAGTATTCTTCAGAACCACAAGATGGGCCAACCAAGATCTTTAGATACTGAGATCCAGTTTTAAATCACTTTAGTGTCACCTGAGGCTGAAAGAATTCTCCCAGTGTTATCAACATAGACTCTTAAATCGGTGTATTTTGGTATTAATTACCTAAGGGATTCATCTATGGAAAATTGCACAAAGGTCACCATTTTCTTTAATATGACAATTTGTGAAATGAACTTCTAAATTGTTTTGTCACCAGATGCAAAGCAGTGTGTGCAGTGCCCAGCTCAAGAGTATCCAGTGAAAGAACTCACTGCCTCCCAAAGCCTGTGATATTCCTGGCTTTTAAGGATGCTTTGGGGACAGCCATGGCCTGCATAGCTCTGTGTTTCTTTGTCCTCACAGCTATAGTTTTGGGGATCACCGAGACACTCCCATTGTCAAGGCCAACAACCAGGCTCTCAGTTTTATTGTGCTCTTCTCTCTCCTGCCATGCTTCCTCTGCTCTTTGCTCTTCATTGGCCATCCTAACACAGTCACCTGTGTCCTCCAACAAGTTGCATTTGGCCTTGTGTTCACTGTGGCTGTTTCCACTGTTTGGGCCAAAACCATTACTGTGATTCTGGCATTCAAAGCCATGAAGTCTGGAAGAACAATGAGGTGCTTGTTGCTCTCAGGGGCTTCCAACTCTATCATTCCCATTTGCTCCCTGATCCAAATGATTATCTGTGGAATCTGGCTGGGAATCTCTCCCCCTTACATTGACATAGACTCACACTCTGAACCCAGAAATCTCATCATTGTGTGCAACAAGGTCTCAGTCACTGCCTTCTACTGTGTCCTGGGCTACCTGGGTTTCTTGGCTCTGAGAAGCTTCACCGTGGCTTTCCTGGCCAGGAACCTGCCTGACATATTCAATGAAGCCAAGTTCCTCACATTCAGCACGCTGGTGTTCTGCAGTGTCTGGGCCACATTTGTCCCCATCTATCTCAGCACCAAGGGGAAGTTCATGGTGGCTGTGGAGGTCTTCTCCATTTTGGCCTCCAGTGCAGGGCTCCTAGGCTGCATCTTTGTGCCCAAGTGCTATATTATTCTGATAAGGCCTGATAAGAATTCCTGGAAAGCTTTAAAAAGCAAAACAGGCTACAAATAAAATGTAAGGTTTATATCATAAGACTGTATCATAGTTTTAGGGTTTTGAACCAGAAAGGTACAGATTTTATATTCTTATAAAGTAATTTAAAATGACTGACTTATTAAATTTATTTTTGAAACAATGTATGCATCTAAGTTTTGACATTTATACTTTCAACTATAATTGGTATCTTAGATTAATGGGTATTGACTAATGGTAACATTTTATTAATTATTTAGTATTTATTGTGTTCTCCTAGGAATGTTTTTATTTCTATATAGTCAGGAATAATGTCTTTACTTCCATATCTGGCTTATTGGTTTGTAACTTCTCTATATATTCTAGAAAAGTCTTGCTTTATTTTTTATTATTTTAATGACCATAATTTATTTTAATTTGACCAGAGAGTCAGGGAGAGTGAGAAAACAAGCCCCTAGTTCTGGGTCTCAAACTGCTATTCATCATGTGGGAGTCCAGTGCTCTCAACTACTACGCCACCTGCTGGCCACTGAAATTCAGACATGATGCCAAGAACAGACGGGGAAGGAACAGTAGTTTAATAAATGGTGCTGGATATAGTGGCTATTGATGTCAGACAGAACAGATTACAAACTGAAATGAAGACACAAAACAGGACTACAGAAGAAATAATAGGGGAAATGCTTCAGGTATTGATCTGGGCACAGATTTTTTTAAAGAAGATCTGAAAATCAGAGGCAACAAAAGCAAAAATATTCTCCTGATATTATAGCAAACTGAAGTGATTCTGCATAGCAAATAATCAACAGGGTGAACAGACATGCTTCAAGAGAGGGTTAACATATTTTCAATCTATTCATCTAGTGAAGGATTAATATTCATAGTATATAAAAAGTCAATAAACCCAAAAGCAAAAAATAAAAAAAAAAACCTGATTACAGAATTAAATCAAGACATGCCTAAACATTTATAAAGAAGACATACAATAGTCAAATATGTGGGAAAAAATGCTCGATATTACTAATTACCAACAAAATATAAATCCAAACTACAATGAGCTTTCACTTTACCCTAGTTAGAAAGACAATTTTTTATGAGGCAAAAAATAACAAATGTGAAGAGATAAAACATGACACACTGCAAGTGTAACTTACATGGGGAGGTTTAGAGTTTACATCTCAAGATCTCCCTGAGTGTGCTGGGCATACTTGTACCCACAATGTGGAGCTGGATGAGGGTGGGGGTAGATAATTTTTTGAGATGCTTTGGGGATTATCTGCTTCTTTATGAGTTTCTTTAGTCCTCTTTATGTCTATTTAACTCATGAAAAGAATAAACTTTGAAATGTCTTGTGTTTTTTTTTGGGAGGGAGAGGTTGCCATAATGCACATGTGCTCACCAAAGAGACAGAAACAGAGAGCAAGAAAGTGAGAAATCATCCCCCAGGGGCCTAGCCTTACCACAATCCCTTCCCCATTCTCCTCTAAGAATTTTGTCACACACACGCATACTCACACACACACACGTGCTCAACGTAATTTATAAGTTGTTGAGTCCAAATTCAAGCCATAATTGGTCATGCAGGAGTCCAGTGCCTTAACCATGACACCACCTGCTGTCCATTTTAAAACAATTTTTAAAAAATAATGCTGAGCTAGCAGGTGCTGGGTCCCACATGATAAACTGCATGACTGGATGGCTTAATAAAATGCAATGCACATGAGTGCATGCGTACTGAAGTGGTACAAAGAGAAATATGGACAAGGGAGTGTGGCTTGCCCATGTCCCTTAATGGGTGCTTTCTCATTTTTCTCTCTCTCTGGCTCTCTCTAGTGACAAGTGCACATGCCCCTATAGCAAAATAAATAAATAAATAAATAAAAATAAATAAAACAAAAAAAAATAAATAAAACAAAAAACCTGACTAACTATATTTTGAGTCAATAGCTTGGAACAGTGCCTGCTATTAGACTACCCAGGAAGTTCTCTGCGAGTCCCTTGAGCATACCGTTGTTCCTCCTCCTGCTGTGGCTGTGGAGGAGTGGGGCTTTGCCCCACCAGAAGATCAGCAAAGCTTGAGAGGATAGGGAGGTGTAGGTAGAATTCCTGGGTCATGATCCTGCAAGTGTTTCCATCGTTAGGTGGGTCTCACAAGTCCGTAAGTCTCCTTCTGGAGGCTGGAGCATCCTTAGGCAGAAAAAGAAGCTCTGGAGGGCATCTCTGGGCTGACCTTTGTCTCTTGGGTTTGCAAATGATTCTTGAAATATTTCCTCTGTTTCTCTTTCATTTCTTTTTCTTCTTCTTTCTTTTTTTCTCCTTTCTTCACTCTTTTTATTTAAATTGTCACTTTGATTTTACTTATTTTTAAGTCTTACAAGTCTTTACAAGTATATGTTGATAGCATATTTTATTTAGTTTACTTCTTCTAATAAGTTGGTGAAAGCACCACTATCAATAACATGTATACTAAAATTCTAGTTTTTATGTTATTTTAAACAGTTATCTGAAGATAATTATAAAATATAACTTAGTTTTACTTAGAAAATGAAGAATTCCAGAGCCAGTAAGTGGCATTGTGTTTAAGGCACTGGACTCCCATATGACTAATTATAATTCAGGTCCCAGACCTGGTGGCTTGCTTTCTCTCTCTCCTTCTCTCTGGTCAAATTTTAAAATAAAAAGAAAATTATGATAATTAAAAGTATTAAAAGGTAAAATTTAACTTGATAATAAATCTCAACACACTGATTTTCAAAAGCATCTGATTTTACAAATTATTTATAGAGTATGTAAAATGTTTTTTTATTTCATAGTAAACTATTCTTTATTTGATAGTATACTCGCACCACACTAAAATAAGTAAAAGGCAATATTTCAGATACAAGAATTCTAATTGGATTGGCAGCATTAAGACCAAAAGTATACAGTAGACATTAGCACCTTATGTTCAATGCTTACCTTTAATGGGTTAATGAACAAAAATAAAGCACAGGTGAGTCTGCTTGGTTTTGAATAGTGAAGGAATTTCCTCAGTATTTATATATTCAGCTAACCAGTTACATACAAGCCTAAGTAAAAAACTAATCTCCAGTATTTTTTGGTTTTCTTTTTTTCTTTTTATTAGATGTTTTTGCTTCAGGGCTTATGCACTTTCTTGAGAAGAAAGATAGAGACAGAGAGAGTGAGAAGGAAAATGAGGAAACATTCTTCAGGGAGAATGGCCATGCCACTATCACTTCTCCTCCATTCTCCTCCTGGGATCTTAGGCATATATAAAAATATGTCTGATGTGATTTTCAAGCCACTACATCTGTGACTTAAACCATAATCAACCCTATGGGAGTCCAGCAATTTATCTCCTGTGTCATCTGCTGATTTTCCAGTAAGTTTTGAGATGGCATTAACAGTTTTCATAGAAAGATGAGCACTACTAATGATTTACCAATTATATCTTAGCAAGGGCAAACAGTGATAGCATTTACTGAACAGAAATTACTATCAAAATTTTAAAAACCAGTAATTTTATTTAATTGTAGGCCAGTGTGACCTACAACAGGACTGTCCAACAAAAATATCCCATCAGTCAATCATTTTATTTACTCTGTAGGATATTAATTAATTATGGTACACATGAAGAAATGAGACATGGGGCCAGCAGGTGATGTGGTGGCTGAGGTACTGAACTGCACCACTGACCACAGTTTGAGTCCCAGACCAGGAGGTTTTTTGTTTTCACTTTCCCTTTGTCCCTCTGTTTCTCTCTGATCAAATTTTAAAAATAGTAAAAAAGAATGGAATTAAAATAATTATTCCTTTTTTAGAAAAAAGTAAGACATTTCTGTTTTGACATAAATAAAGGAGTGGCCAACTTAAAACAGCTTTTAAAAGAGTTTTGCTAAATATAGGGCACATGCGTTGAAAAGAGAGGAAGAAAGAGATAAAGTGAGAAATTACTTGCTAGGGGGGTTGTCCATGCTACAGTCCCTACTCCTCCATTCTCTCAGGATTTGGAAAATGATTGCACATATTTGGTGTGAGATTCATACCACCAGGTCCAGGACTCAAATTGCATTTGAGTATGTGGGAATCCAGCACCTTACCCACTAGCCCACCTGCTGTCCAGGAAGTTGCTAATTATTACTCAGGAGTAGCTTTTTCAAGATAAGGTGTGAACTCTGCTTTTTCTCCTTTCTTTTATATACCAGTGAAAATTATTTTTGTTCCTGGGAGATACTTTCTGGGATTCTCCAGACACTCCATCAGTGTATCCTCTCCCCAGGTGATGGATGCCTTTGCTCTTGTTGGCAACTGTGTAGGAGAATCCAGGGGCCTGACTTGTCTTATACCCCATTAGACTAAAGACTATGCCCAGTCTTGTGCTTGTCTCCATTTTTCATGGTGTAGCACCGGCACATTTTGAACAAAAGTCTTCTTGCTGGGAGCCAGCAGGTAGTGTGGTAGTTATGGAACTAGATGCCCATATGGCTGACTACAGTTGAACTCCTAGATCTGGCAACTTGAAAAACATGCTTTGTTCATGTGTGTCACATGTCCAAATTCCCAAGAAGAGCATGGAGGAGAATGGATTGTGTTGTGGACATCCCCTACCACAGGGTGATATCTCACTTCCCTTCTTTCTGTCTCTGTGCATGTGTTTCTCTCTCTCTCTGGCAAGTGAATGCACTCTATGCAAAAAAAAAAAAAAAAAAAAAAAAAAAAAAATCAGAACAAAACGTTTTCCCTTTCTCAATATCACCAATTTTTAATTCTCTCCTTTGTCGTTCATGCTACAAATGTTCCTGCTCTAAAGTCAGATGTCTTCTCTCTCCTGAAATATTTTTTAAACCCCCTCCAGAGATGGGGAATGAATGGCCCTTTCTCAGCAATACATAAGTCTCATAGGGAGCATTTATGCAAAGATAAATACCCAATTATAATAGAGTGTTAATACTGGATTTTATTTTAGGAAACTTGAATAAATCCTTCTTATACTCTGCTAAAGGGTAACACTGACTACTCTTTACATTCTATAAATATATTGTAAAATGATAAGTGACTTATATGTAGAAATTTGAGTAAAACAAGGTGAATACATGCTACTACAGGGTTTCTTAGAGAATTTAATATGATAAATATATTGTGAATTCCGAGTAAAGAAATATGTAGTATTTATCAACTCTCCACAATAAAATAATCTTTCAAGCAATACACATTAAAGCCAGCAGGTGTCATGGTGGCTAGGGCACTGGTTTTGCACATGGCTGACCATGCCTTAAGTCCTGGACCTGGTAGCTTCTTTTCTCACTTTCCCTTTCTCTCTGTCTTTCTGCTCAAATTGAAATAATAATTATAATAAATAAATAATTCTTTCAAAAATAAAATACACATTAATATTCACTAGAGTATTAGTGTCCTGTAGAAATGAAGGTCTTTGATTCTGTAAATTTTGTTAACTCTAACAAAAGAGGACATCTATTCAGCACTGAACTTTATTGCTAAAATTGGGTAGTATGGATCCAGCAAGTAGTGTGGGGGTTACACACTGGATTCCACATGGCCAAGCTCATGGTTTGAGTCCCCAGTGGTACAGGTTGAAAATCATGCTGCATACATGGCCAAAGTCCTGAGACTTTGTTTTGTAAAAACAGAGAAGGGATTGCAGCATAGCCAATCCCTCTGTGGGGTGATTTTTCAGTTCTACATTTCTCTTTCTTTCTGGTGTGTTTGCTCTATAGTAAGAAAAAAAATTACTATCAAATAAAATATATATATATATGCATATATAAGAATGTAACAAAGTAATATGCTCACTAGATGTGCTACAAGTAGGACAGAAAACCAGTAACATCATCACTACCATATTTTAAGCCATTTCATCCACATGTAAAATGCAAACAAACTCACTTCTAAATCTCTGTACACCTGTGAAAATGGACTAAACCGCAGAGTTCTTCCATGTGAAAAAGAAAAGAGCCAAATATGAAAAATAATGTATAGAAAAAAGGAGAATAATCAGAGATTAGAAATTAGAGTCACTCCGGCTTCACCTGGACAGGCAATTCTAGATTGCCACAAGAAGACCATACAAACCTTAGGTGCAGTGGCTTCTGGGTATAAAGAACAAGGGGTCAAGAGCTCTTGTGAGGAGAAATCAGAATTAAGCAACAGGAATTGAACCCTTTCCTCCAACCACATGTTCATTCTCAACCATATTTACCTGTTGGGCATACTGACACTCTGAAGAATATTTTTAAAAAGGATTTCTATGTAGTTAATGAAAATGTAGGAGCAGCAATCTAGGCACACCTCCTAACTGTGTGAGTGGGAGAAGCAGGAGGAGCACAGTGGAGTGGGGACTTCCATTGCATCACCCTTTCAAGGCACAGTTGGCAGGACAAGGACCCTCTGCTCCTGGCTCTCAGTAATCACTCTCCCTACTTACAATTAAATGACAAATGCAGGCCAGACCAAGGACTGATGTCTTAGGCAGCTGGATCCCACCAAGCTGACTCTGGTTTGAGTCCTATATCTGGTGTCTTAAGCGACACAATGAGTCAGGGGGTGTTCATGTCCTGTAAGGTTGAACAGGTGGAAGAGAAAGGTTTGCAGTGTGATCATTCCCCATGGGGTGCTTTTTTACTTTCCATCTCTCTGATGTTCCTTCTGGCAAAAAAAAGGGGGGGGGCTTTGATAACACCCAGAAGGTGGTATCATGCTTTGAAATTCTTTTGTGACTAATAGTGACACTGGAGGACCTCATAAGAAAAGGGAAGAACCTTTTCCTAGAGTGTGATCTATTGAGCTGAGACCTCTGAGCAGCCTCACATCAAAGCCATCTCCACTATGCCACCTGCTGGCCCCATCACAGCCATCTCTAATGTGAAGGTCCCTGTCATCTCCTGCTCTGTATAGTCTGTCTCTGTATTAGCTCAAGTGAGTCAAGGGTGGAAAGTGCCAAGATCACTATTGTGTTCTCATATATTCCCTGATAGAAGGGAGCATCAGGTGGTGTGGTGGTTAAGGCACTAGACTGGCATGGACAACCATGGTTCGAGTCCCAGAGTTGGTGGCTTGCTTTCTTAATTTTCCTGTCTCTCTCTCTCTCTCCCCCATCTCTCTCTCTATCTCTCCTCTCCCTGTGTGTTTGTGTGCACACTCACGTGTGCATGTTTGTGTGTGTGTCTTTCTCTCTAGTGAAAATATGTACCCTATAATAAATTGAAAAATAACAATAATGATTACAAAATAAATGAATAATTCTAGAAAAAAATAAATTGCAACACTTAGTTACAGAAACTTTCATGATCTTGGATTCGAAAATCACAAGGTCCTGCAGAAATCAGTTATTTGAGACCTCTTAAGGATTCTGCTTTTTTGACTTATGAAATGAAAAGTTGAATTGTGCCCTGACACATTTATGTAGTCACTAGAGCACCTCTGTGAGATATGGAGCCACATGGAAACCTGGGAAGTTCTGGGTTTCAGATCCTGGGTCTGAGAATGTAGGGTGTTCCTTGGGGTGCTTCAGGGACTGTGTTGGCCTGAAACCCAGGGGGAGATCATGCAGTGACAAGATCCTGCTGTTGGTGGTGGTGGTGGTGTGTGTGTGTGTGTGTGTGTATGTGTGTGTGTGTGTGCTTTCTCATTCTCTCTCTCTTTTTCTTCTCCCCCTTTGTAATAAAGTAAATAAATAAATTTAAAGAAAATGTTGAACCAGGTAATTGTTCCATAATGTTGCCATATTTACAACACTAAAGTTATGTTTTGTGAAGCTATTATTTAGTAAAGTTGCAGAGAATCTTGGATGAGTGAGTATCTTTCTAAGTCAATCTAAGAGGACTACAAAATTCAGGTCTATTGAAGGACAGGGGTATAGGCAAGACTTTTACATACCATAAACAAGTCTTGGTAGGAGAGAGATGAAAACTTGGGTAACTTTCTTGTTTGAGTCATAGATTTATCTTGCCCAGGCCATTAAATATCCCTAGCAAACAGTAGGGGACTATGTGAAAGGGTGGTCCTGGGCTGCAACCCATAACTCAAAGCAATTAAGACAAATTCAAAAAAGACTGAGAGACACAGAAAGATAGAGACCACACCCACACCAGAATCTTGATGCCATGATTAGCCCCCAGCCCCAAGCAGCCCCATATGAGAATCACACATAAACCCAGTGTGCTCATGGAGGTCTGTGGATATGAAGCAAGAACCTCCAATATGGGAGCTAGTATTAAACTAGATCGTGTTTAGTACTATGTTTTAAAGAATTTTCTTGCTCAATCATTTCCATTTGTGTTTCTGATTCAGAATCTGCCAGCCTGACTTGAATGAGTATCACTTATAAAATATTTATTTTCAGGTCCAGATGGTGGCTTAGTGGTAAATGTGATGCTCTGCAAGACTGACTCCTATGGTCTCTATCTTTCTTTGTCTCTCAGTCTCCCTTTTCTATAAAGCACATAAATAAATAAGCGTTAAAAGTGTTTCTTTTCAGGCCAGTCAGGTGGCATGGTGATTAAAGTGGCTGGATCCCATATGACAGAGTACGTGGAGGCCTGATTTCTGAAAGACTGGTCCCTTGTAGACCACTTTCAAGTCCTTAGAATATTCTGCCTGGTCATGTTTCTTTATACCTGAGGCTCTGGGCCACACTGTAGCTATTTGGACTCTGGAGCCTAGAGACAGTTACAGGTCACTGCATGACCCATGGGTTTATCTGACCCCAAGGTCAGATCTCATTTACAAAAATCCTGACACTGAGACTTGAGTGAGCGTCCTTAGTTGGCAATACATTGCACATGCTGTCACTCATTGTTGCTGAAAAAATTAAACAAGTGTCTATGCATCTCCCCTGGGAGGGGACACCTGGAAGCTTGCCCTGGTTTCTCCTGGACTTCAGTCTAAGCACCTTTCCCTTTGCTGATCTTCATGTGTACCCTTTCACTGTAACAACCTGTGATCACTACACAGGCTTCCTGAGCTCTATAGTCTTAGTAAATGTTTCAGCCTGGGATGGTCTTGGGAAACTTAAGATCCCCAATGGTATTGGCAAAATTAGCATAACTCACCACATGGCTGTGTCCTTTGACAGCTCTCGAATGACAACAAGCTTTCTGATTTGGGGATGACAGTTCTAAGGTGGACTGACAGCATCTTGTTTAGAAGTTTTCATACCACCAGCAACTGGTGAAAAAACTCCAGTTAAGAAAAATAGAGACAAAGCAGCTCTGTGGCATGATGGGGTGTGTTTTCCTCACAGTGAAGAAGGAGACCAGCAGTAAGGAATCTGCTGGGCCTTTATTAGCCCTGTAGACACATGAGGGAGCCATCATCATTGCTCTTCTGGTCTGCATAAGGGACACCAGGGCAGGCCATCAGCACACAGTGCCTACCCCTCCACTTCAGAAAGCAAACTGGCCAGTGTGAACCAATCACACAGGAGCACCCAGAAATCAATGTGTATGGCACCCAGTGGCAGAATTCCTGGTTCTTTCATTTTTTTCTTAGTTTCCCTTTATAGTCAGGGGTACTGGCTTTGTCTTATGGAGGTGCTCAAGAAAAGGAAGCCCTAGATGGCAACAACAATGCTAGGCATTCCCAGGGCTCCATGTGTGACCCTGCCCCTCAGCAATCACTCTGCCCTGTCAGATAAAACAGAGCTGGGTTCACTTGGATCTCTTTTGAGCCCTCTCTGTCTCTTAGTATTCCATAGGCTCTGACCACAGGAAGACCCTGAGGAGCTTTTGTGGGCAATGTACTGCTGCCTGAGGCCTCTGGCACTTCTGGCTCCTATTTTTAAAGGATTTGTTCATTTACACCCAGAAGGATTCTGAGAACCTGCAATAACAGGACCAAATATGACTGCAACCAACCAATGAAATACAAACAACAGTTATAACTACAATAATGAAAAGAGCTTTTGTTTGTTTCTCTAGGGCTTCTGCCTTTACTGGAGAGAAGCAGGAGAGAGAGAGAGAAAGAGAGAAGAGAGAGAGAGAGAGAGAGAGAGAGAGAGAGAGAGAACCTCTCATGTGGGTTGGACATGCCATAATTTCTTCTCCTCCATTATCTTTTCAGCTTTGGACACACATGCACATGTGCCTGGTGTGATTCTCAAGCTGCTATGTCCAGAACTCAAACCCCAGAATTGCTCATATGGGATCCAGCTGCCTTAACCACCATGTCATCTGCTGGCCTGAAGTGATGTTTATAATTATACAACTGTAAGCTTCAGAACACTTTTATTTCTTCTAACACCACCCAACCCCACCCCCAAATAAACATCTATTACAACTATTTTCTTTCTCTTTCTTTTTTTTAAAATTTTTATTTCTGTACTTTGGTTCAAACATCTGCTTGATCTTCCAAGCAGATAAAACTTAAAATGGTGCAAATGTTCTGAGAGGCAAGGAAGCACTGCCAGAGGCTCTGAAACCTGGTTGGCTCCTGGCCCCCATGGGTTAATTATCCTGACTTTTACTCCCTAGACACACACCAAGGCAGCAACCTCTTTATGTTTTTAGAGTGAAAGTTGTAAAAGTTCCCTGGAGGTGCTTTTCATAGTCAGCTTCCAGGACACATTTCAGGTGGGACCAGGTCCCATCTGTGCCACTCATAAGATGGTCTCTACTTGGGACCAGCAGTTAGCATAATGGCTATGTCACTGGACTCCCATGTAGTCGACCGTGGTTCAATTCTTGGACCTGGTGGCTTAAACTCATGCTGGGTGCATGTGCGTGCGTGCCCAGGATCCCAAGAGGAGAATGAAGGAGAAGGGATTGCAGTGTGGCCATCTCCCCTGGGGGTGATTTTTCGCTTTCTATCTCTCTGTTTCTCTGTCTGGTGAGCGCACGAGCCCAATAAGAAAAACTTCTCAAAAAAAAAAAAAAAAAAAAAAAAAGATGGACTCTACTTATCTCATGGCTTTATTTGTTTTTGGTTTTGCTTGGTTTGGTTTCTTTTTTTTTTTTTTTTTTTTTTTTCATAGTGTGTGTGGACTTGCTAGAGAGAAACAGAGAAAGTCAGAAATCTCCCCCTAGAGTGGATGGCCATGCCACGATTCATTCTCCTCAGGATTTTGGTCACTCACACACACATGTCCAGTTTGATTTTTCAAGCTACCAGTTCTGGGACTTGAACCACAGTTGGCCATGTGAGAATCCAGTGCCTTAGCCACCATACCACCTACTGGCCCCTAAAACAGGCAAAATATTTGAAAGATACTTTACCATAAATGGGTTTCTAATAACTATATAAAAGTTGTTGGACATGATGTCATGAGGAAAATGCCAGTTAAAAAGAAACCCCAAATCATACAGCACTTGATCTCCAACAAATGGTACAAAACAATGTAGTGGAGAAAAGAAAGTCTTTTCAGCAAATAGTGCTGGAAAAACTGGATATCCACCTGCAGAAATATGAAACTGGATGCTATCTCTACCATTAACAAAAATCAAAGATTTAAATATAAAACCTCAAACTACAAAACTAGTAGTAGAAAATGTAGGGGAAACCTTTAAAGATATTGTTAGGCAAGATTTTTTGATGGGACCAGCAGTTGGCGTAATGGCTATGTCACTGGATTCCCATGTAGTCGACTATGGTTTGATACCAGACCCGTTGGCTTAAACTCACACTGGGTGAGTGTACATGTGTGCCCAAGGTTCCGAGAGAAGAATGGAGGAGAAGGGATTGCAGTATGGCTACCCCCCGGGGGAATGACTTCTTGCTTTCTGTCTCTTTGTCTCTCTGTCTTTCTGATGAACACACATGCCCTATAGCAAAAACCTCTCAAAAAAAAAAAAAGATTTCTTATATAAGAACCCTATAAATAGCATAAACAATAGTCCTAAAAATAGACAAATAGGAACCATTGAGCTAAAAATCTTCCACACAGCAAAGAAAACAATAATTAGAGTGAAAAGACAGTCCTCTGAAGGGAAAAAGTGCTTGCAAATTATTCCTCAGACAAGGGATTCATATCCAGAATACACAAAAAATTCAAGCAGCTCATGCACTAAAAAAATAACGATCATTGTTGGTGGAAAAGTTAAACAAGTGTCTATGCAACTCCCCTAAGAGGGGACACCTGGAAGCTTGCCCTGGTTTCTCCTGGACTTCAGTCTAAGCATCTTTCCCTTTGCTGATCTTCATGTGTATTCTTTTAATGTAACAACCTGCGATCACTACACGGGCTTTCTGAACTCTATAGTAACCCAATTACAAAATGGGCAAATGATTTCAATGAATGGCCAAAAGGCCTATGAAAAAAATTTTAAATTCTCATGTTATTAGGAAAATGCCACTTAAAACAAAAATGAATGGGGCTAAGTGGTTAAGGTTCTGGAATCCCAAGAGGTTGACCACAGTTTCCCAGACTCAGTGGTTTCAAAGTCACACTGGGCAGGTGCATGTGTATGCATGCCCAAAGTCTCGAGAGGAGAGTGGAGGAGTTGGGATTACGGTGTGGTCATCCCCTCAGGGAGTGATTTCTTCCTTTCTATATTTCTATCTCTTTCTGTCTCTCTGCTGGGTGTACATACAGAAAAAAAAATCTCTCTAAAAAAATCAAACACAATGTGATTGGGCAAGCAGGTAGTATAGTTGTTAGGGCACTGCACTCCCACATGGCCGACTGTGGTTCAAGATCCATACGTGGCATTTTACTTTCTCACTTAACCTGTCTCTAGCTCTCTTAAGCACATGTGCCCTATGGTAAGTTAAAATAATAACAATAATAAGTATAATTAAATAAATAGCTATTTTTAAAAAACAACATGAGATACCATTTAACTCCAGTTAGAATAGCTAGAATCAAAAAACTAAAGTACAAGTGTTTGTGAGGCAGTGGTGGAAAGGAATCTTCTTAGAGGCCAGTAGGTAGTGTAATAGTTAAGGCACTGGACTCTCACATGGCCAATCATAATTGGAGCCCCAGAGCTGGCTTGCAAATCATATGTGGCACATCTGTGCACATGCCCAAAATTCTAAGAGGAAGATGAAGAAGAAGGTATTGTGTCATGGCCATCCCCACTGAGAGGTGATTTTCCACTTTCAGTGTCTTTTCTGTCTCTCTCCAGGGAGCACACATGAACTATGGCAAAAGCCTTAAAGTTTAAAAATAGTTAAATTATTTTTTAAAAAAGGGAACCCTCTTACACTGTTGGTGGGAATTAGTACAAATTCTGTGGAAAACAAAATGGAAGTTTCTCAAAAGTCTACAAATAGTATTACTATCTGACTCATTAAACCCACTTCTTGGTATTTATCAAAAGAATAGAGAAAACAATCAGAAAGCATTTGCACATTCATGTTTATTGCAGCATTACTCATAATTGCTAAAACATGAAACCAACTTAAGTGTCCAAATATTGATGACTGGTTTGAAAAACTGTGGCACATATATACTATAAAATATTATATAGCTATAAGAAACAATGAGATTCTATCATCTTAAAATAGATGAACATAGAAGACTTAATGTTGAGCTAAGTGAGCCAGATTCTGAAAGATATACATTGGATAGTCCCATGCAATTTGTACTGAATGTCTGACCTTGATGGCAGATGTTGAGAAATCTGAAAATGTGATGGTGGGGAGGATGGCTGTAGAAGGGAGAATGGATGGTAGGGAGTGGGTGCTAGAGGGTGAGTGTGAGGTGCAAAGGGAGAAAACATTTGACAGATGGAAAATGTAAAGTTCTCCACTGGGGAAAAACTATATATATTTTTTTTCTTCCTGAAAAATATAGCTTCTCTATTCACGTATAGAAAGATATAGTAGAGAATTACATATAACTACAAAAAAATTCCTCTCTAAAGAGGATTTTCTTTACATTAAAATATAATTAACTTTTGAATTTTTTGAGCTGATAACTTTAGACTGTAGAATTTTATTCTATTGAATAAATTATGGATTGTCTATTTTTAAAAAGAGCTTTTTAAATTACAGAAAGACTTTTCTTAATTGTAGAAAACCATAACTTAAGTTCATTTGTGTTTATTAGAAGTGCAGTATAATTAATAATACTAATAATACTTCTCATTCAATAATAAATTATGAAAATATTTTATATTTGTTGCCTATTTGATCCATACAATAACCATTGGAGATAGGAGGGAACAGATGTGCATGTGCCCAGCATGTTTTTTTCATGCTGCAAAGTCTGCAAATCAAAACATGCAGTTGACCAAGTGGGATCCATTGCCTGCATTCACCACACCACCAGCAGAACCTGAGTCTTCTTTCTTATTTTTTAATGTAGAATTTTTATCTAATTTTATTAATTGTTATTATTTTGAATTTTGTTATAGAGCACCTGCTCTCACCAGAGTGAGACAAAATGAGAGAGGCAAAGTGAGAGAAGAAGGCATCAACTCCAGGACTTGAACAACAGTCAGTCATGTGGTAGTTCAGCTCCTCAACCACCAAGCCACTTACCAACCCCTTGTTATTGTTATTTTAAAATTTGATTAGAGAGAGACAGAAAGGAAAAGTGAGAAAACAAGACACCAAGTCTAGGATTCAAACCAAGGTCAGCAATGTCAAAGTCCAGTGCCTTTATCACCATGCTACCTATTGGCCCCTCTAGTTTTTGAAAGGCAACAAAACAATGTGTCAAGGAAAAATATTTTTTTCTATACAACAAGCCCTATTTCAATATAAATTTGTGGGTGCAATTTGTTTATATTATGGTCCCTTGGAATTTGTCTATTATTGTTGTATTATATTTTCATAATATTTTTTAGTATCAGGTAATATTGGAAGTTACCCCCATTGCTTTAATTCATAAATTGTTTAGCTGTTTGTATAGAAATGTATATTTTATGTTTAGATAAACTTTAGAATATTTCTGGTACTTTTTCTACAAAAATATTGGAATTTTGATGGGAAGCCATTAAACTTACAGGGAAATTGGTCATTTTGTAAAATGCTTTGTAACTTTTTCTTATCTATGAATGTTACATACAATCAAGTCTTTCTGTGCCCCTGATAAATTTTTCTTTTCTCATATATTTTACATAATTTTCTTTTTTACAAACATGTGGAGCACCATCCAGGTGGTGTGGTGGTTAAGGTGGCTTGATGCACAATTCAAATACCTGACTAATGGCTTGAAAAGTACAATGGGGGCATGTGCATATGTGCCCGGTATCCTGAGAAAAATGGATGAGAAGAGATTTGGGTGTAATCATTTTCCCTGAGGGAGTGCTTTACCACTTTTTCTCTTTCTCTCTGTGTTTCTTGGATGGGTGTAGGTAACCTTATAGCAAATTAAAAATAAAAAACCCAGGACCAGCAGTTGGAATAATGGCTATGTCACTGGATTCCCATGTAGTTGACTGCAGTTTGAGTCCTGGACACAGTGGCTTAAACTCACGCTGGGTGCATGTGCGTGCGTGCCTAAGATTCTGAGAGGAGAATGGAGGAGAAGGGATTGTGGCGTGGCCATCCTCCCTAGGGGAAGATTTCTTGCTTTCTGTCTCTCTGTCTCTCTCTGTCTTTCTGGCAAGTGCACACACCCTATAGCAAAAACCTCTCTCAAAAAAAATAAAAGATAAAAAACCCAAAACCAAAATATGAATACATGTGATATAACATATATATACCATCTTCATATAACTTTTGTTTTGTTTTACAGTGTTTCCTAAATTGAACCTATAAGAAAATATGGCTCATTCCTAGAAACCCTTTCCCCTACACTTTTTCATTTATCTCTTCCTTAATGACCTCTTTTTGCCTCCTTCCCTTAGGTTGCAGATGATTGGATTAATGTTTCTGTGAGCTCTTACCATAGTACTACTGTGTGTGTATTTATTTCAGTTTATGCCTATGGTGTGTGTTTGAGGGGCTATTCTATTATGTGTCTTCAAAAGCCAGTTTGCCAAACTGTAGGAAACTGATATTCCAACGTTGGTTCTGAGAGTACAGTTGTTCGACATGTTGAGTGATGCTGTTTAATGATGTTTATTTGATGTGGTCTTATTTTGTATTGTCCTATTTACTAAAGATGTTTAACATATTTTGTACATTTATTAAACACTTTGAAATTTGCTATATAAAGTATCAGTCCAAGTGTATTACTAATTTTCTTTGGGAGGGCTGTTTTTTCTAACTAGAAAAGTTTAGTAACTACTTCAGAGGAGGAAGCAGGAGGATCATGAGTTGGCAAGACCCTACGTTTTTGTTTTTTTTTACTTTTTAGGTTTTTGCTATAGGGCATGTGTTCTCTCCAGAGAGGGGGAGAGAGAGAGAGAGAGAGAGAGAGAGAGAGAGAAGGAAAATAAGAAATTACCCCCCAAGGGGGATGGTCATGCAGCATTCTATTCTCTTCCATTGTTTTCTTGGTATTTTGGACACATGACAAACATGCATTCAACATAATCTTCAACCTGCTGAATCTAGGACTTGAACTGTAGACAGCCACATGGGAGTCCAGTGTCTTAACCACCATACCACCTGCTGGCCCCATGTAAAAAATTTCTGTTCAAAGTGTGCTCAGTGCCACACCATGGAAAAGGGAGATAAGCACAAAACTGGCCCTTATCTCAGTGGTCTGTTGGGGCATAAAACATGTCAGGCCCCTGGATTCTCTTACACAGACACCAAAAAGAACAAAGGCATTCCTCACCTGGGGAGAAGATACACTAATAGAGGGTTTGGAGAATCCCAGGGAGTAAATTCCTAGAACAAAAATTATCTTCACTGGCATTAAAAAGAAGTCAGAAAAAGCTGAGTTAATAGCTTATCTCAAAAAAGCTACTGATCAGTAATAGTAGGCCACTGCCAGGCTAGCAGGTGGCATAGTGGTTAAGGTGCTGGATTTTTACATGGCTGACTGTGGTTTAAGGCCTAGACCTGGTGGCTAGAAAATCATGCTGAGTCATGGGCTTGTGTGCACAAAACCCCAAGAGGAGAATGGAAGAAGAGGGATTTTAGCATGGCCAACCCCCTGGAAGATTATTTCTCACATTCCCATTGTCTGTCTCTCTGATGAGCAAACATAAAATATAGCAAAGATTTCTTTAAAAAAAAAAGTATTTGGCCACTGTGTTATTTACAATAAAACAGAAATGTCACTTTTTAAAAAGAATTATTTTTTATTTAATTCTATTTGTTACTTTTTTATTTTTAATTTTTTTAAAGATTTTTGCTATAGGGTGTATGTGCTTGCCAGAAAGACAGAGAGAGACAGAGAGATAGAAAGTGAGAAATCACCCCCCAGGGGGAATGGCCACACCACAATCCCTTCTCCTCCATTCTCTTCTCGGGATCTTGGGCACACACGCACACGCACCCAGCATGAGTTTAAGTCAATTGGTCTGGGACTCAAACCGTGGTCGACTACGTGGGAGTTCAGCGACATAGCCATTACGCCAACTGCTGGTCCCTCCATTTGTTATTATTATTATTCATTTAGCCAGAGAGTCAGAGAGAGAGAAAGGGAACTCAAAAAAGAATACCTCCAGTTCCAGGACTCAAACTGTGGTCAGCCATGTGGGAGTCCAGTGCCTTAACCACCATGCCACTTGCTGGCCTCATATCTCCTTCTTTATCTGTATCATAATTCTTTTGATAACATTACTGTTCATTGTCATTATTATTATATACTATACATAACTGGATCTATTTTATATGACAGGCACTACAATAAGTTTGTTTATACCAGTATTGCCACAATCACATGAGTAATGTTTTGTTCCATGGCATCTACAACTACAAAGCTCCACTGTAATCTAGGGGACCAACATCATATGCATGGTCTATCATGGCCAAGACATTGTTATACACACATGATTGCATATAGACAGCTTTTTGTAAAATACTACTACAACAGTGTTAACCACCAACCTCTGAACTCATTTCTCTTCTCAGTTATAAGCGCTGTAATCTGATCTTTCATTATATTTTCTTTTCTCTCCCTCTCCCCTGTCTCTTTCTCTCTTTCTCTTCTCCCACTCCCTCCAAACACAGACATAAACAGTTATATAAATATAGTCTTGCTTTGTATTGAACTGCATAAATGACTTAATAGAGTACTTATTTAGAAATTAACTTTTTATTCCCAACAATGTGTCTTGGAAATTTCATATCATCACATCCTTTTCAAATGCTATATAGTGTGGTACAAAAGAATCAGAAATATTTATTGATGTATCACTAAGTTGATTCCATATTTCCTCTTTTTTTTTTTTTTTTTTTTTTTTTGAGAGGTTTTTACTATAGGGCGTGTGCGCTCGCCAGAAAGACAGCGAAAGACAGAGAGACAGAAAGTGAGAAATCACCCCCCAGGGGGATGGCCACACCACAATCCCTTCTCCTCCATTCTCTTCTTGGGATCTTGGGCACGCACGCACACATGCCTGGCATGAGTTTAAGCCACCAGGTCCAGGATTCAAACCATGATCGACTATGTGGGAGCTCAGCGACATAGCCATTATGCTAACTGCTGGTCCTCCATATTTCCTTTTTTAAAAATTATTTTATTGGAACCAGCAGTTAGCATAATGGCTATGTTGCTGGACTCTCATATAGTCTGCCGCAGTTCAAGTCCCGGACTTGGTGGCTTAAACTCATGCCAGGCACATGTGCGTGCGTGCCCAAGATCCCAAGAGGAGAATGGAAGAGAAGGGATTGTGGCATGGCCATCCCCCATGGGGAGTGATTTCTCGTTTTCTGTCTCTCTGTCTCTCTCTGTCTTTCTGGTGAGTGCACATGCCCTATAGCAAAATTTCTCCAAAAAAATTTTATTTGTTATTTGCATTTAATCACTATACAGCTTTACAGTGAACAGCATGGCTTTCCCCAGCATGAATACAGTGCATATCAGTCAAGACAAAGACATTACAATATCCATTATTATCAGCAAATAATTTTTTTATTTTTGTTTTTATTTTTATTAAATGTGTTTTTAACTGTTTCCCTCCCTGCCTCCCCCTATTATTCACCCCCATATTACCCAATCCTTACTCTTGCTACTATCTACAGTTGTTTCCTTGCCATTGTACCTTACAATGTTTTGATTTCTTCTACAGATCACAGGCATTTGGTATATATTAAGTAGGAACATACCATTTCTTTAGGTTTAAAGTATTTAATTTTTTTTAATTTTTCTTGTGTTTATTAAACATTTGACTGCTATACAACATTTGGCTTGTAAAGAGAGTTTACCCAACATGAAATATATCTCAGACCCGTCCAATGGAGAATACTATACGTGTTATCATCAATAGGTAATAAACCATTTCTGTGTCCCACAAATGTCTTGTCTCTCTATTTTTTCTCCCTCATTTTCTTTCCCATACTCTTCCCTTCTCCCACTCTCTTTCCACACTGTCTCCAGAGGGACATACAAATTTTGTCTTTCATAGTCTGGCTTGCTTCGCTTAGCATTAAGTCTTCCATATTCATCCACTTTGTATCAAACATCCAGGTCTCATTGTATTTCATGGCTATGTAGTATCCCATAGAGTAGATATGCTACATTTTTTTCAATCCACTTGTCTATTTTTGGACACAGGTTGATTCCATGTCCTAGCAATTGTAAATAATGTTACAATATTGTGCAGGTATTTTTCTGACTGAGAGTTTTTCTATCCTTTGGGTAAATACCTAAGAGTGGAATCACTGGTTCATATGATAGTTCTATTTGTAGGTTTCTAAGGAATCTCCATATTGTTCTCTGCAATGGTTGTACTAATTTACATTTTCACCATCAGTGTAGGAGATTTCCCTTTTCACCACAGACTCACCAACACTTATCATTATTTATTGATTTTTTAAATTTGATCCATTCGGAGTGGGGTAAGTGATGTTTTATTGTGGTTTTTATTTGTATTTCCCTTAAGATAAGAGATGTTGAGCATGTTTTCATATGCTTTTTGACTGTTCATATGCCTTCCTTGAAATGCTGTCCAGTTTTTTTTTTTTTTTTTTTTTTGGAGAGGTTTTTGCTATAGGGCGCGTGCGCTCGCCAGACAGACAGAGAGAGACAGAGAGATAGAAAGCAGGAAATCACCCCCCCAGGGGGGATGGCCACGCCGCAATCCCTTCTCCTCCATTCTCCTCTCGGGATCTTGGGCACGCACGCACACGCGCCCGGCGTGAGTTTAAGCCGCCGGGTCCGGGACTCGAACCGCGGTCGACTACGTGGGAGTCCAGCGACATAGCCATTACGCTAACTGCTGGTCCCAGAAATGCTGTCCAGTTTTCATTATCCCATCTTTTAACTGGATTTTTTTTTTTTTTTTTTTTTTTTTTTTTTTTTTTTTGTGGGTAAGCTGCTTGAGTTCCTTGTAGATTCTGGTTATCAGTCCCTTATCTTAGGTATAGTTTACAAATATGTTCTTCCACTCTGAGGATTGTCTCCTTACTCTAATTATTGTTTCTTTCACTGAGTAGAAGCTTTTCAGCCTAATAGAGTATCATTTCTCCATTTTTGGAACTGTTGCCTGTGCTGTGGGGGTCTTTTAAAGTTATATTTAAGAAGAATAGGGAACCAGCAGTTAGCGTAATGGCTATGTCGCTGGACTCCCACGTAGTCGACCGCGGTTCGCGTCTCGGACCCGGTGGCTTACAACTCACGCCGGGCGCGTGTGCGTGCGCGCCCAAGATCCCAAGAGGAGAATGGAGGAGAAGGGATTGCGGCGTGACCATCCCCCCTGGGGGGTGATTTCTCGCTTTCTGTCTCTATGTCTCTCTCTGTCTGTCTGGCGAGCGCACGCGCCCTATAGCGAAAAACCTCTCAAAAAAAAAAAAAAAAAGAAGAATAAATCAACAGAGGGATGGTCCTGGAGCTGTGACAAGCAAGTGGTACTTTAAAGCATCAAGAGGAGAGGTTATAGGGGTTAGGTGGAGATGACATCTGTCACTGTCCTCAAGCTTTCACCATGGGTAAAGCCATCAGCCCACGGAGTGACTGCAGACTCCTTGTCAGGTCCCAGTTTTCTGTAATGTCACCTTGGTCACCTGCTCTGGGCGGTTCTTCATTGTCTAAGTCCCAGGGTCCTCTGGTGCTGAGGCTGGCTTCACTCCCGTATGGTGAATTCATGGGGCTAGTCCTGTAACTTTAACTGCAGTGGGGCTTACAAGCTCAACGACATATGACCCCAACCAATTGGGTTATAATGAGTCTCTTTTATAATTTCTAACCCATACAAGATCTCCAGGCTCATGTGTGTTCACACAGTTTTCAAGGGGAATGGGGATTTTTTTCTAAGGTGACTTGGGCTACTAAAGGAGGGGGCTGATCAAACAGACTCTCATAAGGGGAGTAACCACGCTTTTGGGATGTACATCTAACCTGAAGCAGGGCCAGTGGAAGAACATTTACCCAGGGCTGTCCTGTGTTTTGACAAAATTTAGCCAGGGTGGACTTGAGAGTGTGGTTAATTTGTTTAACTCTCCCAGAACTCTGGGGTCAGTAAGCAGTGTGAGGGTTTTATTTTATGCCCAAGACCTTTGTGACTTCTCCCTGTATGACTTCAGCCATGAAGGCAGGCTGTTGTCTGACCTGATCATAAGAGGAAGTCCAAATCAAGGTATAAGTTAATAGAGCTCAGGTGACTTCTCTAGCCTTTTCAGTTCACATAGGGAAAGTTTCTACCCAGCCTGAGTAAGTGTAGACCAGGTTTAATAAGTACTTATAACCTGGCAAGGTTGCACTTCTGAGAAGTCTGTCTCCAGTAACTCCAAGGGAGTCCTCCCGGTAGCTGGCCCCTGGGCAGGGTTATTTCTGGCATAGGTTGCATGTTCACAGTTGTATAAAATGACGGTAGGTGACTTAGAAAGTAGTATCAGCCTAACATGTTTTGTAGATTAGTTTTTCCCCAATGGGTCAACTTGAGGTGCTGCTTTACCAATGAATATCCCAGTGACTAGGGTATGTATATTCTTTTATTTGGCAGTCTCCATTATTCATCTTCTCCCAGGGCTGCCCCCCTCCAACTTTGCCCAACAATGTTCATTGGAGGTCTATGGGGGGGGGGGGCTTTTGGGAGGCTCCTGAGTGGCAACATTTTAGTCAAAGCAGTTGGGGCCCGATTTGCAGCAGCCTTGGCTATTTGTGGTAGGC
Organism: Tupaia tana; assembly: GCA_026018925.1. Classification (NCBI taxonomy): domain Eukaryota; kingdom Metazoa; phylum Chordata; class Mammalia; order Scandentia; family Tupaiidae; genus Tupaia; species Tupaia tana. The sequence continues at coordinate 3,140,524 of JAKSZU010000029.1, forward strand.
AGTTAGCTAGTAATGAGCTGGCAGCCCTAGAGAATAGCAGAAAGACACATGTCACATCAATCACAATTTATTGGAAGTTACAACCAGACCGTCCATGAGATGCCTACTTCCTACCTAGCCCCTGGTGCTGGGAAGGTGAGGCAAATACCATTTTCCTTCCTTGGTTCCTGAGGAAGACACACAGGGATGATTGTAAATTTCTCTCTTATCATCCCTTTTGAATACCAAAAAATACAACCAAGCATTTTGGTCAACATCCTGATTCCCTGGGGTGATAAGCTATTTGGGCAGTCTATCCTAATTGCGCAGTTAGGTAATCAAATTTCTCAAATTCTTCACCTGTGAGAGAGATGCCCAAGAGCAGGAGAAAGCCCAGGAATTCAAACAAAGGACATAGATAGTGTGACAGAACTCCCACCTTTAAATAGTGTTGATCACCTCTAGTAATGAAAATAACACCTAACTAGTTCCAAACACAGCAGTTGCTACCTAGTAACCTGCCTTCCCAAACGTCTTTTGGGTGCACTTCTTTTCTAAAATCATTCTTTCCTATTAAATTCTCTTTTCTACCTACTTTTACTGTGGTTGTGGCTTTATTTTGCACCTAGGGACAGGACTCTAATTTTAGTGATCTGGACCCAAAGAACCAAGGACTTCACAACACAGCTCAACACACTCCCATCCTATGACAGGATCTACCAACTGATTTCCCAAGGTTATGGGGTCTTCCCTGCTCTGGTGTCCTTGGCGTTGGATGATTGCCACTTCCCTTGTCTCCCAGACTGTCTCCAATAATTGGCAGATTTCCTCCTTGTTTTTGACTGTTTTTCCTTCTGTTGAGAGGAGTCCTCCCTCTCGGTATATTGCCCCATGAACATGAACAGTAGCAAATGCATAGCTTGAGTCTGTGTAGATGTTCATTCTCTTACTGACTGCTACTTTTAAGGCTCAGATTAATGCCCACAGTTCAGCCCCTTGAGTAGACCACACTTGGGGGAGTGTTCCAGCCTCAATCACCATGTCTTGGGAGGTAACTGCATAGCCAGCATATTGGAGTCCCATTCTTCGTGTAACTGCTACCGTTAGTGAAGTGAGCCAGAGATTTTCAAGGGTGTGTCCACAAGGTCAGGACACCCAGGAAATAAAAAAAAACTCATTGAGTGCTTTTTCACAAATGTGGTCAGCAGGCCCCAGCATGGTTGAGAGGAAGCTAGCAGGATTGAGGGCCTGCAGAGTTTGAAGTCTAATTAGGGGATTTTCTTTTTCTTTTTCTTTTTTTAATTAGGAGATTTTGAATCAATACACCCTGGTAGTGGGCCATAGTAGAGCTGGCAAACCATTTATGTTCCTTTGTATTTATTAACATGACCACTGACTGAGGAACCCAGGCAAAGATAACTTGTCCCAAAGTTAGCTTGTCTGCTTCTCTAATCAGTTTAACAGTGGCAGTGAGAGCTCAAAGGCAAGGGGGGCATCCAGTTGCCATTGGGTCTGGCCTTTTAGACAGGCAGGGGATAGATCTCTCCCAAGGCCCAAAGGAGTGAGTCAAAACTTTTAGTGCTGTCTGGCTCTTTTTACATATGGATAGATTGAACTCCCCAGTGACCTCTGGGAGTTTTAAGCCCAGGTTTTTCGGAGGTTTGACTTGAGATCCTGAAAGGACGCTGGCCACCTGGCTCAGCGCGCTTTCTGTCCAGAGAATACGCAACCCCCAATCAACCACAAGAGTCGATTCTTGATGCAAAATGTAAAAGGTTTTATTTTTCCAGCCGGCTGGGGTCCAAGCAAACACCTGACTCAGCAGGCCCGAGCGAGGACCCCGTTTCTAGGGTTATAGGTCTTTTTATAAGCAGGAGAAGGTATGCGGAAGTTTACTGGGTAGTTTATTTTTAGGGGAAGGAGCAGCTCTTGCAACACAGGTGCATGGGTTATCTTTCTAGTTCCTTGTCCACATTCCATTTGCTCAATTCCTGGAGGTTTGCATAATTAAGTCTGTCAAAACTTGGGGCAGTCGGGACCAGCAGTTAGAGTAATGGCTATGTCGCTGGACTCCCACGTAGTCGACCGTGGTTCGAGTCCTGGACCCGGTGACTTAAACTCATGCCGGGCGCGTGTGCGTGCGTGCGTGCCCAAGATCCCGAGAGGAGAATGGAGGAGAAGGGATTGTGGCGTGGCCATCCCCCCCTGGGGGGTGATTTCTCGCTTTCTATCTCTCTGTCTCTGTCTGTCTGGTGAGTGCACATGCCCTATAGCAAAAAAAAAAAAAAAAAAAAAAAAACCTCTCCAAAAAACTTGGGGCAGTTTATCACAAGGGCGGCGCCACCAGCAATAGTACAGAAGCGAAAAAGCAAAGGTTAAATTTTATCTTTACAGAGCAGAAAGGCACAGTTTAAATTTATTCTTACAATCCTAGAAACCCTGCTCTTGGCAGGGTCCCACTTAAAGGGCTTCCTCTGGGACTTTTAATAGTTCATACAGTGGATTAGCCTTGTTAGCAAGAACCTGGGATCCAAATCCTACAGAATTCCATGGCTCCCAAGAATTGATGTGGCAGCTTCTGGCTTGTGAGCTGAGGCAAATCACTTACTACTTGATTTTATTCTTGCTCAAGTGCAAGATGTTTTTTTAGTCAGAATAAATTCCAAAAACTGCATTTGAGTGTGGCAGATCTGGGCCTTTTTCTTTGAGATTTTGTATCCAACCTGGGACAGGAGCTGGAGCAGTACTCAGGTTCCTCTCCAGCAGTTTTCTCAGGTTGCTCCAGTGAGCAGAAAGTGATCAACATATTGGAGCAGAGTACACCCAGTTTCCTGACTTGAATAATTCTCTAAATCAGCAACAAGCATGTCTCCAAACAGGAGTGCACCCCGCAACATATATGAATTGGGGTTGGTGGGATGTAAGACCACCGCAGTGGGGTTTACAACTTGCAAACCCTGAACTGGATGGTAGTCACCAGAAGCTCCCCTTCCCATGGGGAGGGAGGGAGTGTTCTAAGGAGACTGACATTGGAGCAGGATCCCAGTTTCTCAGAGCCAGTCGATGTGTTTCTTTATGGCTAGTCTGGCATCTCTGCTCACGGGGCACTGGCAGAAACACACATGCTGTGCCTGAGGTTTCAGTTTGACCACCAAAGGTAGGTGATTGATTGCCGTTCCTGGTGGGTTCTCATTGACCTAAAGGCAGGGAAGTTTTAAACAAGTGGAGAGAGTGTCTCATCATTTCCACTGGGGGCCTTGGGAGCAAACATTTGTTGTTCCTCCTCTCAGGGCTTTGCCACAGCCAGGATTTTGGTGAGGCTGATGGTTAAAGCAGCAATGGCAAATGAGTCAAAGCTGGTTTGTGCTAAGTTCAGTCAGCAGGTCCCTCTCCAGCAATGGGACCCATTGGGGCATTCAATTTTCTGAGGGCAGTGGCGAGCAGGGCCCCTTTTTGCTTCCTGTGCTACATTGCTGATAGGATTTTATTTTCTTCTCAGTCTCAGTTTGTGAACACTCGATTAGCAATTTCTAGGAGTTGGAAGACAGTCATCCCAGCAAACCCATCCTGTTTCTGGAGTTTCCTGCAGATGTCAGGAGCTAGCTGGGTTACAAATGTAATGTTAATCATTTTCTGGTTTTCAGGGCTCTCCGGATTAAATGGAATATATTTCTGGTATACTTCGCAAAGCTTCTCATAAAACTGCCCTGGCGGTTCATTGCCTTTTAAATTTTTTTTTTTTTGTCATAGTGGTAGGTTTCTTTGTACCAACTTCATCCCCTTCAAGAGTGCCTCTCTGTATTTTGGAGACACTCTCCATGTCTTTGCTGCTATAAGGACTTTGTTGTTCCTCCATATTCAGTAAAGTGAGGAGGAGCTGGTGGCAGTCATCCCTAGTGGGCTGATGGGTTTTGAGTATAGACTGCATGAGCTCTTTCATTACCTGTGCTATTTTGAGTACGGGGTGTGTGGTGTTTTGAATTAAGCAAGTCAGTGGTGGTAAAAGGCTGGTAATATAATGTTACACTGCCTTCCTTAATAGCCCCATCTGTGCCTAACTGGGGCAGCCCTTGGGTCTCTTGCAAGGGCATCTGGAGAGTGAAATTGTCCCAGGCTGCAGTAGTTCCCCAGGTGAAAGCAAGGGAGGCAGAATCTGGGTGTGGAAATTGGGAAGGTCAGTGTCCTCTTCCCTGGGCAGGCTGAGCTGCTGCAAACCCCACAGATTTCTCTGGTTTAACTTAACTGCATAATCCCTGGAAAAACCTTTCTTAAAGTTAGTCAGCATACAATCCAGCACAGTGGGCTTGGGAGATTTGGACTGAGGTTTTCCCATTGCATCCCTAATTCTCTCTTACTTTTTCAGTTATTAAATATCTGCATTTCCCAAAAGGCACAGGAGAGCACTGGTTGGAGGAAGGGCTCTATCAGCAGACTCTGGAGGGACAGTGACTCCTGGGGGCAGGTCTTAGTCCAGAGGTTGGGCAGCCTCATGGCTACTGCTTAAAGGGCCAGACCACCTAGGCGATAAGTTTGTTGACCTTTTTAAGGGGAATATACCAAGGGCTGCAATTAGAAAGATCACAGCAGTTTCTCCCTGGGGTCCCTCTTCTCGGCTCTCCAATGGCTGATACTCTGGTGCCAAAGGGAATACTCCTGTGGCAGATGACAAATGCAGTGGAAAAGGAAGTGGGAACAGGTGGTCTAGGTAGAGAGATTGATGCCTGCCCTCTCTTCTCCCAGGGAGAGTGGGCAGGTCTCTCTCCCTGGGATAGGAAGGAGATGTCCTAGCTTCAAAAGAAAAAAAACTCATGACCTAACATCAACTCTGCCTACCCATCTCTATAGAGAAAGCCCTACCAACTGCCCCTGTATCCCCCCTCCCATGAATGATGTCACAAAAAAAGGATACGTGTCCCCCCCAGGGGAGGACCATTCAGGTGTCTGCTCTGGTCATGTCCCTCACAGGCTTTGTGTGTTTCCTTAACAATAGGCGGTTGGATATAGAACCTCCACCCAAAACCTCTCCCCTCCCCAAAAAAAAAAGAATAGAACTTCCACCAGATTACACACATAAAGAGGGAAGGGGGCCCTCAGTGTGTAATGCTGCCACTTAATCTTTTCAGGAACACCACAGAACTGCAGAAAACAGACTCATGCCCTGTAGTGCAATGCACTGTGGGACCACAGACACATTCACTCATCACACTCACATTCACTCAGAGGTTATGAATTCCCTCTCCACATCAACCCAAAGATAAATAAGTCCTGACTGCTGGTCTTGTGACCAAAGGAGAATGTTCAAATCTCCTCTTCCACTCACTGAGTGGGCTGACTGATGAACTCTACAGACCAATCAGAAACAGATGAGTCCAGACTGCCAGATCTGCAAGCAAAGGAGAGTGTAGGGCTCTCCTTATCCACTCCCTGAATGGACTGACTGACGACTCTACAGATCCCCGGGGTTTACCAGATTACCAGAGTTGACCATAGGTGATGCATCCAGGTCCAGAATAAGAGTTGGTCCAGAATGCTTGTTCTCCAGGGGGTCACCCCAGCTGAGAGATTCTGTCAAACAAGTTGGAGCGTGTCTATCCCTCCATATCACAGTGCTCATCCCAGGGAAGGGAGCACTCTGGGATCAGTGTCTCAAAGGGCCAGTCTGACTTTTGCTTCCCAGCCAAACTATCAAATATTGTGGAAAAACAGAGGACCAAGGGACAAAAAGCAACATTCTACAGAGATAGAAATACTCTTTATTGTTACTGCCAGTGGGTATGGAGGAATTAACATTCTGAAGGGGCCCTCTTTGAGGGTTAAGCACAGTCTTTTATAGGGGAGTTTGGGGGAAGGGGGGACTCCAGCAGGGTAAGGATATCCCATTAAGAAGAAGCTCCAAGTTTACTTTAGCGAAGAAAGGGTTAGTTAAGTAGGGTGTCTCTCTTTTCAAGGCCTCAGGTGGCTTTTATAATTTCAAAGGGGGAGAGGCAGTAAATTCACAGAGGCCTAGGGAGTGTCAGCAGTTGTTTGCCTTGGGCTATTGTGAATTCTGGATGTCTCCACACAAAGAAGAGGAGTGCTCAGGAGACACCTGGCACAGACAGGCCTCAGTAAGGCTGCCTGCATCACTTAGAGGTTAATATTTCTGCTATGTAACTAAGACAGCATAAGGTGTTATGAGATAGATTAGCTGAAATATAGTTAAATGTGAAGGCACCACCTGTTAAAAAAAAAAAAAAGAAAAAAACAAAAAAAAACAGCCTACAGGCAACTGAATAAAGTCAATAGCATAACTAACATTTTCTTTGCTTTTTGCAGGAATGAGATCCTGGTGGCAAATGTAGACAGTTGAACACACAATTTTGAACTTGCCCACAAGTGTCATTGCTAAACATTAAAACTTTTGGTGTATGTAGCATAATTAGACCTTTAGGAGGTTCTAAAGATGCAGGTCCCCAATTATATATATCTTTGTAGGAAATGTTTTTGTTAATATTTTGGAAAATAGTCAATTGTTGAATCTCTTCAAGGGGTTTACATACTGGTTGTAAACAGGACCTCAATATATATTGAACATGTTCACTATGTTGAAGACAATAGTTAGTCAAATTTAACTCTTGAGCCAATTTTGTCTACATATTATATCCAATTCTTGGTGGAATTCACCTTGCAAAGGTTCATGATTAGCAAGTGTTAAAGAGGGTTGAATTGACCCTGATAAGCATACGATTATGATATAACATATGTCATTGAGTTAGCAGTCTATTTGGCAAACAGCAATGAACAAATTCTCACGAGTTGGTTCTTTTTCTTCTTCTTTCAGCATTTCCTGAGCATCTTTAGCTATTGTTTCCATGTCACCCAGGTGCTAGGACTCGCTGTGGCTGGCCTGATTATTCTTTTCTTGGTCTTCTTCTTTTCCTGAATCTTAGTTGGAAGCTTGGTATCAGGCTTTGCGGTGTCTGATGCCAGCTTGTGATGTGCAGGTCATACACATGAGGGGGGATCCAAACCGAACCTATAGGAGTAAACACAGAGGCAAACCCTCTTCCCCAGGTTATTAGAGAAACTGGGCCTTCCCAGGTAGGATCTAAAGGCATTTCATAGAAAACTTCAGCCTGAGGGAGTTTTTGTGAGGCTTATGTTTACTTCCAGGCTGTGCTCCATTGGTGCAATTTTGAATAAAAAGTCAAATTTAGATGATTCAATTTAAACACAGTTAAAGAAAGCAATCTGGCAGAATGGGTAGAGGGGAGCCCCCTTTTCTTTGTTTTAAAAATATGGAGAGGGTTTGTTTTATTAACAAATTCTAAACTAGTTAATCAGGTCTATTTAGACTGTGTTTTAGCACCTATTACATCTAATAATGTGACCCATTGTCTTATGGCCACCTCAGATACTATTTGTCATATGTGCTTTTTTTCCATAAAATCTTTCTAATTACTTAAAATTCCCTCTCAGAACTTCTTCAACGTAACTTACACCTTTTGCAACAAGCTTTATTTCTTGATTATTTTTCCCCTTTTAATTTTTCTTCATTCTGGAATAATCCAGCCATCTTACTTTAGGACAAACATTTTACCATACAAAACTATTGAAATGTTCTCTTTCTTTTTAACTTCTTCACCACAAATACATCTTTATACCTATTTCTTTCTTTCTATATATTTTTCCTACTTACTGTTTCCTTTCTACCTGGTTTCTCTCTCTCTCTCTCTTTTTGTAAATTTCCCTTTGGAGAGAGTTGTTACCTTTGATGAATTAAATAAGAAAAATATTCTGTTTGTCATTTTAAGGATTACTTCAGGCTTGTCAAAGTCTATTTCTTCTTCTTTTACCTAGCATGGAAAATCTGACACCCTTTAGCTTGTAACTTTATATGTAGGACTTTACATAGTTATCAGAATTTTTGACTTAATAAAGCAAAATTAGCTTTTAGTACATAGCAGCAGCTTACAGATACATATTTTACAAACAAAAACTGTTTAACAAATTTCCCAATTTAGAACAAAACATTACTATTGATAACAGTTTAAGATGTTAATTATTTGGAAAAAAAAAAACAAAACTTTTAAAGGCATCAAACAAAGCATTGACCATGAACAAAAAACTCCAAGCACCCTAGGGATGAGAAAGGGTTAACTCAGGACCAGCATTTGGCTTAATGGCTATGTCACTGGACTTCCATGTAGTCGACCATGGTTAGAGTCCTGGACCCAGTGGCTTAAACTCACACTGGGTGCGTGTGTGTGAATGCCCAAGATTTCTAGAGGAGAATGGAGAAGGGATTGTGGTGTAGCCATCCCCCCGGGGGGTGATTTTTCACTTTCTGTCTCTCTGTCTCTCTGTGTCTTTCTGAGTAGTGCACCGCCCTATAGCAAAAACCTCTCAAAAAAAAGGAGAAATGGTTAACTCAGTGTAGGCTGTTATCAAGACTACAAGGTCACCAGAGGCTATCTTGTGTTTTTAAGTTTTAAGCATGCCTATTTTTGGAGATCCTGATAGCTGACTCTTTACTAGGGAGACTTCTTCTGGTAAACTTAAAGAAACATTCCCTTGGGCAATTAAATTATTGCCAGCACTTCCAGCTCTAGCATGAATGGAGTCATAAATTTCCAGTCTAGTTGTCTGGTTAGGGCTTTTGTCAGTTACTGGGTTGGACGGAGACAAAAGTGATGCCTCCTTTGATTTTGGACTGGAGATGTGCCCAGTATCAGGTTTTCTGACACATCAGTAGAAGAGCAGTACTTGTTAGTCCAATTAAAGCCTTCACCACAGCCTTTACATTTTCAGGAAGGCTTTCTTTGTTTTTCCTTACAATCCTTGATGACATGTTCCTCTTTTCCACATCAATAGCATTTTCTATTTGGAGGTCTCAATACTGCAGCCAACAATCCTTGTTTGTGGCTTTCAGTACCTACTGACATACCTTTATCATGTCTGGTAAAGAGGTGGTGGGCTTGCCATAAATACCTTTCAATGCCTCCTGTCAATCAACATTAGCATTCTCAAAGGCCAGTTGTTTCAACAGTGCCTCAGCTGCATCTGCATTTTCTACTTGCCAGTAAAAAGATCTTTGTAACCTGTCCATAAATAAAACTCATAGGTTTCTTGTGGCCCTTGATGCACCTTAACAAAAGAAAGGCATCCTCCAGAAGAATTAGGTATTTTCTTCCATGCACAAGTGGCAATGGTGGCTATTTTCCCAAACTTCAAGCGGCAAGTGGGACTGTTGCTCATTAGTAGCATAATCACCAGTCCCTGACAACATTTCAGCAGTCACTTCTGGATTTCTTATTACATTATTGTCTGCCATCTGATGGCATCTGTTGTCAAACTCTTGTCTCCAAACTGTATATTGGGCAGGAGTAGTTACCATTTTTACCCACACTTTCCAGCCATTGGTTGTAAGCTCATAGCTTGTCGCTATCATCTCTATAATGTAAGGTCTGCTGGTTCCATATTTAGTGATAGCTTGTTCCTTAATTCCTTAAGGATACTCTAGAGTAAACATATGTGGCTTGTCCCCTGAAAGGCCGCCGGCCACCTGGCTCAGCACGCTTTCTGTCCAGAGGATACGCGACCCCCAATCAACCACAAGAGTCGGCTCTTGATGAAAAATGCAAGAGGTTTTATTTTTCCAGGAAGCTGGGGTCCAAGCAAACACCTGACTCAGCAGGCCCAAGCGAGGACCCCGTTTTTAGGGTTATAGGTCTTTTTTTTTTAATTAATTAATTAATTTATTTTTGTATATACTTTCAATCATATTGTTTGGCTTACAATGAGACCATTTCGATATGTGAACATTTCTCCCCAGACCTGTTGATCGAAATATCTTCAACAGATAACACCACACCTCCCCATCCCGTCAATGCTCTACCTCTGTATCCCTTCTCCAAATGTCTTTCGTTGGGCCCCACTCCTCCACATACACCTCATCTGACATTCACTTTTTATAAGCAGGAGAAGATATGCAGAAGTTTAATGGGTAGTTTATTTCTAGGGGGAAGAGTGGCAGTTCTTGCGACACAGGTGCATGGGTTGTCTTTCTAGTTTCTTGTCCACATTCCATTTGCTCAGCTCCTGGAGGTTTGCATAATTAAGTCTGTCAGGGCAGTTTATCACAAAGGTGTCTGGCAAAAGCAAAGGTTAAATTTTATCTTTACAGAACAAAAAGGCACAATTTAAATTTATTCTTACACCCTTTTGCATGTAACAGGACAGACAGAAAGTGTGGAAATATCCCCTTCTTGTAAAGCACTGCTTAGACATTTCTGTAAACATCCCTGGGGCAGTTTTTCCCTAGTCACTTTTTTAGATAAGGCCTTGAATGGGGGAAGGGGAGTAGAAGGACCAGTGGGGCAGTTGGATTAGGTTTGGTCTCTGCATTAGGTGCTAATAGCTTTTTCAGAGGGGGCTCAATGTTATCAGGTTTTCCAAATTGAAGAATGGCATTTCTGCATAGATGCTAGCATGCAAATTTTTTTTTCTTTTTTCTTTTTTTTTTTGGAGAGGTTTTTGCTATAGGGCGCATGCACTTGCCAGACAGACAGAGAGAGACAGAGAGATAGAAAGCGAGAAATCACCCCCCAGGGGGGATGGCCACACTGCAATCATTCTCCTCCATTCTCCTCTCGGGATCTTGGGCACGCACGCACATGCGCCCGGCGTGAGTTTAAGCCACCAGGTCTGGGACTCAAACCGCTGTCGACTATGTGGGAGTCCAGCGACATAGCCATTACTCTAACTGCTGGTCCCCATGCAATTTTTTTTAATAGACCACAAATTAATTTATTTTTAACACCCATGATGCCATGAATTCATAGGGAATAGGTTCCAGTAGCTCAGGCTCTTTTCCATTGGTTCTCACAAAGTGTGCTTCTCTGGTGGAGCAGGCTGGAGCTTTAGTTGAACCCAGGCCCCTTTCTCTTTGGTTTTCTGCTTTTTCTGGTCATTTTCTTTCATACATTTTAGGAGGCTATCTCTACTCTTACAATGCTTAATATGCTAAATACACACATTAATTTTCTTGGCAAGAATCTTGCCCTTAACTTGTTTGTTCACAACAATGCCAACAGCATGCTGGGTAACATTGTAGACTCCTCCAGTTTTACCATGGTAACATTTGTGGGGCATTCCTTTTGAACAGTACCCATTCCCTTGATGTCTACAATATCACCTTTCTTGTAGATTTGCATATATGTTGTCAAAGGAGCCACTCCATGTTTTCTAAAAGACCTAGAGAACATACATTGGGTGCCTCTCTTCTTCCCCTTTGTATTCATCATTTTGATTAATTACTGAAAGATGGTGGTTCTGGCCAAAAGCAGCATGTAATATTTGTATAGGAGCAGGCAGCTCTCCATGTAAGCAGATACCAATTTTTTCCCAATCAGTTAATTTCAAAGATCTGCCCTCAGGATACCAAGAGCAATAGATATCAATTTCCATTAACATTTGTGAAATGGTTTTGGAGAGCACGCAGTGATTAGCCTGACTTAATACATACAATAGGTCATCTTTGTTAGCAGTGTGAGTGGAAGATAGCCTGCTACCCCTCCTGATTCCTGGGATATCCGTAGAGATAAATGGTGTTGTAACCCTTCTCTGGTCTAGAATCAGTGGGTAGGCTGCTTGAGAAATGCTGCATGAGTGGGAGACAGTCTGTTACCCACACTAATTTCCTGGGATTTCTAAAGAGATGAACAGTGTACCTATAGCCCTTACTTGGGTGAGGAACTAGTGTGTAGACTGAAAGACAACTACTTTGCTCACCTCCAGCTCTGAAAAAAGCACAGATATCATCTGTTGCCTTTGGGATCAAGTGCCAACACAGCTGCTGCAGTGCCATCTCATGAAGAGAATGGACTTTAAAAGTCTCAGGAGTAGAAAAGCCTCAACAGGATTGTAGATCTTGGTCTCATGTATCACCGCAGTGCTTGTGTGAAGCAGCTAAATAACCTGCAGTGGGAGCAGAGGCCTGAGGACAGTGACTGAGCTGAGGCCAGTCTTGAGCCTGCAAAGGATGGGAAAGGAATGTTCCTGGTGCATTCCAGGCAGCTCCCTCTCATGTGAGTGACCTCTAGCTGGTCAGAAATCTACAGGAGATTGACACTAAGAAAACCAGGTACAGATATCCTGTGAGTTCTGTCCTTTCTGAGGTTGTAACTTTGGTCACCTTGTGGCAATATTCTGAACAGTATTTGGATCTGAGCTATATACAGTCACTGAGTGAGAGTAGATTATGAATGAGAAGAAAATCTCTAAGGGTCAGACTTTAAAAAAGACTCTCCTGGATTGTGTGTTAGAGAAAGGGTTTCTGAACTTCACAGTTTACTAAGGTAAGAACCTGCTGCTAGAAATGAAGATGATAAATGTGGGATTATTTCCAAACATGAAGAGGTTTAGGAGGACATGAGCTCCCTGAGTTAAATCCCTCACTTTCTGTCTCCTTACAGGGACAGACCCACTCTGGGCCTTCATTTCAGCATCAGAATCTGCATCCCAGTTTGGGAATCTGTTTTACCATCTGGGTGTGGATTTTCAGTGTGAACTGTGGGCTAACCAGGTTGGTGATACGAACTAGTGCAAATGTGTGCTTTTATTCACTTTTTAAAAACAAATTTGCCATCAGGCACCTGTGCTCACTGGGCAGAGAGACAGAGAGTGATAAAGGAAGAAATCATCCCCTCAGTGGATGGCCATGTGGCAATCCCATATCCTCCATTTTTCTCTTGAGATTTTGGGCACACATGCACTCAGATTCGGTATGACTTTCAAGCTGCTGGGTCCAGGGCTTGAACCTCAGTCATGTGTGATTCTAGCACCATAACTACAATACTGCCTGCTAGCCCCACTTTTGATTCTAGTATACAATATTGCTGCAACATAACTCTAGCTTTTTTCTTTTGAGCTAAAAGGAATATTTGTAAAACAAAACTTACAAAGAAAAAGAGTTTATTAGTCTCACAAAAGCTTTCTCTGATGTAAACTCTTTCATAGCAAGTTACATGCATTTCAACCCTTTTACTACTATAAAGACTCTCACTTTATTCAAAGGCTGTGTCATTATCTCTACCTGGCCATGCTGCCATGGGTCTGACTGCACATCCCAGTGTCTGACCCTTAATTGATGCTACCTCTGAAACCCAGAAACTACATTTTCCTTACACTTTTGCTTTATAGTTCTTTTGGTCTTGACAGAGTTTACAACAGACAAAGGTAGCAGAGGAACATCTTCTGAAGATGGGAGAAGAAATGGGTTTGGGGGAAAAGTGCATTAGCAGAAGATGTCCAAAGTAATATCTTGGCAGAGATCATAGTACATTTAACAAGATGTCTCATGAGCCCAAGGGAGATGGTGAGCCTCAAATTAGCTAGAGAAAGAATGTCTTCTGACAAACAATCACTTAGACACTCAGTAAGATACACCCTCTTACTCTTATATACATATATGGCAATCTACCAACCTACCTACCTACACACACACACACACACACACACACACACACACACATTTATAGCAATCTAAATTTTATATCCACATTTCATACATCATATTATTTTATTCCCATTTGGCATGTGTTTATATTTGTGGATGAAAATTAGATTGAGAAATGAGGTATGAGGAAGTCCTGGCCATGCTATCCACAGTTCCATTCCAAATCACTGCACCCTGGAGGACATCAGTCTCTCTCTCCTGATCCAGAGAGACCTGTCCTGATCTAGGTGGAGCTTCTGTTCTGAGGACAGGGGATGATTTCATTGGTCACAAAGCCTGAAATTCCCTGTTCATTCTGTGATCTGTGTCAATGAAGACAAAGCAGGAAGGTTCTTCTGAGTACAAGAAGACACTCTTTTCTGCTCTGGAAAGCTTGAGGCGTGTTCTGCTAAAATGCAAATATTTTCTATCCAAGGCTAGATCTGAGAGTCAGGAATGTGCCCTGTGCAAGTGTGTGGGCAAGAAGCTGTCACTCAGGCTCTACTCTGTCAGGTGTCTGATTCTTCTCCTGTTAATCAGGCTCCACAGGGACCAGGTCACTGTGTAATCAGGTGTTTAGGAGTAAGACTCTGAGACCTGTTGAGTCGGGGTCACTGCAGCAAGGCTCTGAGCACTGTCTAGTCTTATGTGCTGTTTGGCTAAAGTTGTGCAGTCAGCAATCACCTGGGTCCTAGTTGTCTCTATTTCTGGCCTTTCTTCTAATGGCTTTGCTGTGGAGGGGCCTCCTGTCTCAAACTCTGTCACCCTGTGACCTGCACTGGTTCAGAGCACAGGAAGGACTTAGTGACACCATGCAGGTTGAAAAATAATAAATGTAAGTGCTAAATCTCTGGGACTTGGAAGTAGGTATATTGGTAGAAACTGGGCATAACTGGCTGTGGCAGGACCAGGCTATTCTGTGTTCAAAAGGAGTCTCCAGTCTAAAATCTGTAGCTGGCACAGCTGAGCCCTCATCACCTCCAGCCCTGGGTAGGAATTCAGCAGCAGCAGGACCCCCTTTTCCTGACATGTCCTTGTATAGAGACTTGTGCCAGCTAGAGCCTTCTCTGGCCAACCCAGAGTCTTCTTCAATCATATGGTATGGATAGGAAAGTCACTGAGATATCCCTACAGGGAGTCATGAGCTTTCTGCTGGGGAGCATCTGTGGTCTGTGACACCTTATTCTCAGGGGACCAGTTTTCTGCTGAGTTTTCTAAATAATGGGGTGCAGAGGCACAAACTTAGGAACCTGTTCTCTTCATAAGACAGGAAATAAAACCCACGTTTCTAGCTCATACTTGGTATTTCCTAATGCCACTTTCCTCTCCTGAGTTCATAATATTATAAATTAAATGTCTCCCACATTACATTATAAACAGAAACAATATTTTAAAAGTCATTTTTCCAGTGAGCACTAAGTACTTCTTTTCACAACACTTGTGTGTTTGTGCACATTTGACCTAAGAGGAAATTAGGGAATAACTGCCTGAAACTCAGCTGTACAAATCTGTGTGCTACCCCTCCTTGTCTCTTCCCTAGGCACAGACAAGCTTCATAATGCCTTAGGTTGAGGTTCTTGTTTGAAGCCTTTACAGGGTGACCTGACTTCAACCTACTCTTCCATGTTTCCCAATTTTCTGGGCTTCAGAACTGCTTGAGGCTGACCCATGAGGTTCACAAAAGCCATGTCTCTCAGAGTATGGGGTAACTATCAGCCCCTAGTCATCTCCAGAACATCTTGAGCTGAGGGATGCGGTCTCTAAGGAGAGCAGCTGATTATTTGGAATTAGAAGGGGTTCCTGGTGTGTGCTTTATCTGAAAAGCTAATCTTTTGGGATAATTAGATTTTCTTCTCCCAGTCTTATTTTTCATTTCTTTCAGAAAGAGTGGTGGTGAGTCAATCCAATGCTGGTGTTGAGTTGACAACATAGAAATGATTTCTACCATCTAGATTTTCTCAGCCTAGCAAAGGGAGAAAAATAATCCTAAAAGACAAGGAAACTCACACAAGTGTGGTTGAAAAATGTACTTCAGGTCCACAGGGGGAAAAGAATGTGGTTTTTTCAGAGAGATGATACTGGGCACTTCAGTGAACAGGGTGGGTAGGGGTTGTTCCACATGATAGAATGTCCAAAATTGGCAATTGAGTCAGATGTCTGTCAGTTAAGTCAGCAGTTTCCTTCCCTCTAAATGGGAATTTGGAGTCTGTGTCTGGCCTGTAATAGGTAAAAGGGGGCATCACCTCACAAGAAGGCTGTTGTTTTGCAGTTGGATGCTTTTCCAGAGCACAGAAACACACTGGGTTTGTCATCTTAAAAATATTTCTGATGACTGCAAAAATCTACTTCTTGGTTGTGCCTGTGCTCAGAATTTCTATCTGTTTAGCTCTGGTAAAATCCTAGTCATTTTTTTATTTTGGGAAAGTTTCCTTTGAAGCAGGACTTGTTAAGATGAAGAGAATTCTCCAGGCATATTTCAAAATGATGACTTGTCTTCTATTCCAGTAGGAAAAGGGATGAGAACTGCTGGGTGTCTGGGTACAAATCTTAAAAATGAGAGTGGAGCCTAAGACTAGGCTCCCTTGGTGTTTTCAAATCTTGAGCAGATGCACACTCAACCTTCACCAATTCATTAACTACAACTTGAGATTTCAGAGCCCTTATTTCTTTTCTGCACAGGTATCTGTTTATGTGCTATTGTTTTAGTATATTATGACTGTCATTTCATTTAAGTTGGTGGGACCCCTCTCAAAATTCAGTTCCCAGGTACCACCAAAGATAAAATTTTGTGATCAAGCATTTCTAAGAGTATGTTGTCTCAGGACACCCAAAATCAACTCTCGCTGCACTCTGGTTGGTAGGTGTTTGTGATGACAGTGCTCTAGCCTTCATATATTATAAGAAATAGAGAGTGTCCCAGGCAGTGAGACTTAACTCTTTGAACCTACCAATGAGAGGCATGTACTTACTCTGCTTTTGATTTTCTGAGAAGTTCAACATTAGCTTAGGGTTTTTACATGACAGGAAGTAAGCATATTTAGACAACTAGGGCTCTGATGACAAAGTCATGGAATAAATGTTTGGAGACCACAGAATCATGTAAACTTCTTATAAAGTGAATTCAGCTCCCCATTGCTGTCAGGTTTACCCACCATTCCTTACACATGAGCGATGTTTCAACATTCTTCAACTCAGTGATCTTTGAGAATGTAACTATGTACTTCACCAGAGAGGACTGAGATATACTGAATTCTTCTCAGAAGAATATATGGAAAGGGAATTTCTTGGTGCATAAATCAGGGAAGGCTACAGTGTATATGATGGACATAGAATGTACTAAAATTTTCATAAATTAAAAAATATGTTTTGTGATGATTTTCCTGGGCCTCCTATTTAGAGAAAAGTGCAGAAACCAGACATTGAAAAATAGTACAACAATACCAGGTATAATCTAAGTTAACTTACACTTACAAGAGAGCAATAATGTTCTTGAAGAGAGTTTTGTGGCATTAAAAAATTTTAAAACAAACAAAAAGGGGGCCAGTGGTGTGGTGGGGAGGCTGCTGGATCACACAAGGCTGACTGCTTGGTTAGTCTCACACATGGTGACTTGAAAAACACAATAAGTACATTTGCATATAAGCCCAAACTTTCTAGTGGAGAATGGAGGAGAAGGGATTGCAACTTGGCCATTCCCCCACTGGAGGTTATTGCTTTCTCAGTTTACATCTCTTTCTCTGTCTCAGGCAAACATACAAACTGTATAGCAATTAAAGCAAAGCAAAACACATTCAAACAAAAGCCATGCCTTATTTTTCTCAGAATTATTTTCTTTTAAAGAGACTTTTGCTATAGGGCATGTGTTCTTGCCAGAAAGATAGAGAGATAAAAAGCGAGAAATAATTCCCCATGGGGGATGGCCACAATACAATCCCTCTCTTCCATTCTCCTCTTGGGACATTGAGTACTCATGCATGTGCACCCAGTGTGAGATTTAAGCTGCCAGGTTTGGGACTTGAAAAGTAGTTGACTATATGGGAGTCCAGCAATGTAACTATTACACCCTCTACTGGTACCTCCTAGAAATTCTTTTTTCTGTAATATATACTCAAGTGTTATATATACCTTCAGTGTTTGTAAAATAGTTAACTTGGAAACACTATTAAAAACATTTAAAAAAGAAAAGAAAAGAAACAGCAGGCTGAGGCCAGCATAGTAGTTAAGGCACTGGACTTCTATATGGCTGACCTTTGAGTCCCAGACTTGGTGGCTTCTCACTTTCCCTGTCTCTTTCTCTCTGTGTGTCTCTCTCTGGTGAACACAGGTGATCTGTAGCAAAATTATAAATGATAATAATAACTAATAAATTATATAAATAATTCTATAAAAAGAGAAAGAACCTTGGGGTGAGCAGATGGTGTGTTGGGTAAGGTAGTCACTGGATCCCACATGTTCAATAGCATGATTTTAGTTCCAGATGTGGAACATGAAAAAATACGGTATGGGGAACCAGCAGTTAGCGTAATGGCTATGTTGCTGGACTCCCATGTAATCGACCGTGGTTCACGTCCCGGACCCGGTGGCTTAAAACTCACGCTGGACGCGTGTGCGTGCGTGCCCAAGATCCCGAGAGGAGAATGGAGGAGAAGGGATTGCGGCGTGACCATCCCCTCTGGGGGGTGATTTCTCACTTTCTGTCTCTATGTTTCTTTCTGTCTGTCTGGCGAGCGCACGCACCCTATAGCGAAAACCTCTCCAAAAAAAAAAAACGGTATGTGCATCTGTGCCTTCCTACCTCAAATGGTCATCATAGGTCTCAAATAGGCAGCAAATATAAAATATTTTTATGAACTATAATTTATTATTATGTGAGACATAATTAGTATTCTTTTTTTGGAGAGGGTTTTGCTATAGGGTGCATGTGCTCACCAGAAAGACAGAAAGAGACAGTGAGAAATCACTCTCCAGGGTGCATGGCCACACTGCAATCCTTTCTCCTCCCTTCTCCTCAGGCTCTTGGGCATGCACGCACACATGCCCGGCATGAGTTTAAGCAACTGGGTCTGGGACTCAAACCATGGTCAACTACATGGTAGTCCAGTGACATAGCCATTACACCAACTTCTGATCCCCATTATTAATATTCTTAACCATTATTAATATTCTTAAGAATATTAATATTCTTAATGTCTCTTAAAGTCACTGTACTTCTAATAAATACTGACAATTTTAGGTTTTCTACAGTTAAGTAAAGCCTTTCTGTAATTTAACAAGGTCTATTTTTATTGGAAAATCCAAAGTTTGCCATTTTTTTTTAATCTTAGCCATTCTGACTGTGGTTAAGTAATATCTCATGTGTGTGTCTGTGTATATATATGTTTAATAATTATTTATTTAATTTTATTTATCATTATGATTATTATTATTTTAACTTACCATAGGGCACATGTGTTCCTTGAGAACATAGCTATGACTGGGAACCAGCAGTTAGCGTAATGGCTATGTTGCTGGACTCCCACATAGTCGACCGCGGTTCGCGTCCTGGACCTGGTGGCTTAAAACTCATGCCTGGCGCATGTGCGTGCGTGCCCAAGATCCCGAGAGGAGAATGGAGGAGAAGGGATTGCGGCGTGACCATCCCCCCTGGGGGGTGATTTCTCACTTTCTGTCTCTATGTCTCTCTCTGTCTGTCTGGCAAGCGCACACGCCCTACAGTGAAAATCTCTCCAAAAAAAAAAAAAAGAAGAACATAGCTATGACAGAGAGAGAGATACAGTGGGAAAGTGAGAAAGGAAGACTTTAAGTGTGAGACTCAAACCATGGTTGGCCAGGTGGGAGTGAAGCACACTACCTAACATGCCACCTTGTGGCCTACTCTCATTGTTTGTGTGTAGTGGGTTTTTTTTGAGAGTTTTTTTGCTGAAGGGCGGTCACACCACAATCCCTTCACTATTCTCTTCTCAGGATTTGGGGCATGCACACACACATGCCCAGTGCAAGTTTGAAACCAATAGGTCTGGGATTTAAACTGGGATTGATATTTTGGGAATCCAGTGTCTTAACCATTACGCAACCAGCTACCCCTCTCATTGTGGTTTTAATTTGCCTTTTCCTTATGACAGGAGACTTTGACAGTTTTTCATATGTCTTTTGGCCATTCATAAGTCTTCCTTGGAGAGTTGTCTCTTAAAGTCACTTGCCCAGTTTTTAATTGGATTATCCTTTTTTTTTTATTGCACAGACTTCATCAGTTTTCTGTATGTTCTGGATATCAATTTCTTGTCTGCAGAATAATTTGCAAAAATATTTTTACCTATTCTTGGGGTATTTTTTTCACTCTATTGGTTTTTTTTTCTGTGATAAAGCTTTTTTGCTTAATAAAATCTCATTTGTCTATTTTGGGGACCATTGCTTGTGCTATAGGGGTCTTATTTAAAAAAATCTTTGCCTACAAATATCTTCTAAGATTTTCCCTACATTTTCTACCACTATTTTTGTAGTTTGAGGTTTTATATTTAAATCTTTGATCCATTTTTAGTTGATTTTTTGTTAATAGGAGAGATAGGATCCAACTTCATATTTCTGCAGGTGGACAGCCAGTTCTTTCAGCACTATTTGCTGAAAAGACTCTTTTCTCCACTGCATTGTTTTCTATACTTGTCAAAGACCAACTGGCTATGTGATTTGGGGTTTCTTTTTCAGTGACTTCTTTTTTATGTCCTAATTTCTAACAACTTTTACATGGTTATTAGAAACATGTTTTTCTGTGGTAAAGTAGGCTTCAAATATTTTGTCATTTTTTGGGGCCAGCAAGTGTCATGCTGGTTAAGGCATTGGATTTACTCATGGCCAATTGTGGTTGGAGTCCCTGACCAAGTGGTCTGAAAATCATACTGGGCATGTGTGTGTGAGTGCCCAAAATTCTAAGGGGAGGACAGATTGTGGCATGGGCATTCCCCTTGGGTGATTTCTCACTTTTCCTTTCTGTCTCTCTCCAGCATGACCATGCACCCGATGATGAAAACCCAAAACAAATAAAGACATGAGATGGCTGTGTGAGTGGCAAAAATGGGTCCTGTTCCCACCTGAAATGTGTCCTGGTAGCTGATTGTGTGAGGCATCTCCAGGGAATTTTACAACTTCCACTCTGAAAACATGAAGTGGCCCCCTGCCTGGGCATGTGTTTAGGGAGTACAAGTCAGGACATGTAAGAAAGACCATGGGGGTCAAGAGCCAACCATGCTTCTTTCTCACTCTCCCTCCTCTTTTTCTCTACAGTGAAGGCATAAGCTCTTAAAAAACATTTTCTTTTTATTATTGTAGTTATTACTGCTATTTACAGTTCCTTGGTTGGTTGTAGTCATGTTTGGCCCTGGTATTGCACAGGAATCCATGCAAGGGAGAAATGACAAGTTCTTTGATGAAAGACAGCAAGACCCAGGGTTGCCAGAAGCCCCTGGCAGGAGTACACTACTCACATTGACTCCTAAAGGGCCTTTTTGTGACCATGGCCCATTGACTACTCAGGGAGAGAGATGGCACCACAAAAGTTAAGGTCCAAGTGAGCCCAGCTCTGCTCCAGCTGATAGAGCAGAGTGGTTTCTGAGGGGCAGGGTCACACATTGAACACTTGGAGTGCTTACAGGCAGGCCTGTTGATATCTAGGGCTTCTTCTCTCTTAACACTTTCATAAGGCAAAATCAGTCCCCTTGTCTATAGAGAGGAACTAGGAAAAAACTGGGAAGGACCAAAAATTCTGCCACTGGGTGTCATACAGGTTGATATCTGGGCATTCCTGTGTGACTGACCCACACCAGCCAGTTTGCTTCTTGCAAGGATAGAGCAGGTAGTTTGTGCTGTTACCCTGCCCTAGTGCCAGGAGAGCAACCATGATGACTTTCCCATGTGTCTACAAGGATGATTACTGATGCCCTGGAAGACTTTTTGTTGCTCATCTCCTTCCTCACTGTAAGAAAAACACACCTCAACCATGCCACAAAGGGGCTTTCCCCTTATTTTATTTAAGCGGAGTTTTTCCATCAGTTGCTGGTGGTATCAAAACTCCTAAACAAGATGTTGTCCACACTGGAATGCTAATCCACAAACCAGAAAACTTTTCTGTTGAGAGCTATTTAAAGGACACAGCCATGTAGTGAGTCATACTCATTTTACTAATACCACTAGGGATCCCAAGTTTCCCAAGACCATTCTGGGCTCAAACATTTACTAAGGCTGTTACAGGTTGTTACAGTGAAAGGATCCACATGAATTTCAGCAAAAGAAAAGGTGTTTAGGCTGAAGTCCAGAAGAAGCCAGAACAATCTTCCAAGTGTCCCCTCTCAGTGGAGCTACACAGACACATGTTTAATTCTTATAGCAACAGTGTGTGATGTATTGCCAACTCAGGAAGGTCACTAAAGCCTTGATGTTAAGACATTTATTGAGTGGTATCTGGTGTGGGGGTAAAGTAATTCCATGTCTTATGTTTGTGACTATATCTAAGCCCTGGAATGCAAATAGCTACACTGAGGCCCAGAGCCTCAGGCATAAAGAAACATAACCAGGGAGCATATTTTAAGGACTCAGAGGTGGTCTGCCTGGAACCAAGCTTCCAAGACTGGCCTTTGTAATTTGCTGGCTTTCATATTCTGGACTGCTGAGTTAAGCCTTTACCATACAGTATTGTTGTGGCGTGCCCCCGCCCATCGCCTCTCGAGCGCGCCCCTAAGATGGTGCCAGCAGAAGCCCGAAGTCTGCCCAGAGGGTGAACAACTTTGAGGAAGTGGAACGGCGGAGAGCGTGGAGAGCACGGGAACACGACATGCGACCAATCCTCATTCGAGGATTGGCTTCCGTACACGTGGACAATGCGCTGATTGGCTAAGGGCCCTTTAAAAGGCCCTGGGAGGAAGCGGGGGGGGGGGGGAGGGGGGGAGGAACTTCGGAAAGATAACCTGGGGAAATAAAGTGCTGAAGAGAAGACCGTCTCCGGGTCTTCTGTAACGCCGACAAGTGGTGGCCCGTACGGGGAACCTTTGAAGAATCAAGGAGCGGTCAGAACTCTTCCACTCCAGGGCAGCCAGCTGGAAAGCTTCGGATTAAGAGGCGGTAAGTAAAAGACCTCGGGAAAGAGGCGGGTAGAAGACCTCGGGAAAGAGGTGGATCAAGACCTCAGTAAGAGAGGCAAGTCCCTCTCCGCTTTTCCCTCTTTTCCTTTTTCTTGTTTCCCTCTCACCTCCTTTTCCAGGTGCTTAAAGCGCTCTTAAAAACTAGAGGGCAGTCAAACCTCGAGGTTACCGAAATTTGACCGATGGCACCTGGATCAGGGGCCGATGACCTGCTGGTCAGTCCCAAAATCACACCCTACCCCCCAAAACAGCCACGCTGGGCCCCCTTTTGTAGAGGATCCTATCAGAATCCTACCCAGTCCATCTCGAGCAATCCTTTCCACATGTGGTTACTCTGTGGTATTAACAGGAACTGTTCGGATCTTGCTCCAATGTCTATGCTAACTGGAGGGGCCGTGGGTCACTCACAAATTTCTTGGAATCAGACCGAACCCTTTGAGCGCTCCGCCTCTGTCCATGCAGGTACTAACAACATCACTTTTGGCCCTACCCCCGTATGTGTTCATCCTTCCTTTCTCTTTCTAGTAACCAATGGGTCAGTACAAAATGGCCAGCTTCAGTGTCACAATGGCACCTGCTTCTACTCTCTGTGTTGGAATGCCACTCAATTTACAAGCGCTGTCCTGGTTCGCTTGCCCACGGCTGTCCCGGTCCCGGTGGAGGCCCCCTCTACCCTCTCCCTCTTCGGTGATACACTGGCTGTGGTGACGGCTGTTGCTCTTGCAGCTGGGGCTGCAGCCACTGCAGCTGTTTCTATGTATACCACAGTTCAAACAGCAGATACCTTAAATAATCTATCCGCTAGTGTGGCACAGTCCCTAAGCTCCCAGAGCCATATAAATGCTCATCAGAGGGTTGACCTTTTACAAGAACAGGTTGACGTTCTTTGGCGCCTAACCCAGCTAGGCTGCGAGTGGCATACCCCCTCACTGTGTGTCACTGGAGTACCCTATGAAAATATGAGTCTTGCAGCTAATATTTCTCGAGAGCTTTCCTCTCACCTTACAGGTAACTGGTCCTTAGAATTTGACAAACTCACAGAAGCTCTACGTGTCCAGATTGTCAACATCAACTCCACTCGCGTCAGCCCTGATGTAGCTCGCGGCCTTGGGCAAGCCTTAACAGCAGGATGACAGCATTGTTACTGCACTCGGGGCCCCTGAGAGGGCCGCCCCGAGGAGGGCATGACCAGCTGCATATGGGTTGGCACCGCCATCTCCCATCCCCAAAAAATCGGTGCCGGACAGGTGGCCGCCTGGCTCGATGCCCTAGTGCATGGAGCCATGCGTCTTACATGGTCCCTATTCTCCTGGGGGTTGTGTTCTCTACCCTCTCCTGCTTTGTAAAAACAAAAAGGGGGAACTGTGGCGCGCCCCCGCCCATTGCCTCTCGAGCGTGCCCCTAAGATGGCGCCAGCGGAAGCCCGAAGTCTGCCCAGAGGGTGAACAACTTTGAGGAAGTGGAACGGCGGAGAGTGTGGAGAGCACGGGAACACGACATGCGACCAATCCTCATTCGAGGATTGGCTTCCGTACACGTGGACAATGCGCTGATTGGCTAAGGGCCCTTTAAAAGGCCCTGGGAGGAAGCGGGGGGCGGGGGGGACTTCGGAAAGATAACCTGGGGAAATAAAGTGCTGAAGAGAAGACCGTCTCCAGGTCGTCTGTAACGCCGACATATTGTACAAGGGAGAGTCATACTGTATTGTCACTGGAGATCCCCTTAAAATTTTGCTTACTATGTTTTGAAACTACTTGATCATAAATGTGTCATATTTTCTTTATGACTCATGATGAGCAAAATATATTTCTTCCTCTGTATGTGCACCGTCACTCCCAGCTCACCATCATAGAAAAACATTGATCAGCACATATGCCACAGTACCCACATGCATATGTTCCATAAGTTTTCTTTACTAAACACATGTGGATGAAAATAAAAACATTTTTATTTAGGTTTTAGCTTTTTTCTTTTTTATTGTTAGAGGGTGTGTGGGTGAAAGAGAGAGACAAAATGAAAAATCACCCTCTGGATGGGAGAAACTTGCCACAATCCCTTCTTCTCCATTATCCTCTTGGGATTTTATGCACACATTCACAAGCCAAGCATATTCTCCAAGCTGCTAGGTCTTAGACTTGAACCATGCACTCTTCCTGCCTTATCCACCATGCCACCTGGATGGCTCAAGAAGAAACATTTTTAAACCTTATTTATTTGTATATTCCATGGGCAAGGGAGACTGAGAGACAGAGAGAAAAAAAGAGGCCACACCCACAACAGGATCTTGATGCCATGATTCACCCCAACCCAAGCCAGCTCCATATGAGGGACACACATAAGATCAGTGTCCTCAGGGAGATCTCTGGATGTGAATTAAGAACCTTCTGACTGTGAGTCAGTCTTGCAGAGCATCACATTTACCATTATACCACCATCTGGTCCTGGAAATAAACTTTTTATAAGTGATACTCATTATTTTTCAAGGCAGGCTGGCAGAATCTGAATGAGAAAGGCAGATGAAAATGTTGAATGTAGAAAATTCTTTAAAACTCAGTACTAAACATGAGCTAGTTTCTGTGGATTTGTCTGAATTCCCTTGAGTTATGGGATGCAGCCAAGGACCACCCTTATACATCACTCCCTACTGTTTGTTAGGGATGTTTAACAACCACTGGGCCTCAGTACAAGATTAATCCATGGCTCAAGCAACAAAATTACCTGTTTTTCTTCCTCACTTACCAAGACTTGTTCATGGTATGTAAAAATCTTGCCCATACCCCTGTCCTTCAATAGAATTGCATTTTTTAGCCCTCTTAGATTTATTTAGAAAGACACCCACTCATCCAAGATTCTCTGCAAGTTTACTAAAGAATAGCTTCAAACAACACAACTTCAGGGTTGTGGAAGTGGCAACATTATGGAACAAGTACCTGGTTCAACATTTTCTTTTAATTGTATTTATTTGCTTTATGACAGATAGAGAAAAGAAAAAGATAGAGATAATGATAGAGCATACATACACCACCAAGAGCAGGGTCTTGTCACTGCATGATCTCCCTCAGGGATCCAGGTCATCACAGTCACTGAAGTACCCCAAGGAACACCCTACATTCTCAGACCGAGGATCTGAAACACAGAACTTCTGAGGTTCCCATGTGCCTCCATATCTCACAGTGGTCCTCTAGTTATTACATCGATGTGGCTGAATCCAATTCAACTTTTGGTTTCATGAGTCAAAAGCAGAATACTTAAGAGGCCTCAAATAACTGAACTCTGCAGGGGCTTGTGATTTTCCAATCCAAGACTAAGTGCTGCACTTTTTTCCTGGAATTATTTATTTAATTTTTCATAATCATTATTGTTATTTTTAAATTTACTACAGGGTATATACATTCACTAGACACACACGCACACACACACACACACACACACAGGGAGAGAGAGAGAGGAAAAATGAGAAAGAAAGCCACAAGATCTGGAACTGAAACCATGGTTGGTCATGTTGAAGTCCAATGCCTTAACCACCACACTACCGCTGGCCCCAATGAAGTGCTACACTTTAATCCACATGACCATGTGCTCATCTCAGATTTTCCCTTCCATCAGGAAGTATTTGGGAACAAAATAGTGATCTTGGCACTTTCCACACTTGACTCACCTGAGCTGATACAGAGACAGACTATACAGAACAGATATCACGGACCTTCACATTGGAGATGGCTGTGATGGGGCCAGCACATGGCATAGTGGAGATGGCTTTGATGCAGGACTACTCAGACAGAAGTCTCACCTCAATAGACCACACTCTAGGAAGAGGTTCAGATCTGTATGTTCAAGCTTTATTTCTCCACTTTTCTTGTGAGGTCCTCCAGTGTCACTGCTAATCACAACAGAATCTCAAAGCATGATGCCACCCTCTGGGTGTTGTCAAAGTCCTTTTTTTTGGAGGGGGGGTTCTTTAATTTGCCAGAGTGAACATGAACTCTCCAGGGAGATGGAAAGTAAGAGAGCACCCCTTGGGGAATAGTCACACTGTAAACTCTTCTCTTCCACTTGTCCAACCTTTCAGGATTTGAGACATGATCACCCACTGACCCATAGTTTCTCTCAAATGGCCAGGTCTGAGACTCAATCTATAGGGTCAGCTTGATGAGATCCAACTGCCTAAGCCACCAGGCCTTGGTCTGGCTTGACCTTGTCATTTAATTGTAAGTTGGGAGAGTGATAACTGAGAGCCAGGAGCAGAGGGCCCCTGTCCTGCCAACTGTGCCTTGAAGGGGTGATACAATGAAAGTCCCCACTCTGCTGTGCTCCTCCTGCTTCTCCTACTCACAGTAAGGAGGTATTCCTAGATTGGTGCTTTACTAAATATAAATCCTTCTAAAAAGTACTCTTCAGAGTGCCAGTATGCACAACAGGTCAATATGGTTGAAAATGAGCATGTGATTGGAGGAAAGGGTTCAAATCCTGTTGCTTAATTCTATTTTTTTCCACCCAAGAGTCCCCGACCCCTCTATTCTTTTTTTTTTTTTTTTTGGAGAGGTTTTTCGCTATAGGGCACGTGCACTCACCAGACAGACAGAGAGAGACATAGAGAAAGAAAGCGAGAAATCACCCCCCAGGGGGGATGGTCACGCTGCAATCCCTTCTCCTCCATTCTCTTCTCGGGATCTTGGGCATGCATGCACACGCGCCCGGCGTGAGTTTTAAGCCACCGGGTCCGGGACGTGAACCACGGTTGACTACGTGGAAGTCCAGCGACATAGCCATTATGCTAACTGCTGGTTCCCCCCTTTATTCTTTATACGAGGAAGACACCTACCTAAGGCTTGTGTGACTTTCTTGTGGCAATCTAGAATCACCAGTCCAGGTGAAGCTGGAGTGGCTCTAATTTCTAATCTCTGATTATTCCCCATCTTTTTTCTATATATGATTGTTCATATTTGGCTCTTTTTTTCCCATGGGATTTCCCTGTGTTTTGATTCCCATTTTCACAGTTGCACAGCGATTTAGAGGTGAGTTTTTTTTTTTTTTTCATTTTATATGAGGATGAAATGGTCTCAACTATGGTAGTGATCTTGTTATTGGTTTTCTGTCCAGCTTGTAGCACATCTAGTAAATATATTACTTTGTTATATACTCATATATGCATATATTTTTTATTTGACAATTTTTTTTTTTTTGCTATAGGGAGAAAGTGAAAAGTCACCCCCCCCCCCCCGAGGGATTGACCATGCTGCAATGACTTCTCTGTTTATACTCTCAGGACTTCGGGCATGGGTGCAGCATGATTTTCAAGTTGTCCCATCTGAGACTTGAACCATGAGGTTGCCCACGTGGAACCCAGTGTGTAACACCCACACCACTTGCTGGATCCTTACTATCCTCTTATAGCAGTCAAGTTTAGTGCTGAATAGATCACCTATTTCCTTAAAGTTAACAAAATTCACAGAATCAAAGACACTCACTTTTATAGGACACTAATACCTTAGTGAATATTAATGTGTATTTGATTTTTGAAAGAATTATTTATTATAATTATTATTTTAATTTGACCAGAAAGACAGAGCAAGAGAGAGGGAAAGTGAAAAAGCAAGTTGCCAGGTCCAGGATTTAAGCCATGTTCAGCCATGTGTGAGGTCAGTGCCCTAACCACTATGCCAGCTGCCGGTTTTAATGTGTATTACTTAAAAGATGATTTTATTGTGAAGATTTGATAATATTGCATATTCCTTTATTGGGGATTCACAACATATTTCTCATATTAAAGTCCCTAAGAAACCCTGCATGTATTCACCTCGTTTGACTCAAATTTCTACATATAGGACCCTTATCATTTTACAAAATATTTATAGTATGTAAAGAGAGGTCAGTGTTACCCTTCAGCATAGTATAAGAAGGATTTATTCCAGTTACCTAAAATGAAGTCCAGTATTTATACTCTGTAATAATTGGCTATATACTCTGCATGGATCCTCCCTATGAAATTTATTTTATTTATTTATTTATTTATTTATTTAAATTTTTATCTTTTATTTTTCTTTCTCAGATCAATTAAATTCACATTTTACATAAAGTCCCCATTATGATGTATAGAATATACATATATATATATATATATATATATATATATATACATGTATATATATAGTTTTCAACAGAGAACTCTACATTTTTTGGTGTTAAATGTTTCTTCCCTTTGCCCCTCACGCCCACTCTCCACCACCCACTCCCCCTCCCCTGCAGCCTCTGGCATCCACATTCATCCTTTCCACTATCATATCTTCAGATCTTTCTCCCTTTGCCAGAGTGCTGACTTTATTTATTTATTTATTTTTATCATTGCACATCTTTACAGTGTACAACATGGTTTTTCCCAGCATGAGTACAGTGCACATCAGTCAACACAATATTACCATATACATTATCAACAGACAACTTTTCATTTTTGTGTCTATTATGTGTGTTGTTTGCTCCCTGAATCCCTCCCCTCTGCCCTCCATCACTCACCCCCATCACCTCTCCCACACTGTCTCCAGCATCTGCAGCTGCCATCCCTACCACCATACCCTCCAGTTCCCTCAGTTTTTTCTTTATATTTTTCTTTTTTTTTTTTTTTTTCAATTATCATCTCATACAGTCTTCAACAACAGGGAACACAGATTCTACTCAGGGTTGGATTAAGGGTGGGTCCCATGCAGTTCCGCAACTGCAGGTGAGTCTCCACAGGACAGAGTTTCAGGAAAGCGGCTCTGTTAAGCAGAGATGGTTATCAGTTGATGCGGCACAGCATCCAACGTGTGACCACTGGGAATGGTGCTGTGGGGATCTGCAACGCGAGTCATCCTCGGGCATCTGGCCTCCCCAAGAATGGCAGAATAGCTCCTGTTCTTCCCTGAGGTAATGCAGGGCTGGCAACCATCATCCTCTCACTGTCCATAGGCAGAGACAATCCTCCCATACAATATATTTCTCAATTGGTTTAAGACAGCTTAAGTTTTTTTCTGTTGCTTATAGTTGAAAGTTCTTAATCCTTGTTTTTGGCTTCAGCTTGCCGCCCGCGGCTGGCGGTCACACGCTGGCCCGGCGGCCACGCACAGGCCCGGCAGCCATGCTCAGGCACGGCGGCCACTCACAGGCGCAGGCCTGGCAGCCACACTCAGGCCCGGTGGCCACGCACAGGCTCAGGCCCGGCGGCCACGTGCGGGGGCCCGGCAGCCACGCTCAGGCCCAGCGGCCACCCACAGGCCCGGGGGCCACACAGGCCCAGCGGCCACACGCAGGCCCGGTGGCCATGCGCAAGCACAGGCCCGGCAGCCACGCACAGGCCCAGCAGCCACGCTCAGGCCCAGTGGCCACTTGCAGGCATAGGCCCGGCTGCCATGCACAGGTCCAGGGGCCATGCGCAGGCCCGGTGGCCACGCACAGGCGCAGGCCCGGCGGCCACACGCAGGCCCGGCAGCCACACACATGCCAGGGGCCACGCTCAGGCCCGGCGGCCACTCGCAGTCCCGGGGGCCACGCGCCGGCCCGGTGACCACACACAGGCGCAGGCCCGGCGACCATGCACATGCCCGGGGGCCACGCTCAGGCCCGGCGGCCACTCGCAGGCCCGGGGGCCACGCACCAGCCCGGCAGCCACGTGCAGGCGCAGGCCTGGCAGCCACACACGGGCCCGGGGGCCACGCTCAGGCCCAGCGGCCACTCGCAGGCCCAGGGGCCGCATGCAGGACCGGCGGCCACACAGAGGCGCAGGTCTGGCAGCCACGCACACAGGCCTGATGGCCAAGCACAGGTGCAGGCCTGGCGACCACGCTCAGACCTGGTGGCCACGCGCAGGCCAGGGGCCATGCGCCAGCCCGGTGGCTCCACGCTGGCCCAGGGGCCACGCACCGGCCTGGCAGCCACACGCCAGCCCCCAGCGTGCAAATGCGCACGGGTCCCTGTGCCACCTCCCACCCACCCGCCCAGCCAAAGAAAGGAAGGACGGCGACCTCGGCCGATCCGCGCCGCCGGCACGCGTCGGTGCCGAGTGCGGGACACACCCAGTGCCGGAGAGGCAGCGGGGGCTGGGTGGTTTGGGCCGCGGCACGCAGAGCAGAGTCCTGGCCGGGCCGGCATGCAAAGCAGAGCCCCGGCCGCACAGGCTGGGCCACGCAAGCCCGGCCAGCATGCGAAACAGAGCCCTGTGCTCCCTGGGCCGCCCGGTGCAGGCGCCTCCCTATGAAATTTATGTATTTCTGAGAAAGGATGACTCACTTCCCATCTCTGGAGGGGGTTGAAAAAATATTTTAGAAGAGAGAGAATATCGTCTAACTTCTGAGCTGGAACATTTGTAGCATGAACAACAACGGAGAAAATTTAAAAGGTGATATTGAGAAAGATAAGAAGTTTTGTTTTGTTCTGATTTTGTTTATTTATTTATTTATTTATTTATTTATTTATTTATTTATTTATTTTTGCCACAGAGGGCATTCACTTGCCAGGAGACACACACACACACACACACACACACACACAGAAGGGAAGTGATATCTCACCCCCAGGGGGCATGGCCACACTACAATCTGTTCTCCTCCATTCTCCTCTTGGAAGTTTGGGCAAAACTCTAAAAAGAAGTTGGTCACTCCCCTATTTATGTCAAAGCAGAAATGCCTTATCTTCTTTTTTAAAGGAATTATTTATTATTTAATTCCATTAGTTTTTATTATTTTTTATTTTACCAGAGAGAGAGGGAAAAAAAGGGAAAGTGAAAAAGAAAGCCTACAGGGCCAGGACTCAAACCGTGGTCAGTCATGTCATGTAGGAGGAGTTCATTGCCTCAGCCACCACATCATCTGCTGTCCCCATGTCTCATCTTTTTATGTAAAGTATAATTAATTGATCTTCTACATCATACTTCAAATGATTGGTTGATAGGATATTTTTGTTGGACAGTCCTGTTGTGGGTAAGAGTGGCTTATGATTAAACAAATTTTGCTGTTTTTTAAAAATTTTGATATTAATTCCTATTCAGTAAATGCACTTTCTAAGATATAATTGGTAAACCATTAGTAATGCAAATCTTTCTATGAAAACTATGAATGCCATCTCAAAACTTACTGGAAAATCATCAGATGTCATAGTGGATAAATTGGTGGACCCCCCACGTGGTTGATTGTGGTTTAAGTCTCAGAACTATTGGCTTGAAAATTACACCAGATTCATTTTTGTATGTGCCCAAGATCCCAGGAGGAGAATAGAGAAGTTATGGCATGGACATCTTTCCTGAATAATGATTTCTTACTTTCCTTCTCACTCTCTCTGTCTCTATCTCTCTTCTCCAGAAAGTTCACATTCCCTAAAGCAAAAACTTCTAAGAAAAAAATCAAAAAGCAAACCAAAATCAAGTGGATAATTTTTTTAGGCTTATATGTAACTGGTTATATGAATATATAAATACTGGGGAAATTCCTTCACTTCTCAAAGCAAAGCAGACTCAACTGTTTTATTTTGTGCTCATTAGCCCATTAAAGGCAAGGGCTGAAGATAAGGTACTGATATCTACTTTATATTTTGGGTCTTAACTGTAACAATCCAATTAGAATTCCTTGTATCTGAAACACTGCCTTTTAATTATTGAAAGATATTTTAGTGTGGTTTGTTTATACTATTAAATAAGGAATATGTAACATTTTATATACTTTATAAATATTTTGTAAGATCAGATGCTTTTGAAAATTAGTGTGTTGAGACTTAGTATCAAGTTAAATTTTTACTTTTGAATACTTTTTGAAAAAGAATTACTTATTTAATTTTAATTATTATTATTTTAAAATTTGATCAGGGAAAGTGGGAGTGAGAAAGCAAGCCACCAGGTCTAGGACCTGAATTACAGCCAGCCAAGTGGGAATCCAGTGGCTTAACAACCATAACACATGCTGGTTCTTGAATTACTTATTATCTAAGTCAGACTAGGTTATATTTCATAATTATCTTCAGACAACTATTCAAAATCACACAAAAACTAGAATTTCAGTATATGTGCTATTGGGTCTGGTACTTTTGCCAACTTATTAGAAGGACTAAGCTAAAGGAGATATGCTATCAGCATAGATTTATAAAATATGTCATCATAAGACTTAAAATAAGTAAAAGCCAAATGACAGATTTAAAAAGAAAGTGAAGAAAGAAGAATTAAAGAAAAAGGAAGAAAGAGAAAGAAAGAAAAAGAAGAAAGAAGAAAGAAAGAAAGAAAGAAAGAAAGAAAGAGAAAGAAGAGAAAGAAGGAAGACAAAGAAAGAGAGAAGAAAGAAAAAGAGAAGAAAGAAAGAAAGAAAGAAAGAAAGAAAGAGAAAAAAAGAAAGAAAGAAAGAAAGAAAGAAAGAGAGAAAGAAAGCACATAAAAGAAAGAAGAAGAGAAAAAGAAATGAAAAATAAACAAAATATTTCACGAGCCATATCCAAACCCAGGAGACCAGGTCAGCACAGGAGATGCCTTCCAGGGCTTCTTTTTCTGCCTGAGGATGCTCCAGCTTCCAAAAGGAGACTTAGGGATTTGTGCAACCCACTCAATGATGGGAACACTTGCAGGATCATGGCCAGCCCAGGCATTCTACTCAGATCTCCTTGGCCTCCCAGGCCTTTGCCAATCTGGTGGGGCACAGCCCTACTCCTCCACAGTCACAGCAGGAGGACAAACAGTGGTCATGCTCAAAGGACTCTCAGGGAACTTTCTGGGTAGTCTTTGGATACAGGCACTGCTCTAAACAATTGACTTCAGAATGCAGTTAGTCTGGTTTGTTTTTGTTTTGCCACTGGAGAGAGTGAGAGTGAGAGAGAGAGAGAGAGAGAGAGAGAGAGAGAGAGAGAGAGAGAGAGAGAGAAAGCACCCATTAAGGGATATGGACAATTCACAATCACTTCTCCTTCTTTCTCTTTGTACTATTTTCAGTATGCATGCACACGTGTGGTGCATTTTTTAAACCATCCAGTCAGGGACTTGAACCATGCAGTTGACCATGTGGGATCCAGCATCCTCACCATGCCACCTGCTAGCCAGGCATTGTTTATTTTAAAAAAATGTTTCAAAGTGCCTAGCAGGTGGTGTGGTGGTTAAGGCACTGGACTCCTGCATGTCTGATTATGGTTTCAATTTTAGACCCAGCAGCTTATAAATCACACTGAACATGTGTGTATGTGTGTGTGTGTGTGTGTGTGTGTGTGTGTGTAAATGCCAAAAATTCTTAGAGGAGAATAGAGAAGGGATTGTGGTAAGGCTAGGCCCCTGATGGGTGATTTCTCACTTTCCCTCTCTCTGTTTCTGTCCTTTTCGTGAGCACATGTGCATTATGGCAACCCTCAAAAAAAAAAGCCTTGAAAGGAGAAAAAAAAATAGAGGACAAGGAATTGTGGCATAACTGTCCTCCATGGGGAGGTGCTTTCTCACTTTCTCTGTCCCTCTGTCTTTCTCTGGCAAGTGCATGTGCCCTATGACTAAATAAATAAATAATAAAAATAAAACAAAAAAAAACTTTAAAAAATCCACAAGACTGCTTCAAAAATTATTCTTTTCATAACTAAAAGAGATAAAAAGAATAGTGAGATCCATAGAGAAACAGGCACTCCCAAAAGCATCTCAACACATTATCTACCCCCAGCCTCATCCAGTCCCACATTGTGTGTACAAGTATGCCCAGCACACTCAGGGAGGTCTTAAGATATAACCTCTAAACCTTCCCCTGTAAGCTAACCTTACAGTGTGTCATGTTTTATCACTTCACATTTGTTATTTTTTGCTTCATAGAAAAGGGTCATTCTAACTAGGGTAAAGTGAAAGCTCATTGTAGTTTTGATTTATATTTTGTTGCTAATTAGTGATATTGAACATCTTTTTCACATAATTAGCCATTGTATGTCATCTTTAGAAATATTTATTCATGGCTTAATTTAATTCCACAATCAGGGTTTTGTTTTGTTTTCGCGTTTGGTTTTATTGACTTTCTTATATACTCTGAATATTAATCCTTCACTAAGTGAATACATTGAAAATACATTGACCCTCGAGGTGGACTCAGGCTGCAGGCCCAACCCTTCTGAATCTCCACGCATCCCCACTGTTTCTCCTCCTTGGACCCCAGGTTGGTTGCCTGGGACTTTAAAGCGAACTCCCACCCCACCCCACCCGCAACCCGGATCGAGCCGGCCAGCAGTTCCAGGCTCCAGGCGGACTCAGGCTGCAGGCCCAACCCTTCTGAATCTCCACGCATCCCCACCGTTTCTCCTCCTTGGACCCCAGGTTGGTTGTCTGGGACTTTGAGGCGAACTCCCACCCCACCCCACCCGCAACCTGGATCAAGCCGGCCAGCAGTTCCGGGCTCCAGGCAGACTCAGGCTGCAGGCCCAACCAACCTGGTCTTGTCACTCATCTTCTGACCCTTTCCCACTAGCCTTTGGACTCTTTGAATTGTAGTGATTTGAATAGCGTGTGGCGCTCTATATTGCCTTTTTTCATTCTGTTTTTCTTTGCTTTTGGGGTGTTGCTTATTCAGTCAATTGAAGACTCACCTCTCCTTAGAGACAGTGAGGACTTTGGGCCATCCAGGGTAGTGGCAACAGTTAATGGTAATTGTGAGCAACAGGTAGGCCAACCATAAGGGAAATCATCAATTTTCTAAGCCTGTACAACTTTTAACAATCAGTTAGGAAGAAACATATAGATTACCTGATGACTAGGAACAATCGCAGAGGCTCAAGAAATATGAGCAACCAAGAAAAGGCCTCTCCCCCAAGGGAAATCATCAAGCCTACACCACCCACAGTCAATACAATGGACGTCGTGGACATGTCTGATAAGGAATTCAGATTATTTGTAGTGACCAAACTAACTGAGATGGAAGAGAAAAGAGACAAGGAGCTCCAGGAGATGAGGAAGTCCTTCAGTGTCTTGAAAGAAGAAATGGATACCTTAAACAAGAACCAGATGGAACTTTTAGGATTGAAGAATGTGATACAGGAAATCAAAACCTCCCTTGAAAGTATTAAAAGTAGGTTAGACCAGGCAGAAGATTGAATCTCCAACGTAGAAGACAAAACATCTGACCTAGAAAAAAGTATCAAGAAGATTGAGAAAACAACCATGAAAAATGAGGATAATATACAAGGAATACTGGATACTATCAAGCGCCCCAACATCCAGATAATTGGTATTCCAGAAGAGGAAGAAAATAATAAGGGCCTAGATATTTTATTCCATGAGATCCTAGAAGAAAACTTTCCAAATCTAGAAAGGCATTCAAGTATCCAGACCCAGGAAATACATAGGACCCCGGATAGAATCAACCCAAGAAGATCTTCTCCAAGGCACATTACAGCCAGACTGCCAAAAACAACAGATAAAGACAAGATACTAAAGTTGGCAAGAGGGAAACGCCAGGTTACTTACAAAGGTCACCCCATCAGGCTAACATCGGATCTCTCGGCCGAAACAATGCAGGAAAGGAAAGAATGGGGAAGCATAGTAAAAGTGTTGAGTGAAAAACAATTTCAGCCAAGAATATTATACCCAGCAAAATTATCTTTCATATGGGAAAAAAAGATAAAAACATTCTTGAATAAACAAAATTTGAAGGAATTTACCAACTCCAGACCAGCTCTTCAAGAGGTTCTGAAGGGAGTATTATACCAGGAAAGCTAAAAAATCAGAGACAGTTATACGAGAACAAAAAGCAATCAAGATAATGGCTCACTTAATGATAGGATCAGGTACGGAAATATCGATAATTACATTGAATGTCAAAGGATTAAATTCTCCAGTTAAGAGACATAGACTGGCTGAAGGGATAAGAAAACAGAAACCCTCTATCTGTTGCCTACAAGAAACTCACCTTATGGATAAAGACATACATAGACTAAAAGTCAAGGGCTGGAAAAAGATACTCCATGCAAATAGAAATCAAAAAAAGGCTGGAGTAGCGATATTGATCTCAGACAAAATAGATTTCAAGACAAAGACTGTAAGAAGAGACAAAGAAGGGCATTATATAATAGTACATGGGGTAATCCAGCAAGAAGACATAACCCTTATAAATATCTACCCACCCAACTCAGGTGCACCTAAATATGTGAAGGAAAAACTGCTGGAGCTAAAAGGAGAGATAGGGAGAAATACTATAATTGTTGGAGATCTCAACACCCCATTATCTCCTATAGACAGATCTTCTAGACAGAAAATAAATAGAGAGATACAGGACTTAAATGATACTATAAATGGAATGGGCTTGACAGATATCTATAGAACTTTCCACCCTACATCCACAACATATACATTTTTCTCACCCCGACATGGAACCTTTTCAAAGGTAGATCATATACTAGGACACAAATCAAGCCTTTATAGATTCAAAGACATAGAAACTGTACCCAGCATCTTCTCTGACCATGATGGAATTAAACTTAAGATTAATTTCAAGACACAACCCCGAAGATACACGAACACGTGGAGACTAAACAACCTACTTCAGAATGACTTCTTCACACTGAAGAAATTAAGGCTGAAATAAAAAAAGATTTATGGAAACTAATGATAATGAGTACACAAGTGTCCAGAATCTATGGGACACAGCAAAAGCAGTCATAAGAGGGAAATTCATAGCAATTAGTGCGCATAAGAAAAGGATAGAAAGATGGCAAGTAGATAACTTATCATCATGCCTCAGAGAATTGGAAAAACAACAACAAACAAACCCCCAAAATGCCAGGCAAAAAGAAATAATAAAGGTTTGAGCAGAAATAAATGAAATAGAAAATAAACAAACCATACAGAAAATAAATGAAAGCAAAAGCTGGTTCTTTGAAAAGATTAACAAGATCGACACACCATTGGCTAGACTGATTAAGATGAAGAAAGAAAGAAACCAGATTAATCAAATATGTGATGAAACAGGCAATATTACCACAGACATAGCAGAAATACAAAATATCATTAGAGGATACTATGAGCAACTTTACGCCAACAAACAAGATAACCTGGAGGAGATGGACAAATTCCTGGATGCATATAATCTACCAAGATTGGATCAGGAAGACATAGAGAACCTGAATAGACCCATAACAAGCCAGGAGATTGAATCAGTAATAAATAACCTCCCAACAAAGAAAAGCCCAGGCCCAGATGGCTTCACTTGTGAATTCTACAAAACTTTTAAGGAAGAGTTAACCCCTATCCTACTAAAATTATTTCTAAAGATTCAAAAGGAAGGAAACCTTCCAAATTCATTTTATGAAGCCTCCATCATCCTCATCCCCAAAACAGATAAAGATATGACAAAAAAGGAAAACTACAGACCAATATCATTGATGAATATAGACGCGAAAATTCTCAACAAGATACTCGCAAATCGTATCCAACAACATATAACAAAGATCATTCATCACGATCAGGTAGGCTTTATACCAGGGATGCAAGGTTGGTTTAATATACGCAAGACCATAAATGTAATACACCACATTAACAGAAAGAAAGATAAAAACCATATGATCATCTCAATTGATGCGGAGAAAGCATTTGATAAAATACAACATCCTTTTATGATTAAGATTCTCAGTAAGATTGGTATAGAAGGGTCATTTCTGAACACAATAAAAGCAACCTATGAAAAACATACAGCTAACATTATACTGAATGGGGAAAAGCTGAAATCTTTTCCTCTGAAAACAGGTACTAGGCAAGGCTGCCCACTTTCTCCACTGCTCTTTAATATAGTACTGGAAGTCTTAGCTATTGCAATCAGAGAAGAGAATAATATTAAAGGCATTCGAATAGGCAAAGAAGAATTGAAAATATCTTTATTTGCAGATGACATGATGGTATACTAAGAAGACCCAAAGGTATCCATGAAAAAACTGCTTGAAGTAATAAGTGAATACAGTAAGGTGGCAGGATACAAAATCAATATCCAAAAATCTATAGCATTTCTATTTATGAACAACAAGTTGAATGAAGCAGAGCTGAAGAAAGGAATCCCTTTCACTGTAGCCACAACGTGTATAAGATACCTAGGGATAAACCTAACTAAGAAAGTCAAAGACCTTTATAAAGAAAACTACGAAAATCTTAAAAGAGACATTGAAAGTGACATAAAAATGTGGAAGGACATCCCATGCTCCTGGATTGGAAGAATTAACATAATCAAAATGGCAATTCTACCCAAATTAATCTACATGTGTAATGCAATTCCAATCAAAATACCAGAGATATTCTTCAGCGATCTAGAAAAGACAATCATAGAATTTGTCTGGAACCACAAAAGACCTCGTATTGCAAAAGCAATCCTGCGCAAGAAGAATGGAGTAGGAGGCATATCACTCCCTGATCCCAAGATATACTATAAAGCTGTGGTCATCAAAACAGCATGGTATTGGCATAAAAACAGACAAGTGGACCAATGGAAGAGAATAGAGACCCCAGAAATAACCCCCAAAGCTTACAGCCAACTGATCTTTGACAAAGGATATCAGTCAATCCACTGGGAAAAGGAAAACATCTTTAGTAAATGGTGCTGGAAAAACTGGGTATCCACCTGCAGAAAGATGAAACTGAACCCCCATCTTTCACCATTAACAACAGTCAACTCAAAATGGATCAAAGATCTGAACCTAAGACCTCAAACAATAAAACTACTGGTGGAAAATGCTGGGGAAACTCTGGGAGACATTGGAGTAGGCAAAGACTTCTTAAATAAGACTCCCAAAAACACAGGCAATAATCCCTAAAATAGACAAGTGGGACTATATTAGACTAAGAAGTTTCTGCACAGCAAAGGACACAGTAACAAGTGTGAACCGACAACCCTCAGAATGGGAAAATATTTTTGTTAAATATGCCTCAGACAAGGGACTGATAACCAGAATACATAAGGGAACTCAAGTGCCTTATGCAAAAAAAAAAATGATGAACCCAATTAAAAGATGGGAAAATGAACTGAACAAAAGTCTCTCTAAGGAAGACATTCGAACAGCCAAAAAGCATATGAAGAAATGCTCAACATCCCTCATCATAAGGGAGATGCAGATAAAAGCTACCATGAGATACCACCTAACCCCTGTCAGAATGGCAAAGATTAAGAATATCAAAAGTGATAAGTGTTGGCGGGGATGCGGTGAAAAGGGAACCCTCCTACACTGTTGGTGGGAATGTAAACTAGTTCAACCACTGTGGAGAACAATATGGAGGTTCCTCAAAGATCTACAAATAGAACTACCATTTGATCCAGCAATCCCACTTCTGGGTATTTACCCAAAAGACAGGAGAACGCTCAGTCAGAAAAGTGCTTGCACATCAATGTTTATTGCAGCATTATTCACAATTGCCAAGACATGGAACCAACCTAAATGTCCACAAACTGATGAATGGATTGGAAAAGTGTGGTATATATACTCTATGGAATACTACTCAGTCATAAAAAATAACAAGACCCTGGCATTTGATAGAAAGTGGTCAGATACGGAGGATATATTGCTGAGTGAAGTAAGCCAGGCTATGAAAGAAAGATATTGTATGTATCCACTCAACATATACCGACTATCAGCACTCTATAATAGAGAGCAAAAAATTGGAGGACATAAAAGCAGTGAAGGTACTTAACGAGAATAGGACAGTGTGGAATGGGGGAAGTGAAGAGAAGAGAATAGAGAAAGATAACAAGTGAACAATAGAGAGGCAGGACGTTAGTGAGAAACAGATATGGCTTATTAACTGTTGATGTTGACATGTATAGTATTCTCAACTGGATTTGTCTGAGAAGTATTTCATGATGGGCAAAGTATTTGTACAAGCAAAATGAGAAATAGCAATTGACTGCTTTAAAAAATAATTAGAATAATAATAATAATGATTGGGGAAAACATGGGAAAGATATTGAATGTTAAAGTGGGGAGATTAATGTCTCTGTACTGACTGACATGCATGGCATTCCCTTTTGAAAAAGCAATGTAATACACTGTAAAGTTATATGTAATTCAATGTAATATAAAGAAGAATATGATGATAATAAAAAATTAAAAAAAGGTAAAAAAAAAGAAAA
Source organism: Tupaia tana (assembly GCA_026018925.1). Classification (NCBI taxonomy): domain Eukaryota; kingdom Metazoa; phylum Chordata; class Mammalia; order Scandentia; family Tupaiidae; genus Tupaia; species Tupaia tana. The sequence continues at coordinate 3,181,170 of JAKSZU010000029.1, forward strand.
TACATTGACCCTCTACTGAAGCATGTCTCTTCACCCTGTTTATTAGTTGCTATGCAGAATTATTTTAGTTTGTTATAATATCAGGTGTATATTTTGGGCTTTTATTGCCTCTGATTTTTAGGTCTTCTTCAGATAATCTGTGCCCAGATTAATACCTGAGGCATTTTCTCCAATTTTTCTTCTGTAGTCCTATATTGTATCTTACATTTAAGATTTTAGCCACTATCTCCAGCACCATTTATTAAGTACTATTCTTTGCTCAGACTATGTTCTTGGCATTATTTTTTTAATTTCCATAACCAGAAGATGGTATAACAGTTGAGAGCCCTAGATTCCCACATGATGGACTACTTTGAGTCCTAGACCTCATGGCTTGCTTTCTCACTCTCCTCTCTGGTCAAATTAAAATAAATAATAGTAACAAAATAATTAATAAAGTTAAATAAAGCAAAACCTTCCTAGAAAAAAGAGAGAAGATACAAATCAATAAACAAGATATGGAAGTAAAGACATTATTCCTGACTATATAGAAGTAAAAAGCTTTCTAGGAGATCATAATACATACTAAAAAGTTAATATAATTTTTCCATTAATCAATACCCATAGTGAAAGAAATACTAAATATTAAGGTATCATTCATAGTTGAAAGTATAATAACTGTCAATGATTAGATGCATACAATGATCATTTTAAAAATGAATTTAAGAAGTCAGTCATTTTCAGTTACTTTACAATATGAGAATATAAAATCAGTGCATTTTTGGTTCAAAACCCTAAAATTAAGATACAGCCTTATGCTATAAACCTTAGACTTTTTGGGAAACTCTTCTGTTTTTTAAAGCTTTCCAAGAATTCTTATCAGGCCTTATCAGAATAATGTAGCACTTGGGGGCAAAGATGCAGCCTAGGAGCCCTGCACTAGAGGCCAAGATGGAGAAGACCTCCACAGCCACCATGAGCTTCCCCTTGGTGCTGTGATAGACAGGAACAAATGTGACCCAGACACTGCAGAGCACCAGCATGCTGAATGTGAGGAACTTGGCTTCATTGAATGTGTCAGGCAGGTTCCTGGCCAGGAAAGCCACAATTAAACTCCCTGTAGCCAAGAAGTCCAGGTAGCCCAGGACACAGTAGAAGGCAGTGACTGAGCCCTTGTTGCACACAATGATGAGGTTTCTAGGCTCAGAATGTGAGTCTGTGTCAACAAAAAAGGGAGAGGTTCCCAGCCAGATTATACAGATAATCATTTGGATCAGGGAGCAAATGGGAATGACAGAGTTGGAAGCCCCTGAGAGCAGCAAGCACCTCATAGTTCTTCCAGGCTTCATGGCCTTGAATGCCAGAATCACAGTAATGGTTTTGGCCAAAACAGTGGAAATAGTCACAGTGAACACAAGGCCAAATGTAACTTGGAGAACACAGGTGGCTGCATTAGGAAGGTCAATGAAGAGCAAGGAGCAGAGGAAGCATGGCAGAAGGGAGATGAGCAGAATAAAGCTGAGAGCCTGGTTGTTGGCCTTGACAATGGGAGTGTCTCTGTGCTTCATAAAGACCCCCAGAACTACAGCTGTGAGGACAAAGAAGCATACAGCTATGCAGGCCATGGCTGTCCCTAAAGCATCCTCAAAGGCTAGGAATGTCACAGGCTTGGGGACGCAGTGAGTTCTCTCATTGTTTGGATACTCTTGTGCTGGGCACTGGATACACTGCTTTGCATCTGGTGACAAAACAAAGATCCAGCAATTCAGTTTCACAAGTTAATTGTCATATTGAAGGAAATAATCTCTTTTGTGTAATTTTGTGCAGATAAAGTCCCTGAGGTGATACTGAGATATACCAAATTAAAAGCCTGTGTTGAGGAAATTAGAGAGAAAAATAGAGAGGCTAGACATTTGTGGGATACAGAAATGGTTTACTACTTGTTGATGATTACCTGTATTGTATCCTAAACTGGACTGTTCTAATGTGTATTTCATGTCAGTTAAATTACTTTACAAGGTTGTAAAGTGATATGTAGTGATTGAATGTGTAAAATAAAATCAATAATAATAATAATATAACAATAAGTGGGCCTATGTTGATGAAATTGGGTGAATTCTTTCAGCTGCAGAGAACACCAGAGTCATTTAAAACTGGATCTTGGGACCAGCAGATGGCATAATGCTTGTCATTGGACTCGCATGTTGTCAACTGTGGTTCTAATCCCAGACAGTGGCTTAAAATTCATGCCAGGCACATGTGTGTGCGTGTCCAAAATCCCAAGAAGAGAATGGAGTAGAAAGGATTTTGGTCTGGCCATCTCCCCTGGGGATGTGATTTCTTGCTTTCTGTCTCTGTGTCTCTCCAGCTAGTACATGCACCCCATAGCAAAAATCTCTCTTTAAAAAAACCCCCAAAGAACAACAACAAACCCTGGGTGTTAGCATATGAGGACCTTAGTTAGCATCTTGTAGCTCTCAATGATGTTACCAAGGATGAGAATTTATTCCAGATACTTCTCCACTCTCCCCCTGAGTTTTCCTTATAACCTTATATTTCCAGAGCTTATCATATTTAACACCAAAAAAATAGTTTTCTTATTTATGTTCACAGAAAAATAATGACCTCCTGAAATATACTAACACATCTCTATATTAATTTCTATTGATTTTTTTCTTGTATATACCATGCCACTTTGTGTACAGACTTCTGTCATTATACATTTTTATTTTTCTGTCAATACTATCAACATTCCCATGAAATTGTTGAAAAGTTTCCATTTAAACCAATTTTATTTTTAATGGAATTTGGTTGATACTGTATAGTTATTTTTCTGAGAAGTTGGTATTTCAATTTTATAATAGAAGGACAGAGTGTTATTTTTGAAATATTCATTTATATACATTTAAAGCATGGTTTGTTGATGTTTTTGTAAGTGGTTGGTAATATTTTTGCCTTTATACATTGTAAGTCTCTATTGCAAGTTCTCACCTTTATTGTTATGTAGCAGGAAAGCAGACTGAGCTAATAGGAATTAGCAGGCATGTCTGTGTTAAAATTCTTCTTATTTTTTTATTTATTTTGTTTTTTTACAGGTTTAAGTGGTTTGAGTACTTCTTTTTCACATTCTTATTTATCTTTGGTAATACTGAGGCAATAGTATCGGGTTGTCAAAAATGTCATGATGCATTTTTGCATGAAAAAAATGGAAAAATAACATGACTTTTCCAACAATCCAATATATCATCAAGAATTAGAGTGGGGGCCATCAGCTGTCATAGAAGTTAAGACACTGAACACACACATGGCTGACTACAGTTTGAATGTCAGAACTGGTGGCTTGCTTTTTCCCTTTCCTTTCTTTTTTTCTCTCTCATGTTTTTCTCTGGTGAGTGTGCATGCCCTGTAGCTAATTTAAAAAATCATAGTCATAAATAAAATGAGATAATAATTAAAAAAACAATTAGAGTGATACTTCATTCTAATTAGAGTGATAATTTACGTTTTTTTCTTGCACTACCTATTCCTATTCTTAGAGTCAGCAGGCACTCCTGGCTTCTGTTTTAGGGACAGGTTTGACACCCCAAAACTTGTATGTGTTTTCTTCTGGGTTCCAAACCTTCTCTTTCTCTACTATTCTATTTTATTCTATAAAATAAGTATTTATTTAACTTTATTTTTTATATTATTTAAAAAATTTGTTGTACATCATGTGCACTCATCAGTTAGAGACACAGAAAGGGAAAGTGAGAAAGCAAGCTGCCAGTTTTTGAATTTGAACGATGGTCAGTCATGTAGGAATCCAGTTCCTTAACCATCACACCATCTGTTGGCCTCTATCTTTCCTTTAAAAAATTGCCAGAGTGTACCTGCACTCACTAGAGAGAGACACAGATAAGAAAAGTGAGAAAGCAATACTTTTGTAGACTGCATGCCATAATCCCCTCTTCACCATTTTTTCTTCTATCAGGATTTTGGACAATCTACACACACCTGGTCTGTTTACTAAGTAATCAGGTTTGTGACTCAAATAAAATTTGAGTCATGTGGGATTCAACCACCTGAACCGCTATGCCATGGCCTGGTCCCATGCCTCTCTCTATTTTTACTACTTGTTTTGCACACTTATTTCATGTTGCAATTCCTTTATAAAAAATGCAAGTATTGGAACCAGCAGATGGTATAATAGTTACATCACTGAACTCCCATGTAGTCAATCATGGTTCAAGTCCTGAATCCTGTGACCTAAAACTCACACCAGGCACCTGTGCATGAGTGCCCAAAAATCCTAAGAGGAGAATGGAGAAGGGATTGCAGCATGGCCATCCACCCCTAGGGGGTGATTTCTCACTTTTTGTGTCTCTCTCTCAGGCAAGCAAAAATCTCCCTTAAAAATAAGTAAGGTTATTTTTCTTGACATATTCTCATCTGAACATACACATTTACTATTTTTTTGAGAGATTTTTCTCAACTTTTTTGAGAGGTTTTTGCTGTAGGGCATGTTTGCTCACTAGAAAGACAGAGAGAGACAGAGAGACCAAAATCAAGAAGTCTCCTGCTCAGGGGGGATGGCCACGCCACAATCCCTTCTCCTCTATTCTCCTCTCAGGATCTTGGGCACACATGCACATGTGCCTGGTGTGAGTTTAAGCCATCAGGTCCAGGACTCAAACCATGATTGACTATATGGGAGTCCAGTGATATAGTCATTACGCCAACTGCTGGTCCCTTTTTGAGAGATTTTCCTATAGAGAGTGTATGCTCACTGTAGAGACAGAGACAGAAAGTGAGAAATCATCCCCCAAAGGGCATGGCCATACTGCAGTCCCTTCTCCTCCTTTCTCTCTTTGGGATTTTGGGTACGCATGACAACGAGTTTGGTGTGAGTTCAAGCCACAGGGTCTAGACCTCGAATTGATGTTGAACATGTGGGAATCCAGCACCTTAACCGCTATGCCACCTAGTGGTCCCCACTTATATTTACTTTTACTACCAATTAAAATTAAGTGATTTTTACTGTTAGAATGATCAAATTGCATCATATTTATGGAAGGATCAAACCATAATGTTTATTCCTTATATACTGAAAAAATTGATGTATGATTTCTTATAACTTTCCATATTTCATATTTGACAACACCACATTTTATTTTTGATAATTGCTTGATTGTATATTTTCTATACCACCTAATTTTGAGGTGCCCAATTGTAAAATTTATTAGAATGTTGAGTGCTCAATCTTTAAACTGTGTTTCTTTTTCTTCCTCCAATATAATTTACAGTATGGTGTTCTAGTATTAGTCAATTCTTTGTACTTAATTGCACAGGTGTTTGAGCATGTTTGAAAAGTATATTAAATATTTTATAACAATTTATCTGTAATTACTTTGTGCTTATCAACTGAGTTTAAAAGTCAGATTCAGGACCAGTAGTTGGCATAATGGCTATGTGGCTGGACTCCCATGTAGTGGACCCAGTGACTTAAACTCACACCAGGTATGTTGTGTATGTGTGCCCAAGATCCCGAGAGGAGAATGGAAAGAAGGGTTTGCAGTGTGGCCATCCTCCTGGAGGGGGTGATTTCTTGCTTACTGTCTCTCCGTCTCTCTCTGTCATTCTGGTGAGCACACGCACCTTATAGCAAAAACTTCTCCAAAAATAAAAGTCATATTCAAAGTTTAAGGCACCCAAAGGTAGCCTTGATGATTACACATCATCCATTTCATGACTACCATGATCCAGTATAAGATCTAAGATTTGCACTGTCTTATCCAGCACCAAACTTGCAAGGCTGTTTATTGGAAATACATTCACATTTGAGTCTAAATGCAATGAGCATGGCCAGAAAACAGCTTACACATAGTAGAGTAGTAATCGTGTTTATAAATATGCATATTGAAACAATGAATATGTAAATTAACAACAGTGGTCCTCTATGTTTAAGTTTTTTTGAGATATTTTTGCTATAGGGAGCTTGAACTCTCTGGAGAGACAGAGAAAGAAAGGGAGACAGAAAGCGAGAAATGGTTGCTCATGGGAGATGACCACACTGCAATTCCTTCTCCTTTATCATTTTGGGCATGTGTGCACATGCACCTTGTGAGAGTTTCCAGCCTCCAAGTTTGAGACTTCAACTGCTGTTGGCCACATAGAACAGTGCCTTAACCATCATGCCACCTACTGGCCCCTATGTTTCATTTCTAATAATAATAGTTTGCTTTTATTGAGCAATAGTTGGGATTAGTAGAGTAATTATATACTGTATACTTGTTTGATTTGAAATGTCTGACTCTGGGCAAGAGACACAAGTAAAGCAGCAAACAGGTCTTCCTTCTTGGGAAATTTTCTGGAATCCAGGAACACACCTGTGGCTACACACAGATTCAGGAATCTGAGAAGAAAAGAGAATCATTAGTCCTAATCATGTATGTTATGAACAGCCTTGATGAGATGTCTCTATTTTCCAAGAGAAAACGTGAACCTTTAATAGTTCATCACTATATGCTTCAAACTCTCATCACATCAATATTACCTAGGCTCTTTTTTTTTTGTAGAAGTTTTTGCCTTAGGCCACAGAGCTTGACAGAGAGAGAGATATAGAGATATATAGAGAGAGATACAGTGATAGAAAAAGTGAGAAATCACCCCCAGATGAGATGGTTACACTGCAATCCCTTCTCCATTCTTTTCTCAGGGTTTTGTGTATGTACACACATGTGTCCAGTGTAAGTTTCAAGCCACCAGGTCTGTTACTTGAAAAATGGTCAGCTATGTGAGAGTCTGGTGACATAGCTGCTACACTATCTGCTGGCCCCTTTTTGTTTTTTTAGAGATAAATTTTTGCTATACAGTGCATGTTTTCACTAGAGAGACAGAGAGAGAGAAAGTGAGAAATCCTCCCCTGGAGTCAAATGATGTATAGCAATTGAATATTTAAAAAATAATAAGAAAGATTTTAAAAAGAAACCACCTACAAGGGGATGGCCACATCACAATCTCTTCTTCATTCTCCACTTGGGGTTTTGGGCATACATACACACAAGCCCAGCAAGAGTTTCAAGCCTCTATGTCTATGACTTGACCTGCAGTCAGCCATGTGGGAGTCCAGAGCCTGAACCACTATGCTACCTGCTTGCCTACCTTACTTGGATGTATAAGTAAGAACAAGTACCCTTAGCTTTCTTCTGTATGTATTTTTTTTTGAATTTTAAAAACAATTATTAATTTAATTTATTATTATTTTTAAGAGATTTTTCTACAGGGTGTGTACACTTGTTAGAGAGACAGAGAGATATGGAGAGAGAGAATACAAATCACCCACCAGGGGAAATAGCCAAACTGAAATCCCTTATCCTTCATTCTTCTTTTGGGATTTGGGGGACATATGCACACAAGCCAGGCACAAGTTTAAGCAGCAAGGTCCAGGACTCGAACTGTGGTTAACTAAATGGGATCCAGGTATGGAACCATTGCTCCATTTTCTACTCTCTATTATTATCACTTTTAATTTTACCAAAGAGACAGAAAAAGAGGAAGTGAGAAAGCAAGCCACCAGGTCTGTGACTCAACCATGTGGGAGTCCAGTGCTTTAACCACCACACCACTTACCAGCCTCCTTTTTGTATTATTTATCAAATATTTTTGATGTACCTAATTACTTTTTCCCATACATGACTAACAATATCCTTCTTGTCATTCTCTTTTATGGAATTATTTTATCCAAAAGAATTTCGATGCATTTTTTACATAATAAAGATTATAAAATGTTATGTTCTTGAGAATATTTATGGGGAAACCAGCAGTTAGCGTAATGGCTATGTTGCTGGACTCCCACGTATTCGACTGCGGTTCCCGTCCTGGACCCGGTGGCTTAAAACTCACGCTGGGCACGTGTGTGTGCGTGCCCAAGATCCTGAGAGGAGAATGGAGGAGAAGGGATTGCAGCGTGTCCATCCCCCCTGGGGGGGGGTGATTTCTCACTTTCTGTCTCTATGTCTCTCTCTGTCTGTCTGGTGAGCGCATGCGCCCTATAGCGAAAAAAAACCTCTTTAAAAAAAAAAGAAAAGAATATTTATGGTATGTCCTTATATCCGGTTAGGTAGAAAATTTTATGTTCTGGATTTTAAAATATCTACTAATGTTATATGTAGGGATACAATAAAAAGTTAAATTAAAAGTCAGGGGCCAACAGATAAATGATGAGAATGTGGTTAATCCACTGTGGGCTTCTGAGGTCAGCAGAGAACTGCTTTTCATATATTAACACCATACATGTACAAACCATGACTGTTATATAAATCATCTGCCTCATCTGATTGCCTGAGATTGTAGTCAAAGCTTTTAGATGTTTAGTACAACAAAGAATTCTATGCAAGGAGCTAGCAGTTGGTATGATTATTAAGAAGCTGTACTCCCATATGGTCAATCACAGTTCAAGTCCTGGATCCGCTGACTTGCTTCTTCCTCTCTCTGTCTCTTTCTCTTGCTGGTCAAATTGAATAATAATAATGAATAAAAAATTAAATAAATATTTTTTTAAAAATGGTATGCACAATGGCAATAGAATTTGTGAATTTTATCTACAAAAACATGACTGATGTCTTTTTTTTTAAAAAAAGAATTGTTTATTTTAACTTCATTTATTTTTATTATTGTTCTATTAATTTGCTGTAGGGCACATGAAACAGAGACAGAGAAGGTAAGTAAGAAAGTAAGCTGGCAGGTCTGAAATATGAAACACAATTGGTCATGTGGGAGCCAGTACCTCAACAATCATGCCACCTGCTGGTTTCCATGAATGGTATCTTATTCTATAATCTACTCTTTTTGTGGTATACAAAGTATAAGGAGAACTTTTGGTTTACAAATGATAAAGGGTTTCAGGATGTATATATATGAGAGATAGATGATATAAATAGATAGATAGATAGATAGATAGATAGATAGATATAGATAGATAGTTAGATATAGATTGATATAGATAGATAGATAGATGGATAGATAGATAGATAGATAGATAGATAGATATAGATAGATAATGTGCTCCATAAAGATGTAAGATATTTCAGTCAATGATGAACTGCGTATATGATAGCAGTCCCATAAAATAATAAGTGAGGCCATATAAATTCCATGTGCAGTTTGTGAAAGTGCAATCTATTGTGCCCACACAATGACAAAACTCCCTAAAAATGCTTTTCCCAGAAAATGTTTTTCTCATTAAAGAATGTTCCGTTATGTACAGATACCCATCACCTCGCTGATTTTATTAATTGGACCACAGCTTGAAAAAAAAAAAACATAAGTCAATTCAGCTTATAAAAACCAGATTTTTTCCTATAGTTACAATTTTGAATATATGTAAGTAAAATCGCATAGTACAAAGTCAGAATGTGAAAGGCAAATTTTTTTTAATTTGTTTTTTTTCCTCCACTGAGGAAAGAGTTTAATTCATTTTTCTTAAGGTTTTTGCCATAAGTTGTGTGTGATCACCAGAAAGAGACAGAGTCAGAGAGAGAATAAGTGAGAAATTAATCCTCAAAGGGGTGGTCACACAATAATTTCTTCTCCTCCATGCTCCTCTCAAGATTTTGGGCATGTACATGCACACACATTCTAGGTGTCATTCTGAAGCCTCCTGATCCAGGACTCAGATCATGGTGGGCCATGAGAGAATCCAGCACCTTCACTACCATACTCTCTGCTTGTCCCATAGAAAGCAAATTTAATTACGAGTTAAAGTAGTCACACAATTTTATTTCAGGTCTCATTTCAGATACCTCTGTATACAGTAAATATTGAAATGACATCATACCTCTTTGAAACTAACAGGCCAGTTTATTATCTCTTTATTGATGACCAAGCCTTGATCATGGGTGCTCCTGTAGATGAAAATTCTTACTTTAACCATCAGTCAACTGTGATTGGAAAATCTCATAATGCTGTGGATATCATACTGTGCCATATTTCTTTTTTCATCTAGGAGCATGTTGTACCCAATGCTGTTTGTCAATTGGTGTTTTCTCAGAAATGCATGAAGCTGGATTAAAGGCAGGATTTACAAATTAGGAGTGCATTTAATGTAGAGGTGAATGGTCCATATCTATCAAGTGATCCCTCTATTTTAACATGCTTTTACTTTTTCTAGGAACTCAGTTTGATTTGAGTGGTCACCAGCTCAGGACTCATGTGAGATAAGCTCATTTTTCTTCCTAAAAAACTGGAGGACTGGTGGTAACTCATCTGAAAATCATAAATGGAAACCAGCAGGTGGCAAAATGGTCACATCACTGGAGTCCAACATAGTTGACTGTGGTTCAAGTCCTGGACCTGAAGGCTTAAAAGTCATATCACCCTCATGTGTGTGCCTGCCCAAGATCTCAAGAGTAGAATGAACAAAAAGGGATTGTGATTTAGCCTCCCTCGGGGGGCGGGGGGTGATTTCTCACTTTCGCTCTGTCTCTCTCTGTCTTTCCAGCAAGTGCACATGCCCTAAAACAATAAATAAATGAATGAATATAAATTTCAAAATCTCTCTTCCTAAAAAATATAAATTCTAGAATATTTCCCAGAGGGTGATTTGTACACACTCTCATAAAATCAAGACTAATAAATCTGGTTTGGACTAATTAGAGGCTAATCTTGGTAATTTATAAAGGACCCATGATAAGGGCAGCCAGTAGCATGGTTTTTGTTGCTGAATCACACATAGCCAACCCAAAAACTTGTGTTCTATTCCCAAAGCTTATAAAACACACTGGGTGGCAATGGCAGGTGGCAAGGTGGTTAAGGTGCTAGACTCCCAGATGGCCATGATTCAAGTTTTGACCTGGTGGCTTGCTTTCTGACTTTCTTTATCTTTCTTTCTCTGATCAAATTAAAAATAAAATGATTTTAAAAAACAAAGCACAACACTGGGCATGTGCATGCCCAAAATTCTAAATGAAGGAAAATATGGAGAAAAAAATAGCATAATAATCATCCATTCCCCATGGAGGGGGGTCGATTTCTCACTTCTCATCTCTGTATTTCTATGGTAAATTCATGTGCCTTGTAGGAATATTTTTTAAGGATTTTTAATTTAGTTTCATTTATTTTTATCACTATTACTATTTTAGTATGACTAGAGAGAGAGACAGAAAGTGAGAAAGCAAGGCACCTTGCTCAAGCAAGGCCTAGGATTCTAACCAAAGTCAGTCATGTGAGAATCCCACACCCTTACCACCATACTTACCACCCATACCACCACCTAATGGCCTCTTGTGCAAAAATTTTTAAAAGGCACTTTATGAATGAATAGGTTTAAATTCTTGATACTGGTAGTGGTAGCATAAAGGTATCCATTTGACCAAGTTTACTCAAATATGTACATTAAATATGTGCAGTTGTTTGGATACTATTTACACCTCAATAAAGCTTGTTTTTAGAGAAAGATTATCGCTACTGGATGTGTATGCTTGCTGGAGAGACAGAGAGTGACAGAGAGACAGAAAGTGAGAATTCACCCTGCAGAGGGGATGGTCAAGCCACAATCCCTTTTCTTCCATTCTCATCACAGGATCTTGGGCATGCACATACACATGCCTGGTGTGGGTTTTAAGTTGCAGGGTCCAGGATTTAAACCATGGTCGACTATGTGAGTGTTCAGCAATGTAACCATTATGCCATCTGCTGGTTCCCAATAAAGCTTTCTAAATGAGAACAAATCTATTTTTTTCTTTATTTTTTGTACTTTCTTTGGTAAGAGTGTGGTTGTCATGTGACATTATAAGAAACATTAGTGACAAAATGTAAATTTAAAACTTGTGAATTCTGAGGTTTTTTTTTTCCTAGCAGGCATGTGCACTTGCTATAGAGAGACAGAGAGACAATGAGACAGGAAAAGAAGAAAGCGCCCCCCGCCATGGGGAATTGTCAGGCTGCAATCACTTCTCTATTTTCCTTTTTGGATTTTGGGGATGCAGGCATACACCATGCCTGGCATGTTTCTAAGACCTCCAGGTCTGGGGCTTGAGCCATGAGAAATCCAGCTGGCTTATTCACCAGGTCATGGATCCAGTCAACATAAGAGGTTTTTTTTTTTTTTTTTTTTTTTTTTTAAAGAATCATTTATTTAACTTTATCTATCATTTCTATTTTTAATTTGTTATAGGGCACATGTGCTCATGCAAGCAGGGGAGAGAGAGAGAGAAAGTGAGAAAGCAAGTTACCAGGTCCAGGATTCAAACTGTGATCAGCCATGTGGAAGTCTGGGGACTTAACCACCATGCCACTTGCTGGCCCCACTGAGATTTTCAATAGCATATGTTAGCCTCTTCAATTTTAAATTTATGACATTCTTTTGCAGAAAATAATTAACTTTTATTTACAACTCTTCATTCAGTCTTTGAATTTTTAGAATAGAAGCACTCTAATTTATAACAAATCTAGGTAACCATATTGACAAAATTACTTGCTTTTCCAGAGACAAGCTAAAAATAGTTCAAAGCGCAAATCATATGTTACTGTTAGTACAAACAGAAATCAGATGGAAACTATGTATGTGTGTTTTATTTACTTATTTTGCTTAACAAATTTGTCTAATGTACTCGTCCCTTTTCCATAAATATATTTTATACAAAATTTATAAAATTAGTGTTTATTTTTACAAAGTATTTTATTTAATACTATTATTTTAGTTTACTACAAGGCATGTGTACTCATCAAAGAGATGAGAGAGAGAGAGAGAGAGAGAGAGAGAGAGAGAGAGAGAATGACATAGCAAGCCACCATATCTAGGAGTTGAACCACAGTCAACCATGTGGAAGTCCAACACCTTAACCAAGACACAACCTTCTGGCTCCATGATTTAGTGCTAATTTAAAATATAAACTTATTTACAGACCAAGTAGGATATCCTGAGACAATATACATCAACAGAAGTTTTATGGTTTAAAATTGGATCACTGTTTCTTCTTCCATGATATTTGTAGACTGTGTAAGTAATAGTTATGTCTAAAAGAATGTTCTTTTCACAAATCATGTTAGAATATCGTGTAGATCTTGGGGCTAGCATGTGGCATGGTGGTTAAGGTACTCGACTCCCACATAACAACCATGGTTTAAGTCCTGAACATGGCATCTTGGTTTCTCAATTTTCTGTCTCTCTCTCTTTTCTCTCATCAAATTAAAATAATAATAATAATAATCGATAAAATTAAATATTCTTTTTTAAAAAAGAATATTAGGTAGAACTTATTTTTTTCTCACCATGAGTATTGTATGGAGGGATTAGGACATAACATTTATATCACTATAGATGAAATATATGGAGTTAGATATGGTCATTATGTCAATATTTATTGACATAGATGCATTCCTAAGAAACACATATTGATTTGACCAATTTTGATCTATGTTTCACCAAGTATCTTTTCTTGGACATTTCACTGTATTGCATTGTACATTATTTTTACCAATGTAATTCATTTTAAAAATTCACCAAAGAGTACATATATTCTCCAGAGGAAAAAATAGAAAGCAAGTTTCATTTAGAATAATTATGCAGCAATCTCTTTTTCTCCAGTAACAAATGTGTGTTCAGGGACACACACATTCCTAGTGTTTCTCAAGCTCTGGGTCCAGGACTTGAACTTCAGGGTTGGCCATGTGGGATCTGGTTACATCAACCACCAGGCCATGGAGCCAGCCCAATTTTTAAAAAATCTAAGTCGACAATGGCAGAACTCTCTAAGTAGATATAATTATTACCCATATATTGTGTGTAAAAAATTATTTTAAAATTCTAACTAATATTGATCTTGAAATTAACACATGACCATGTTGTGTTTAAAAAAAAAATCTCAGCAGGTGGTGTGGTGGTTAGGATGACTGGGTTTCCACATAACCAAACCTGGACTGAGTCCTGGAATCAGTGGCCTGAAAATCATGCTGGGTACAGGTGTGTGTGTGTGTGTGTGTGTGTGTGTGTGTGTGTGCACAAAATCCTAAGTGAGGTAGTAATCATAGCATTTCCACTGGGGGGGAGGTATTTCTCACTTTTTTTCTCTGTCTCTCTCCTCTCTGGTAAGCACACACAATCTATGACAAAAAGCTACAAAAACAAAAACACAACTAAACAAAATACCCTCTAGGAGACAGCACATGTTGTAGTGATTTATATGGACTCCAACACTGCTGACCACAGTTCGAGCCCTGGAATGAGAAGCTTGAAAATCACACCAGGCATGTGTCTGTGCATGTCCAAAATCACAGGAGGAGAAGGGATTTCAGTGGGTTATATCCCCTGGGGAATGATTTCTCACTTTCCCTCTCACTGTGTCTCTTTGGTAAGTGCATATGTCCTATGGGGGAAAAAAACATTTAAAAAAAAGGAAAAGAAAGAGAAAAAGAAAATACCTCCAAATGTTATCAGGTGGTTGTGAAGGGTGTTTACCTGCCATGGAAGAATAGGCTGGTTTGCATCTCCTGGGGATCCCATTTCTATTTTATCCAAAAGCATCTTATGGAGAACTTGGGCCACTGCATGTATGGCATGATAGATAAAGAAACTGGAGTCAGACATGGTCATCAAGTCCAAATCAGATGGTAGAAACTCAATGGAAGAATTGGGTGGGCAGTCTCCAAGTTTGCCACATTGTGATCCAGTAAGTGAACAATTAAAAAAGGAAAACCAGAATTTATTGAAGTAAAAATCTCTGGGTATTGGGAAGGATTCACTGTTTGGAGAAATTGTTTAAAGCCAGGAATTTTCCTTTTCTGGATTGAAAATAAGAGGCTTCCATGGAAAAAGTGTGGACTGTGATATAAAATGCTGAAAATAGTTTCCAACTCTGAGGATTGGAGATTTCTCATGATCCAAACATTTCCCAATATTAACCAGAATTCTTTTTCCATTCCCAGGCTGCAGACACTCTCTGCATCAACATGAATTATATACACATTTGCAGATGAAACTCTGATCCTCTTCGCAAGAGTAAAGTCACATAACATAAAGACAACTTTTGTGGCAGGGAGATTTTCTGTAAAGGCCACACAGATATCCTTTTCTGTCATCTTTGCCTTTACATCCTGAAGGAACTGTTCCCCTTGCATATCATCAGATACATAGAGTGCCACCCACGTCCAGCCAAAATGCAGCAAGAAGCAGATGATTCCATGAGTCAGAGAGCTGTCCTTCATGGCCATCTGATAAACTTATGGAAATTGGTCTTTATCACTTCAGATGGGGTCAAAAGGACCATATGTGATTTGAATCAGAAAATAAATAACAGATTCTAACCTTAGAGTAATTTTGTATTGGGAGGAGATAATTATCTACCTGATAAAATCATAGAATGGAATATTGAGTGAAGACAATGCATGATGTGGAAATGATCCTGCTCTGATATTATGATTATTATAAGATGGCTTTTCAGTCCCATTTCTTTTGAGATAGGTCATGTGATTAGTGTGAATAACAGTATCTCTCCAGATCAAAGCATTAAAAAAAACTATAAGGCTCAATACATGCTTCATTTTCTACAGTGACAACTGAGGGATGCATAAATTTTATAAAGATGGTACAACAAGATACTGGTAATCTTGCCATCCTGAACCCATGTGTCACATGGATCACTGGCTTCCTTTGCTAGGAGCCAAGATTAAAAATTCTGAGAAAAATATTATATTGATTTTTGATGCTGTGTCTTA
Organism: Tupaia tana; assembly: GCA_026018925.1. Classification (NCBI taxonomy): domain Eukaryota; kingdom Metazoa; phylum Chordata; class Mammalia; order Scandentia; family Tupaiidae; genus Tupaia; species Tupaia tana. The sequence continues at coordinate 3,196,839 of JAKSZU010000029.1, forward strand.
TCACAACAGCATAAGCTATATTGTCTTTAAAACACAAGCACTTAACCTCTCAGACAGCTTTAAAATATAATTTTCAAGAACATAATTTTTCTAAGATAATAATATATTTACTTGTGATGGCTCCTAAAATTTTATTTGAAATTTTTGCTGGAAATAATCTGAGGTGGAGAGGTGTTATATGGAGAGTAACTGGTAGTGCTTTCAAGGGACCCACCTGCATGGATGTGAGGAAGGGCAGAGGTATCTTGTAAACTACAGGTGGTGTAACTGCCCATAGCCAGTTTGGAGACACACTGGTGCAGAAATATTTTTTTCTTCATCCAAAATGATAATGAATGCAAAGACTTATTTTATATTTTTGTATCTAATTGTTCTCTAAATGCCTCCTGATATTGTCCTATTTTAAGATGGGATAGATCTCTATGCTGTGTGCACTTTTTAGGAGGGAATTTTAAGTTAACCATCAATATTCACATTAGTGGGGATTGAATATAATGGACATGGAAAGAAATGTAGGTGAAACCTAACAAATTCCACTTCTTTATATTTTTAATTTGTTAGAGGTCAAATTAAATCATGTGTGCCTACAACAGAGAGACAGAGGGAAATTGAGGATCACCCCTCATAGGGGATGGTCATGCCAATATTTCTTCTCCTACCATATTCCTTTGTTTGAATTTTGGGCCTACAAGCACATATGTCCAGTGTCTTATTCAAGCCACCAGGATCAAGACTTAAACTATGCAGTTGGTCATGTGGGCTCTAGTCACATTAACCAGCATATCACAATCTGGTCCACTGCTCTTTTTTCTTTCTCTCTTATCCTTTTACTTTTAATCATTTTTTGACTCAGGAAATTTCTTGTGTCTTTTTCCCTCTATTTAAGCAAGTTGTGTCAAAACAATCAAGAGCTGTTTTGTGGGCCTCCAGGGTTATGTAAGCCCAGTGTTTACATTTTCCTTGATCAGATATGAGAGAATTGCATTAGGAGCTTTCCTACCATCAGTTTCCCACCTGACGACTAATTACCTGTGCACTTTTGTAGAGCTCAAAAAGGGCTCCAACTTGGACTGAAAATATAGGCTCATTTCCTGCAATGATAGCAACAGATTGTTTCTGTGTCTGGCAGTTGTAGTTTGACAGGGTCTGATTCCTTCCAGAGAGCAAGAACAGAGCATTTTGTAAAGTTTTTTGTCACTGGTAAATGCATTGTAGAGATCATAACCCAGGGAAAGGTTGGGTAGCAAATGGGGGCTCTCATTAATGTCCTCAATGGCAAAAAGAAAGGCCAGTACATATTGGTAGTTCTCCCATTGGTACCTGAACAGAGGTGGGGGACAGTATTAGGAAATACAGTCAAGTCATGTGATTCAGGGCAAACTTTTCAGACAAGCCACAAGACATAACGGTTTAGGCCTAGGCTACCATTCAGAGATTCTTCTGCACTGGTTCATGGAGCTGGTGTGAATAATGTTCTCAGGGCTCTAGAAAACCTTGAAATTTTTTTTTTCTGTCTACTTAAGCAAATTGTGTCCAAACAATAAAGAGAGGTTTTGAGGACCTTGTGAGTGAGATAAGGTCTCATTTAGCTGGACAATGTTGCTATTGTGTGAACAGATATGACTTTAAAGGAGCATCATAAAGGCATGGAGAAGACAATGAATATTTTTTAAGGATGTGAATAAAGAGTACACAAATTCACAATTTTTATGCATTTAAAAATATAGATAAATTACAGACATGTATATTTATGAAATGCAAAGCAGTTCTAGGATTTTTAAATAAAACATGGAACAATTGAACTAAAGTAGTTAACATGTATATAACTTAAATTATTTCACATTTTCTGTGATGAGAACACTAATATACTCCCTTGTCACTATTAGAATGAATAATATTCAATTTTGATTTACATTTACTATGCTTACACTCACTTTCATAATCCTTCTAGAATTGAGTGTATCCTACATGTCATCTTGTTTCTATGTAGGTCTAGAAACCATGATTGAAGCACTTCTTATTTTACTTTTGTTCTGGAACACATAAATAGCATCTCACAAGGCCAGCAGGTGGGATGGTGGCTAAGGCACTGGTCTCCCACACTGCCAACCACATGGTTTGAGTCTCAAACCTGGTAGCTTGCTTTCTCACTTTCTCTCTCTGTCTGGTGAGCACATGTGCTCTGTAGCAAATTGAAAATATAATAATTATTATTATAAATAAAATAAAATAATTCTTAAAAGAAGACAAAAATATCATCTGCATTGCTAGTTTTTCTATCATTTAGCACATTTCAGGTCCATTTGGGAGGTTTTTCTTTAGTTTAACACTACTAAATCAACTCTTAGAAGACTATTAAATATGGCGACCAGCAGGTGGCATGGTGGTTAAGGTGCTAGACACTCCCACATGGCCAACCATGGTTCAAATCCTGAACCTGGTGGCTCGCTTTCTCACTTTCTCTCTTTCTCCATCTCTCTCTGATCAAATTAAACGAATGAATAAAGTTAAATAAAGAATTCTTTAATAAAAGAAGACTATTAAATGTTTTGTTGAAATTAAACATTTAATTCAGATATTCTAGCCAATTACTGTCTACATTAAGTCTTTTTTAGTAATTTGTAAAAATATATCTTTCTTTAGTTAATTCATCAATATAGTTGTTCATTTTCCACTTGAAAATTCTCAATTTTAAAGAAATTTTAGCTAAAATTAAGTTTTGATATTTAAAAAATAGTTTACATTTTTATTTCTTATTGAATTATTGTTATGTATTGTCTTTAATTTTTACTTCATTCTCTATGGAATTATTCTGGTCTTAATTTCTTAAATTTCAGCCTCATCTAAGCATTCAAAAGTTCTGATTGCTTAATAAAACATGTTAGCCTAAAGATTTTTTATACAACTAGATCTCTACTTTTTCTTAATTGGTTCTTACATTTGGTTATTACTTTTTTTTTCCCATAGAGTACACATTCTCACCAGAGAGAAACAAACAGAAAGAGTGAGGAATCACCCCCTGAGGCATGGTCATGGCACAATGCCTTCACCCCCCATTTTCTCTCAGAATCATTGGACAGGTAGGCACACATTTGCCTGGCATGTTTTTCAAGTCACTCAATCAATCCCTCAAATCACACAATAAACAATGTAGGATCCAGTTGCCTTAGACTCCATACAGAGTTAGAAGTTAGTCCCCACTGGTAGGTAGATAGGGGATGGGCTCTATATAATGGAGTTACCATGGTTTTGCTTTGTTTGGTCTGGTAAATATTTACTATGCCTGCATTACAAGTCTCAGAGGAATTTATGACTCCCAGTTTCTGGCTGAAATGAGACTGAAACCAGTCACTGTCTAGAGCACAAAGAGCCATCTAGCCCCCTCCAGGGGCCAAATTTGTTTTCTTTACCTAAAACAAAAAGCCAACTGGCTCCTTCCAGGGACTAAGTTTAACTCAAGACTCCAAATTGTTTTAAATTCCAGAACCTGGGTTGACAACCCATTTCAAAGAGAAAGAGGTTTTTTTCTTTGTCAGAATTCTATTTAACCAGGCCATTTTGAGATCATAGGATCATAGCAACCCACTCTGGCCCTGTTCCTTTCACTGCATTGAAAGTTTTCCCTCCAATAAAATTCTGCTTGTTGGGACCAGCAGTTAGGGTAATGGCTATGTTGCTGAACTCCCATGTAGCCAACTGCAGTTCAAGTCCCGGACCCAGTGGCTTAAACTCACACCTGGCGCCTGTGCATGCATGTGTGCCCAAGATCCTGAGAGGAGAATGGAGAAGGGATTGTGGCATGGCCATCTGCCTTGGGGGGTGATTTCTTTCTTTCTGTCTCTCTGTCTCTCTCTCTGTCTTTCTGGCGAGCGCACGTGCCCTATAGCAAAAACCTCTCCAAAAAAAAAAAAAAAAAAATTCTGCTTGCTGTCCTCTCTGTATGTCAGAGTCTCTAACTCTGCGTGAGCACTAGACAAGAACCAGCATGGGTGCTGGGTCTGATCACCCCCACAACCTCCTGTTGATGTCACCTGCTGGCCCATTTTTATTGTTACTTTCTATAAAAATGAACTTGTATTATGTTTTAACTAAATATTTATGTGATAGTTTTAAGTACTTGTCAAGTAATTGGGTTTTATTTTTAGCTAAAATGTGTTTTCCATTGTGTCCAAATAATTATTTTTTTTACTGGCTAGATTTCTTAGATTAATAAAACATTTTTTGAGATAGATTTTTGCTATAGGGTGCATGTGCTTATCAGAGAGACTGAAAGTGAGAAATAACCTTCCAGGGGGAGGGCCATGCTGCAAAACCTTCTCCTCTCAAAATTTTGGGCACACCAATACACACTCCCAGTTTCAGTTTCAAGCTGCCAGTTCTAGGACTCAAACCATGGTTGACCGTATGGGAGTCCAGTGCCTTTATCACTATGCCACCTGCTGGCTTCTGCTTGATAAAACTTTCATCAGGCTTCTGAATGTTCTCTCAGGCCCATCTGCACACTTGTGTGTAATCCATATAAGTGGATTTGAACAGAATTTCTATTACCTCTTAATAATTTTCTATCCAATTACTCCCATCTTGCTCTTGGTATAAATTCTTACTTGTCCTTATTATAGTCAGATTTGAACTTAATATTCTTCAAGTACTACAAAACCTCATGGCCAGATTTTTCACATATATTTTGAGGCTTTAAAGGAGGCCTTTTTACTGTGGGTCAGCTGGTCACTTGGAGGGGTCAGCAGGTCACATAGTTGTTAGGTAGTTGGTTATGACATGGCTGACCACAGTTCAAGTCCCAGACCTGGCAACTTGAAAATCATGCTGGGTACATCTGCTTGTATGCCAAAATCCTGGAAGGAAAACAGAGAAGGGATTGTGGTTTATATGTGGTGGTGGCCTTTAGACACCCATAGCTTCTCTACAAAGCCCATTTCTAAAATGCCCTTATCAGCATTGAGCATGCAATATCAGTCCCTTGATGCTAACATTAACTTCACTTCAGAGGATCAGTGCCTCAATATGCATGTGGGCCTCATTATATGAGTCTTGGTTGTAGAAGGGCTGAGATTCCAACATTCTCATGCATTCTGAGCTTCCTAACAATTGAATATGAGGATAACACTGGGAGTGGACAACAAACTATATCATTTATCTCTTCTCTCTTGAAAGAAATGGAGAAACATTGAAAATAACAAGAAGGATAATAAGATAAAAAAGGCAGAACATCCTGAGACCACAGTTCTGTACTTTTCTTGTTCTGTGCACACTTAATTATTATCAGTAGAATTAATCACACACACACACACACACACACACATATATCCAAACATTATTACACAGTTATAAATATATGTATTTACTCATACATAAGACCAACAACTTACCAGGAATCTTTTACTACTTGAGTTGGCCTCATCAGAAAATGTATTTGAAGTAGAGCTTCTTCCTCTACCATAGTATAAAGAGGGAAAAACCCACCCAGTACCAGGCCCCCATCCTTGTAGACATTTGGCTTCAGATAGTCAAGGCAGCTAACATGTGTCATCTTGCACACTGTTGGTAAAGGCTGCAGAAGTATCAAAAGTCTAATCAAAGATAATGACATGTCTGAGCTGGCTCATCACAGACAAAAAGCCCTATGTGTGTGAACTGTGGAGATAGAACTTAATTGTGTCTGCAGGCTCAGCGCTCTGTTGGGAGAAGCAATTCTGTGGAGAGCACAGAGGATTCTCGCTTCCACAGTCTACCTTCAACCTGTACAAAGTGTGTATCAGACTGGCATGACAGACAAAAGCATAACTAGAAGCATTAAAAAACGAATTCCTACAGGAACCATGGAGCTTAGAATTACCCTTAATGTGAGTCTCTGAGCAGCTCTGGTTTCCCTGTCTTTTTAATGTTTTACTTAAATCCCATCCAGGAACTCTGGGGATTTCCCTGCCCTGGGGCTCTGCACCTGTCACCCTCCATTTTGGTGAAAAACAATTTGGCAAAATGTATTTTGGAATCTTTTTCTCCCTAAGACTTTATAATTTTATACTGGTCAAGTAAGGCTTTGGAGACCACCCCATCCTGAGAAAACAAGCTTTGTAATTTTGTGATCAAGAGAGACCAACAGTGCTTGTATCATAAGACAGTTCTTAAGATTTGGATTATTTTTAGAGGTGCACTTATCAGAGACAAAGACAGAGGGAATGAGAGGAAAAGTGAAAAATCACCTCCTGGGGGGAAATGACTACACTACTGTTACTTCTCTATTCTCTTCCTGGGAACTTGGGAATGTATGCATATATTCCCAGTGTGATTTTCAGTCCACCAGATCTGGGACTTGAACCCTACTCTGCCATGTTGAAGTTCAGCAGTGTAACCACTACATCATCTACAGCTCTCTATTTCCTTTTTTAATGATACTAAAATCCATAACACCAGTATATGGTGTCATGGTTAAGTGTCCATGGAACACCCATGTGGCTGACTGCAGTTCAACTTTCAGCCCCAGTGGATTGAAACACATGTGCATGCATTCCCAAAATCCTGAGAGGACAATGGAGAAGGAATTATGGTGTGGCCATTCTCCCAGGTGTACAGCTTCTCCCTTTCTGTCTCTCTGTAGACACAGAGAGCACATGTACTGTATAGCAAAATTCTCTACAAAAAATTTGAAAAAAAAAGAAAACATATGATGCCTTAGCAAAAAGGGGTAAGAATAATGTCAGTCATCCACGGCTTCTTCAGCAGTGCACAGAGGCATTTGATTTATCTTCCCAACATCACTCTCAAGTCTGCAACACCATCTTGGCAGAAATGAGCCTTAGGATTTACAAAGAAGTAGGAACAAGTTTAGATTACCATTAAGTTCCAACCCTCTATAAAATTAAACCACATATCTCTCAACCTGCTATTCTGTGCTGTGTCTATTGCTATTCAGGCACCAAGCACTCATTATTACATGGTTTAATATATAATAAGTAAAATAACTTTATTCATAATCCAGCATTTACCTCTTGTCATGTTTTTCTTTTTCTATCAGTCTTTATGGAAAAAAAATGTTGATAAAATTTTGGTTTTTTTATTCATTTATTTTTATATTTTTAACTTTCTTATTTTTGTAAATTTATGATATAGGAGAAGATGTTTTGATTGATGTAAGCTTTGGAGGATGGCTATGTTGAACCATTTAGCATATGCATTACCTCATGACTTATGTGTTTGGGATCAGAACACAATATCTACTCTTAGAATTTTGGAGGTATACAATATAACGCAATTGCATTCACATGGTGTGTGTTAGAACCTTTGAACTAATTCTTCTTGTTTAATTGAAATATTGTAATTTTTTACCAAAATTTTAAAAATCTGGCTTTAGTTTAGTTTTTAGTACCTATCATTTTACTCTCCATTTTTATGAATTTGAGTTTTTAATATCTTACTTACAGGTGAAATAATGTGGTATGTCTTTCTGTACCTAAATTTTTTTCCATAAGCATAATGTTCTACAAGTTCATCTCTGTTGCAAAATGACAACAAATTTTTTGTTCCTTTTAGGGTACATGTGATTACAGAGACCAAAGGAGAGAGAAACATTCTCCAATGGAGCATTACCATGCTGAAATCCCTTCTTCATTTCCCCATTGTGTCAGGATTTTGGAAATGCACATACACATGCATAGTGTGCTTCTTTTTTTAAAATAATAAAAAAAAACTTTTAAAGAGCTTTTTTCTATAGGGTGTGTGCACGTGCTGGAGGAAAAGAGAAAGACAGAGAGAAAAAGTGAGAAATCATACCCCAGAGGGATGGCTGAAACAGAATCTCTTTTTTTTTACATTTTCTTCTTGAGATCTTGGGAATGCACACACACAAGCCCAGAATATATTTCAATTCTTTGTGTCCAAGACTTGAACCATGGTCAACAGTGTGGAAATCCAGCACCTTAACCATTATGCCACCTGATGCCCCCCATAGTGTGTTTCTTAAGCTACCAGCAATGGGATTGAAACCACAGTCAACTGGGGCTGGCATATAGAGTTGTTGTTGGTTTCTTTTCTTTTTTTTTTTCTTAAATTTTAGGACAGGTATCTTTTTTTTTTAAATTATTATTTATTTTCTTTATTCATTCATTCATTTTTTTTTTAATTTGACCAGATTGAGACAGAGGATGAGAGTGAGAGAGAGGAAGTGAGAAAGCAAGCCACCAGATTCAGGACTCGAACCCTGGTCAGCCATGTGGGAGGGAGTGTCCAGCGCCTTAACCACCACGCCACCTGCTGGTCCCCTGTTGGTTTATTTTCTAAGAAAAAAGATTTGAACTATGGTCAACCATGAGGGAGTTCAGCAACTTAATGACCATATCACCTGCTGGCCCTTACAACAGCTTTTTAAAAAATAACTATTCATTGAATTTATTATTACTATTTAATTAGCTACAGGGCATTTGTGCTCACCAGAGAGGAACACACACACACACACACACACACACACACACACACAGAGAGAGAGAGAGAGAGAGAGAGAGAGAGAGAGAGAGAGAAAGAGAGAGCAAGGAAGAGAGAGAAAAAGTGAGAAAGTAAGGTGTCAGTTCTGGGACTCAAACCATACTCAGTCATATGAAATTCCAGCTCCTCAACTATCACACCACCTGATGCCCTCATAATAGTTGCATCCATTTTTCTGTTTTACTTATGTTAATACCATATCTTGTCTTTTGTGAATAATTTTGTAATAGACATGGAAGCACAAATATCTTTTTGACATATTAATTTTATGTCCTTTTTATATATAAACAATAATGAGATTGCTAAGTCACATGGTAGTTCTATTTTTAATTTTCTGAAAAACCTCAGAAAACTATTTTCCATGTGTTGAATCAAGTTATAGTTTTATCAACAATATTCAATTTTCCTTTTCTTCTCATCTATCACTTATATTTTCCCTGAAAATAGCTATCCTAAGAGGTGTGAGGTGATATTTCACTATTGTTTTAATTTATATTTTCCTTCTGGTAGGTGATGGTGAGTGCTTATTCATATTCCTATTGGCCATTTATATCCTTCCTTCTGAAAATATCTATCCAAGTCTTTTGCATATTTTCCTTTGATTTATTTGTGTTCTGAATATTGAGTTTTATACTTGTTTTTAATATTAGCTTGTTATGTAATATCAGGTTGTCAGAAAAGTCATGATCTTTTTTAGAGAGAGATTTTTGCTATAGGGCATGTGTGCTTGCCAAATAGACAGAAAGACAGAAAGTGAGAAATCACCCCACAGGGGGATGGCCATGTCACTATCTTTTCTCCTTCATTCTCCTCTGGGGATATGAGGCATGCACACACACACACATGACTGAGTTTTAAGCCACTGGGTCTGAGACTTGAACCACGGTCACGTGGGAGTCCAGTGACATAACCATTACACCATCTTCTGGTCCCTAGGATGTGTTTTTCTGTGCAAAGGTGCATCATGATTTTTTCAATAACCAAGTATATTATATGCAAATATACAAACTATTCTTTAGTTTCTCAAATCAGTATTTGTTTGCTTTGTTGGACAGAATTGTAAAAGAGTGGTCAAATCTTGAAATGGTTAATGTGTACATACCAGAATGAGAAAATACAGAACATGTGCTCATTCTTCCCTGAAAACAGGAACATGTGACCACGTCGGCCGGATCAAGATTTTGACATGTTCCCTAAACATCTCTCGCAGTCTTACTGCTATCTTAGCAGCTGCAAAAACTTTAGCAAATGCTCTGGTGCCTTCTTCCTTAATAAATATATGGAGAATGAGCCAGTCTGGGTAGTAGCCTTCTTAGAATGCTAGCCCAATGGCCTCCCCATTAGAAATCATGGCTTGAAATAGTTTCTATGCCTTTGAATTTGTAGAGGCTTGCTTTGTGCCCTGTGATGTGGCCAATCTTCAAGAAACTTCTAGTCAACCCAGTGGGAAAAGGAAAACCTCTTCAGCAAATGGAGCTAGAAAAACTGGATTTCCACTTGCAGAAAGATGAATCTGAACCCCTACCTCTCACCTCTGACATAAATAAAGTCAAATGGATCAAAGATCTAAATCTAAGACCTTAAACTATATAACTGCTCCTAGAAAACACTGGGGAAACTCTAGGAGACATCGGGGTAGGGAAAGACTTCTTAAATAAAACCCCCAAAGCACAGCCAATAATCCCCAAAATAGACAAGTGGGATTACATCAGACTAAGAAGATTCTGCATGGCAAAGGACACAGTAATTAGTGTAAGTAGACATCCCTCAGAATGGGAAAATATTTTTGTAAACTGCATCAGATAAGCGACTGATAACCAGAATTCACATGGAACTCAAGCAGCTTTTCCGAAAAAAGACGATCAATTCTGTTAAAAGATGGGAGAATGAATTGAAAAAACCACTCTCTAAAAATGACATATGAATAGCTAAAAGGCTCAACATCCCTCATTGGAAGGGAAATGCAGATCAAAACAACTATGAGATACCACCTAACGCCAGTCAGAATGACTAAGATTAAAAAAAAAAAAAGTAAGTGCTGGCGAGGGTGTGGTGCAAGGGAAACTCTCTTACACTGCTGGTGGGAATGTAAATTGGTCCAGCCACTGTGAAGAACAATTTTGAGATTCCTCAAAAATCTACAAATAGAACTACCATATGATCCAGCAATCCCACTCCTTGGTATCTACCCAAAGGACAGAAGAATACTTAATCGAAAAAGTGCTTGCACATTGATGTTTATTGCTGCACTATTCACAATTGCTAAGCCATGGAAACAACCCAAATGTCCACGAACAGATGAGTGGATAGAAAAACTGTGGCACATATACTCAGTGGAATACTATTCAGTCATAAAAAAACAACAATATCCTGGATTTGGACAGGAAGTGAATGAATATGGAAGATTTACTGTTGAGTGAAGCAAGCCAGGCTATGAAGGAGAAGCATTGTATGTCCTCACTTAATATATACCGAGCGTCTGCACTCTGTGACTGAAACTAATTGACTAAAGGATATAGAGACATAGTATATAGATGTAAATACCAAATATAGTGAGTGTGAAGGAGGAGGGTCTGAGGAAGGACATTTAGAAGAAAAATAGGGAGGCAAAGCATTAATGGCACAAAAAATGTGGTATGTGTTGAAGATATTTTGTAGTTTTATCAACTGTACTAGGGAGAAATGTTCACCTGTTGAAATATCCATTTTGTAATCCAAATAATAATGTGATTGAATGTATAAAAGAAAATTAAATTTAAAAGAAAAAATCAAATAAATTCATGTCAGGGCCAGCAGATAGTGCAGCAGTAATATCATCGAATTCCCACATGGTCGCCTGTGGTTGGTATCTTGAGCCCAGTGGCTTAAAAATCATGCAGGGGTGGCAGGTGGTGTGGTGGTTGGGGCACTGGTCTTCTATATGGCCAACCACAGTTCAAGTCCTGGACATGGCATCTTGCTTTCTCACTTTCCCTCTCACTCACTCTCCCTCCTGCTCTGTCCCTCTCTGATCAAATTGAAATAAATAAGTAAAGTTAAATAAAATAATTCTTATTTTTTAAAAAAGTATACAGAATGTGTGTATGTGTATGCTCAAGATCCCGGGAAGAGAATAGGGGAGAAAGGATTGCATCATGGTTGTCCCTCTGGGGTGATTTATTACTTTCCTGTCACTTTCTCTATATTTGTCTCTGTCTCTCTCTGGTGAGCATATGTGTCTGAAGGCAAAAGCCTCTGAAAAAAATATTGTTTGTCTTGTGTGTTTTATCTCACTCCCATTTCTGTAGGTTCTAATTTTGGCTGCCCTCAACACAGCACAGAATCATTTTAGTTTTATGTAACTTGATCTGTTTTTCTTGTCTTTGATTTTGAGATCATATCAAAAAAGTAGTGCAGGGGTAGCAGGTGGCACACTGGTTACAGAGTTGAATTCCCTCATGATCAATTAAAGTTCCAGTCCTGGACTCAGTGGCTTGAAAATTATGTCTGGCACCTGTGCATGTGTGCCCAGAATCCCAGAAGGAGAATGGAGTAGAAAAGATTGCAGAATAGTTGGTAGTAGAAATACTCATAGGAATGATTTCTCACTTTCCCTCTTACTGTCTCTCTCTGGTGAGTGTACATGCCCTGTGGCAAAAACCTTTTAAAAAATTAAAATGCTTCACACAGGGCCAGCAGGTGCCATGGTGGTTAAGGCATTGGACTCCCACATTGTCGACTGCAGTTTGAGTCCTGGACCTGGTGGCTTGAAAATTATACCTGGTGCAAATGTGTGTGCCCAAAACTCTGAGAGGAGAATGGAAAGAGGAAAATGATTACAGCATGACAATTCCTTTTGGGAGTGATTTTTTTTCCCTCTCTCTGTCTCTCTCCATGCCTTATGGCAAAACAAAATCAAAAACAAAAACAAAACAAAACGAGAATTCCCATTTATAAAGGGAAATTAGCAAAAAATAATGTGGAATTTTAGAATTCAAAAAATTATAATTTAGCACTCCCACTATGAGAGTTTAAACAAATAAAATAAAATATTTTTATGAGAGATTTTTGCTATAGGGTGCATGTGCTTGCCAGAGTCAAAGAGAGAGACAGTAAGAAAGTGAGAAACCACCCCCTAAGGTGATGGCCACACTACAATCCCTTATCCTCCATTCTTCTGTCAGGCTTTGGGCACACATGCACAAGTACCTGGCATGAGTTTCAAACCACTGAGTCCAGGGCTCCAACTGGAGTCAGCCATCTTGAAGTCCAGTGCCTTAACCACTATGCCACCTTCTGGCCCCCATATTTGACCATTTTAGGCAATGAATAAAAATTTTAAATTCCAAATGTAATGATGTAGTGTTAAAAATTATGTAATATATCTATCTAGAAAAGCACAATAATTGATAATATTTTATTAGAGACCGTGGAAATAGGTAGAGGGATTAGGACAGTAAATTTTTGTGTGAGAGAGAATGGGCTCCACTCTGAATATATTGGGTTGTCAGGAAAGTCATCATGTGTTTTTCTATGCAAAAATGGATGACGACTTTCCCAGTGACCCAGTAGAATGGACAAATGTGAATTTGGCACTATGCAGAAAGGTGGAGGTCGGTGGACAGCAAATTACTATTAGGTAGCCTTATAGCTAAGGGGGATTCTGCTTAAACCCACTGATCTTCATTTCATAGAAATGTGCACAAGCAGATCTCGATAAAATTTAAGAAGCCTGGCTGAATTTAGTCAAGCACAGAATATTCGTCAAGACAGAATTATTTAAATAAAATTGAAAAGCATGTTGGGCCAGCAGGTGGTGAGGTGGTTAAGGTGCTGGGTCCCACATAGCTGATTCTGAGGTTTGAGTACCAGACCTGACAGCTTGAAAAACAACACTAGATACCCGTCTGAATATGCATAGAAATCCTGAGAATAAAGAAGGGATTAGTATACACCTCGGTTGTGGTTTTTTATTTTCTCTCTCTTTCTCTGTGTCTCTTCAGCAAGTGCACATGCCCAATAGCAAAAATTAAAAAAAAATAAAAAGCACTTTAATAGTAAAACACCATGATTTGTGAACTATTTAAGAGTACCACATTTGGAGGACAGATGGTGTCACAACAGAAAAACACAATGCTCCATGACGATGACCTACTTGGAAACATTTCTGGGGTTCATGGCTGGAGACCTATTTGAGTAAAGATGGAGGGCCAGAGCAGTGTTATCATTGAGAGGTGTGCTAGACCCTGTTCATTATGTACTGCATTTACATCAACCACAAGTGATGGAATGACCCCAACTTCAAGAACAGGCTGTGAGAATGAAGAAAGAAACAGAAACTTGCCAAGAAGAGAACTGGGCTTCACTGACAGCTGGTTTCTGCCTCCTGAGCTGTTAGCTCCATGAGGTAGCTGTGCTCTCTGGTCCAGGGTTGTGATGGGTGGCAGATTCTGTAAGGTAGGCTGATGTAGGTAGGGGGTGGAGGGAGTAGGATGGAGGAAAGCATAGAAGAGGAGGGGGGCAGCTATGGCCACTTTGAAAGGTTTCTGCAGCCACCACAGCCACCATCACCCACTTTGTTAATCCCAGGCTCTGCCTGAGAGAGTCTCCAGGGGCGGCTTCTGGTGGTGTCTGCTGTCTCCATGAATAGGAAAGGCCTTAAGGAGGGGCTCTTGATGGTGTCCCCACCACCACTGAAGGACAATGGGGTGATCATGATGTTGAAGAGCTTCCATTTAGACACAGTCAAGGCAACACCTCCATATCCACCTCCAAGTTCTTAATAAAAGTTGTAACTCTTGAAGATTATAAAAGCATATACTGGGAGCCAGCAGATGATGCAGTAGTTAGGGCCTAGACTCCCATGTGGTTGAGCACAGTTCAAGTCTCATATGAGAAAACTGAAACTCATACTGAACACACATGTGCATGTGCCCATAATCTCAAAAGGAAGAAAATGGAGGAGGATTGCCATGTGTCCATCCCCCTTGGGAGATGAGTTCTTCCTTTATGTTTCTCTTTCTCTCTCTGGTGAACCTACATGCCCTATAGCAAAAATCTCTCTCCCCCCAAAAATGAGCACATTCTGGACAAAATTGGATAGTGTCAGATCAACTTTTAACAGAGTTTTGCTGACGATATCTCTATATCCTATGAAGTTGTGTGTGTGAGTGTGTAAGCCAGAAGAATGTGGAACAGATGTGTAGTGATCTGATTTAAAAGACTAACCAATCATTTAGAGTCTCAAAGGAACTACACTCCAGCCCTCCAGATCTCTATATTCAAAGATTTAATATAGGTCTTGGACAATATATGAGAGCATCACAGAGCATTGTGCCTCTTTATATATATGAATAAGTTTTGCATCAAAACCATCTTAACAAAGATTTAAAGAGTGACTTTATAAAACTGTTTATGGAACATGTTGCATGAAAACACAATTACAGTCTAATCTCTATTTTTAGAAGCCCAGGTGCCATTTCAGGTCACATATTCTACCATGGCAAATATTGCAGAAGTCCTTTATACACCCACACCAGAATGAGTTCACATGGCACCAACTCTGTTTTCTAAATTTATTTCAAACGTTTTACCTCTGGAAGTGGAGCCTGAACTTTCTGAATATGCTGCTTAAAATCAGAAACTTCAAAGAGAACATATTTGGAATAGTTTTTAAGAGAACTTATTCAGAATGTTTTTATGAGAGGTGACCAGTCCCAGAAGAGAACTGGGGATGAGTTGGCTCATAACAGCTCATCAGCACTTACAAGTTCCATGGGGTAGAGACAGCAAATGTACTTTCCTTCTGGAAAAGAGGACACACTGGAGCTGCAGAGACTATACTCAGAGCATGGGGGAAAGGGGTCCGCAGACACTCTGAAACTCTCACAAAACTGTTCTTAGAAAAGGAGGTTGGACTTCTTACTTTGGTTTGTAATTAAAAAAAAAAAAAACAAACTGGGACCTGGGGTGATGTAGAGGTTAAGGTGTTGGACTCCCACATGGCTGACTGATGTTCAAGTCCTAGACCTTAGCACCTTGAAAATCATGCCAGGTACGTGTGTGTGTGTGTGTGTGTGTGTGTGTGTGTGTATGCGTACCCAAAATTTCAGGAGAATGGATTGTGGCATTGGAGGAGTCTGACCCAGTGGGGCTCTAGGACCCGTCTGAGCCCTTTGACCTTTGAGCATCACTTCCGGTTGGTTCAGTACATTGGCAAGGCCGCTACTGTATGCCCCCCAACCTTGGAACAAGCTTGGGTCAATTAGCATGTCGGCAAGGCCGTTTACTATCCGCTCTGGGAAATGTAGTAGCCTTGCTGGGAAGTGACTCCCACTCTGACTCCCCGATATAGTACTATAAAAGAATTAATATAGTTTTCTCATACATCTTTGTAGTAAGATTTCCCCAAAATCCCCCGACCGCTCCTTTTACTTTAATCACTTACTGTTAATTACAATGCTTCATTGGACACAATAAAGGGTGTGCTAAAGTTCTTCTTGATCTTTGGAAGGCCTTTCAAAACACATTTAAACTTAAAAATAACCTCTTAGGCAGAAACTGACACAGGACACCCCCACCTCACTGTAGCGAATGTTCTGACAAGGTACATGACGGTGGCACCAAAGCACAATACAATGCCTAGGTGTGCCACAAAGTTTTTCATTAACTCATTAGTCACTTCACCACCAGTTGAAAAGGCTGTATCCCTGCCCTCATCAAGTGAACACTAACTTCACCCTTTCAGGATAGGTAAATATATTAGGATTCCTTTAAATAAATTTCAGATCTCTATAGAATTATATAAATATCATTCTTTACTGAGATCCATAAGAACTAATATCTGTACTTGAGATTTTCCTTTTTAGAATCACAACCAGTAACCGCAAGAAGGCTGCCGCCAAGTACTGGCTGATAATTAACTCTGCCTGGTGGAGCTGTTCTCTGAAACCACACTCCCAGAACAGAAGTTCCCAAAAGCTTGCTTACATCAATCAAACAATTGTTGAATTGTATCGATGATTAATAGACATGCCCTTAATCAAACCCTGAATAGAATCTTTGATCTCTATTGTTAAAACTTTATGAATTGATAATTAGAAAATGTAGCCCCTCTCCCGTTCACTTGCATGTATCACATTTTCAATAAAAAGGCACGATGATTCCTAGCAGTTGTCACTCCTCAGAGAGATATCCCAGAGGAGTGTCCAACTCAGGATGTGCATGAAAAGGCATGAGGTCTTTGTCTTCCTTTCCTTCGCAGCCTTCAATGAGTCAACCCACCCCCCACCGAGGCTGGTCCCCAGCATGGCATGACTATTTTTATGAGAGATGATTACTCTTTTTTCCTCTCACTGTCTCTCTATATCTCTCTCCAGCAAGTGCATACTCCCTATGACAAAAAAAAATGTTTTTAATTGAAAAAAATAAAAAAGAAAGAAGCAGGAGCTGGCATGTGTCATGGTGGTTAAGGAGCAGGGCTCCCATATGATTGACCATGGTTCAAGTTCTGTACATGGTGGCTTAATTTCTCACTTTCTCTGGTCAAGTTAAAAAAATAATAATAAATAAAATGAAATAAACAATTCCTTAAACAAAAGAAAAGAAAAAGAGTAACTAGACTTGGGAGCAATTTCAAAATGGCACAATCTTAATGAGTTTATATACAGATTCTGTGAGGAACAAGCATTTAGGAAAGTGAACATTGCTAAGTGAAATTAAACAGCCCAAATCAGCAGCTTCCTTCAAAACTACAAGTGCAGACCTGGCAGCCCAGAAAGCTTGCACTTCAAGATGGCCCACACTACGGAACTACTGGCATAGAAGACCTTTAAAGAGAATTTGGTAGATGAACTTGTGGGCATTTTGGAGAATTTTAAAAAATAAGATGAACACAAGCCAAGACTTCAGGCAAACATGAATAAGAAATCCCCTTTCATCCTAGAAGTTTTTATAAAGCAGTTAACTATCTGGAATGTATGGGATCAGAAAAGAAGATAAAAAATGGTTGATCAGCAAAAATTAGGACCAGTCACCATGTTAAGCCTTCCATCTGAGCTATGTGAGATCTTGGAAGAATAAAAATGAGCCTTTCACTCTGCAGATTATTGGAGGCCCCGCAGTCTATCCCTCTGAGTAACAGTGTAAGGGTCCAGAGATCAGTCTAACTGATGGAGACACAGAAAAGGCAATGACAATGCAACTTCAAAAGAGGCTTTTATTCTTTTTCCAGCTAGCTGGGGTCCGAGTTTCTGCCCATCACAGCAGGCCTTAACAAGGACCCCACACCTAAGATAAAGGGATCTTTTATAGTTCAGGATTTTCCATAGAATGTAACACACACAAAGGAGGGGGTATGAGAAGTGAAGGTCCAGCTGTAACACACACAAAGTAGGGGGTATGAGAAGTGAGGGTCCAGCTGTCACCACCTGCTCAGGTCTTGATAAAGGCTCTCAGTTAAGGGTCTGGATGACCTTGCCTCGGAGGTGCTGGGCCCTCCCGTTTTCTGCTTATCTGAGAGTTCCCAGACTCCTGGTTTCCATCCTTGAGGCCCTAAGAAAGTGGGCTCTGTCCTTGAAGACTTAACAGGGTAGCAATTAAGCTAACTTGGCCCAGCATTCCCTAACATGGCGGTGATTAAGCTAACTTGGCCTAACATTCTCCCCTTGTGTTGTACATAATGAGGAATCATTCTCATTAATATCGCCAAGTGATTTATAGAAGCAGAGAAGCATTGGGTTAGAGTAGCAAAATAGTTTTTTTGTTATTAAAGTTGGGCATAACTTTGTGTCAGAACCATAGCTTGCACAATGTTGAGTTGGTCTCATAAATTGTACCAATCTGTTTATGATGCAGGGCCAAAGGTGAGTAAAAGAAGTAAAATAATCAAGGGACCCATTATGGTGGAGATCAGGGTTGTCATCCAAGGGGATTTATTAAACCAAGTTTCAAACCAACTCTCATTAGCTTCTCATTCTCTCTTTCTTTTTTGTTAGACCCTCTCTGACTTTAGACATAGAGTCCCGGGACTACACCGGAGTGGTCAGCATAAAAACAGCATTCTTCTCCCAGAGCTACACAGAGACCACCCTGTTGTAGGGAAAGAAGATTTAATCCCCTTCTATTTTGTAACACAACTTCAGAGAGTGAGGTTAGATACTTTTCTAAATGGCTAATAGCGGCTTCAATTCTTTCTAGGTCTTCATCAATTGCTATTTGTAGAGATTGAAGCCCTGCAGCCTGGGTGGTAAGGGAGGCTATGCCTGTTCCGGCCCCGGGCTAATCCTAGGCTAAACAAAGTGGCAATAGTCAGGGCGGTGAAAGGCTCTCACTTGGAGTGAAGTGGCTCAAGTGAATTCCAGTGTAGGAACATGACTTCCTCAGGGAGATATATGATTCGAGGAAGAACTACAACTAAGACACAATATTCTTGGGACCAGCAGTTAGCATAATGGCTATGTTGCTGGACTCCCATGTAGTCGACCGCGGTTCACGTCCCGGACCCGGTGGCTTAAAACTCACACCAGGCACATGAGCGTGCATGCCTAAGATCCTGAGAGGAGAATGGAGGAGAGGGGATTGCGGCGTGGCCGTCCCCCCTGGGGGGGTGATTTCTCACTTTCTGTCTCTCTGTCTCTCTCTGTCTGTCTACCGAGCGCACGTGCCCTGTAGAGAAAATTTCTCCAAAAAAAAAGACATAATATTCTTGGGCTGCATTAAAGACTAAAAGGGAAAGACAGAGTTAAGTCCAGTTTGTGAGCAAATCCACCAACCACCACGAGGGGGCAGCACCCACTTATTATTCGTGTCTGAGGAGACATTGTTGACAATGGTTGAACATAGATGTCTTTCTTATACAGGGACTGTTCCAAGACAGAGTCCTTGGCCACTTACTTGTTGTATGGTTATACCCACTTTACGGTCAGTCAACTGACAGGTAGGTGGAGAGTCTAACATAGAGAGGTTAATGGGGGCATCAAGCCCTATGCCCTCATAAAAGGGCGGGTGAACATCATAACATAGTCAGCATGGGGAAGTTATATTGGGATTAGACTGATTGAGGGCCAGGAAAGCGGCTTGAACAAGGCCAAGGAGTGGGTCCAGCCCCAGGGTTGGGGATTTCGTAGTGGGGAACAGTTTTACAGGCAGAAGGACATGGTTGGTTGTACTCAAGGTTTGTGGAGGGGATGACCAGGTCGTCACACATATGGGTAGGGTAGTCGGCTTAGAAGGAGGTTTGTACAGAACATCACTAGGGCCAACTGGTTGTGTCAGGGGTTCTATAGACAATTTCATCGTCAGGAGTCCGCCCAGATAGGGGTCCCATCCAGACAGTGCCACCTGAATAATATTAGATACAATAGATAAAATTAGATAAATCTAGATGAAACCCAGATTTTGCCATTTTAATATGGGTTGGCTTTTGCCGTTTTTTGTAAAACTAGCTTTAACTGAAGGGACTCTGTTACCCAATTCCCGGAAAGAGAAGTGTACAAGATCAGAGTTGTGACCTGTGTTCCATCTACGATCTCCATCATTGGAGGTGACACAAGACCAGGCCTTACAATAGAAACTTTCAGCTCCCCTACAAGTACAGTAATTGGCTCTCTGATTATCCAGACAGGCCCAGAACCCCTTGATTTGGTCCCCAATCGTCAATGTTCTTTTCATTAAGACATGGTCAAAGGGTTTCTTAGTACGAGTTTTTTCAAAAGGGTCTCTTAAGTCAAAATAAAGGTCTGGCCACCATGTGCCTAATGGTCCAGTGTGAATAGTGTAATTTAAAATGTTACCAGTCTCTCCATCTGTGAGCACCCACGTCTGCTTACAAGGGTGATGTAGGCTCGTCGCAGTGCCCCCACTAAGGAGCAGGCTTATGGCCAGCATCTTTATCATTATCATGTTGAGGAAGGAACGTTGACTGGTCCAAAGATCTGGACAGTTGGAGTTTCAGAGGATTGTGTGGGTGTTGGCATACAGTACACTTCTTTTTGGCTCATGCATATTCAAGTGATGAGGCTCAACATACGTGTGAATGGTGAAACCACGGCCCAATACCATCAACCTTTAAAGCAGTAGGAATAACCAAAAGAGTCACGTAAGGTCCCTTCCATCTAGATTCCAAAGAGTGTGTCCTGTGCCTTTTCACCCAGACCCAATCTCCTGGGACTATACCATGTTCCGGGTTCGAGGAGTCCTTAGCCTCATGGAGTGCTCAGACTAAAGGCCAAATTGTTTCTTGAACCCGTTGAAGGTCCTGAAGGCTGGTTCTATGATCTACAGTTCCTCCCGGTATCAGAGAGGGGAGAGTATAAGTGTGTATGGGGGGTTGCCCCATACATGACATCAAACGGGGTTACTCCATGGACATAAAGGGAGTTACGAACTCAGAACAGGGCAAAAAGTAGGAGGGTCACCCAGTCTCTGCCAGTCTCTAGGGCTAATTTAGATAAGGTCTCTTTTAGAGTTCTATTCATTCTTTCTACTTGCCCAGAACTCTGGGGGTTGTATTCACAATATAACTTCCAATCAGTTCCCACAGCTTGGGCTAGTCCCTGTAGGGCCCTACTAAGGAAAGCCGGACCATTGTCTGAGCCGAGTGTCTTGGGAACTCCATACCGGGGTATAATTTCCTCTAATAGGGTTTTAGCAACTATTTGAGCCCTTTCTCGCTTAGTTGGAAAAGCCTTTACCCACCCAGAGGAAGGATCCACCATAACTAGGAGATATTTATATCCGTATTTTACCAGTTTTACCTGCATGAAATCAATTTCCCAGTTTCGTCCCGGAGCCCTCCCCCAGGCCCAAATACCTGTGTGGAGTGGTACCCGTTTGCCCGGTTTTATAGCCTGGCAACCTTTGCAGCAGTCTATGAGGCAATGAATGTGTCTTCTTTGGTTCGGAAACTGTAGCTGTGTCACCTGCAGGAGCTGGAGCAGTTTCCTTATGCCGAGATGGGTAACCAAATGGAGATCTGTGATATAAGAGAGGCCCCGCGTTTCTGGCAGGATTAGACGATGTTCCGTGTCTTTTCAGTTGTTTCTTTGCATCCATTCTTGGTCTCCTGAGGAGTAATCTGGACATGCAGGTAAACCTGGGAGTTCTGGCATTGGCAAGTTAACAGTCAGGCCGGGAGCTACAGATTTAATAGCTGCTTGTTTTGCTGCCTCATCGGCTTGCTTATTGCCAATAGCCTCAGGGGTCATGGTGGTTTGGTGGCTCAGAATGTGCACAATGGCTATTGCTCAGGGGTTTTGCACCGCTGCCAACAGCCACTGGATTTTCCTCCATCTGTGGTAATAAAGCCCCTCTCCCAATAAATTGCACCACGGACATGAACAGTCCCAAAGGCATACCTGCTATTGGTGTAAATAGTAGCACGTTTCCCTTTCGCCTGTTCAAGTGCTTCTGCCAGTACAATGAGTTCAGCCTTCTGGGCGGAAGTTCCTGCTGGCAGGGAAGTGCTCCAAACTAAGTTCCCGCTTTGGTCCACTATAGCTGCCCCAGCCTTACGAACTCCATCCTGCATAAAGCTACTCCCATCAGTGTACCAGATTACCTTGTTGTTTGGCAGGGCTGAGTCTTGGAGATCATGCCATACGTGGAAGATCTCTGCTAGAATTTCTTGGCAATTATGCACCGGTTTGTCCAGCTCCGGGTTAGGCAGCAGTGTGGCCAAGTTCAAGGAGGTGGGCTCTGAAAAAGTAACTCATGGGGTATCTAGGAGCAGTCCTTGATAATGAGTCAGTCACACATTGGACATCCATCGCCCTGATGGATGTTTGGGAATACCCTTAATAGCATGGGGAGTTATCACTTTAAGGTGCTGTCCGAATGTTAGCTTGTCAGCGTCTCTGACCAGCATTGCCACAGCGGCTATAATGCGCAAGTATGGGGGCCACCCAGCTGCTACAGGATCCAGTCTCTTTGACAAATAGGCCCCTGGGTGTTTCCATAGCCCTAGATGCTGCATGAGCACCCTGTTTGCAATTCCCCCTTTTTCAGCTATGTGGGGGGTAAAGGGCTTAAGGGGGTCTGGCAAGGCTAATGCCGGAACTTCCAATAGAGAGGTCCTGAGTCTTTCAAAGGCAAGTTGTTGTTCAGGTCCCCAAGTCCAGGGCGTTTTTTTCTTTTGTGGCCTGATACAAGGGTTTGGCTACTTCTGCAAAACCCCATATCCAGAGCCAACAGTAGCCCACAGTCCCCAAGAATTCTCGAACTTCCCTGGCTGTAGTAGGGACCAGGAGTCTCAAAATAGTCTCTTTCATGACCCATGTCAGCCATCTCGTTCCCTTATGGAGCTTATACCCCAAGTAGGTAACGGTTTGTTTACAAATGTGGGCCTTTTTGGCACTGGCACGATAGCGCAGTGAGCCCAATTGTCCTGCAAAAGGTCCTCTGTGGCTCTTTTACATTCCGCTTCAGAAGAAGCTGCTAAGAGAAGGTCATCAGCATACTGTAAGAGAGTCACGGAGCCATGGCTTTGTCAGAAAGAGCACAAGTCCTGATTCAAGACCTCCTTAAACAGAGTTGGGGAGCTTTTGAACCCCTGTGGGAGTCTTGTCCATGTGAACTGTTTGGGGGTTCCTGAGGGCCCCTCTTCTTGCCATTCAAAGGCAAAAATTGGCTGGCTAATGGGTGCCAAGACTATGCTGAAGAATGCATCTTTTAAATCTAATGTTGTATACCAGACATGAGTAGGGGGTAGATGGCTCAAGAGGGTGTACGGGTTGGGAACTGTGGGGTGGATATCTTGAGTCCTTTCATTAACCTCTCATAAGTCCTGAACAGGCCTAAAATATTTCCTCCCAGTTTTCTTACTGGGAGCAATGGAGTGTTCCAACTAGAATGGCAAGGTATGAGAATGCCAGCCTGTAACAAGCGATTTATGTAGGGGGCAATCCCTTGACTTGCTTCAGTTGACATGGGCTATTGGCGTACTCAGACAGGTTGGGCTGAGGATTTGAGTTCAATTATTATAGGGGCCCGATGGGCTGTGAAACCCACTCCTGCCACTTCTGCCCATGCTTGGGGAAACTTCTGGACCCAAGAATTCAATTCTGTGGGCCATAATTGGGTCCCCTGTGGTTCTAAGCCTGTCTGGCCATACAGGCAATATTCATCTGCCAGAGCCAAAATCAGGACATGAAGGGGATGTCCCAAGTTATCAGTGACTCTAATGCCCCCAGGCCTGAAGTGGATTTATGCCTGCACTTTTGTCAATAAGTTGCACCCCAGCAGGGGGACTGGGCATTCCAGAATTACCAAGAAGGAGGGGTGACCTGATGTCGACCCAAATCCACTTTATGCTCTGTTGTCCATTGATAAGCTTTGGACCTGGTGGCACCTTGAACAATGCTAGTCTTGCCTGAAAGAGGCAAGGAA
This sequence comes from Tupaia tana, assembly GCA_026018925.1. NCBI lineage: Eukaryota > Metazoa > Chordata > Mammalia > Scandentia > Tupaiidae > Tupaia > Tupaia tana. Next base: position 3,220,698 of record JAKSZU010000029.1, read on the forward strand.
GGGGTGTTGAGAACTGAATATTGAGCTCCTGTATCTACCATAAAATCTACAGGCTTCCCTTCCACTGACACAGTTACCCAAAACTTGGGGAGGGGCTCCGAGTCCCGACTCCCCTAGTCACAATACGCTCCTGCCATTAAGACCTGGGGGTCCCCTTGTGGATCTGAGCCTTGAGGTCTCTCAGGACAGTTTTTTTCCAGTGCCCACACTTTTTACAATAGGCACATTGATTTATGTCAAGTTTAGGTCTCATCTCTTTACCTTGGGGACCCCATGTCTTCCCTCTTCCCTTAATACCAGCCAAGAGGATCTTAGCCATCCACTCATTCTGTTTCTGATAAAATTTTCTATCTTCTTTTCTAACTTTTTGTTGCAATTTCTGATCTTCCTTTCTAAGTCTATCCTCCCATTCTTCTGGAGTTTCTGGAGTATTAGAAACTTGATCTGCTATTCTCATAAGGTCTCTAATAATCATATCTCCAAGGTCTTCCTGTTTATACAACTTTTTCCTAATATCTGGTGCTGCCTGGTTAATAAAAGACATGATAACAGCAGATTGATTTTCCTCAGCCAAGGTGTCTAAGGGGGTAAATTGCCTATAGGCACTATAGATACGTTCTAAGAATGCAGCCAGGCTTTCATTTCCTCCCTGAATAATTGCTTTCACCCTTGCCAAATTGGCATTGCGCCTTGCAGCCCCTCAGAGACCCACCATGAGAGTCTGGCGATAGACTAGGAGATGTTCCCTACCTTCAGCGTTCCCGAAGTCCCAGTTAGGCCTGGTGAGTGGACACCCCTCATCAATCAGGTTTGGTTAGTTGGTCGGACGACCATCGTCTCCAGGTACATTCTTCCGTGCTTCAGTGAGGATTTGCTCCCATTCCTAGGTAGTGAATAAAGTTTTGAGAAACTGCTGGCAATCATCCCGAGTGGGGCTGTGGGTATACAGAATAGACTCAAACAGATCGGTGAGTCCCTGTGGATCTTCTGAGAAAGAAGGATTTTGAGTTTTCCAATTATATAGATTACTACTAGAAAAGGGCCAGTACTGATACATGCACTCTCTTTGAGGACCTGTGCCCCTAAGGGCTTGGACGGGAAGGATGGGAGCCCGCTCAGAGGATGAGAGCTCTTCTTCCTCCCAGACCCTCCTGGATCTAAGTCCTGCAGCAGGTCCTTGCGCCAACACTGGAGGTGCTGAGGGCCCCACAGTAGAATGAGGCGACTGCTGAGGCTGTGGAGGGAGCTCCACCTCTGGCTGGGGGAGTGCTGCTGCCTGAGCCTGAGGAGCTGCTGCTGCCAAATAAGGTGGTGGATAAGTTTCAAAATCTAAATCTGCCAGGGAAGGATAAATCCCCGAGTCCCCTTGAAGGACTGGCTTTTTGAGATCCTTTGTAGTTTCCCCCAGCTCTGAGAGGTGGGTACCCTCCACGGTCAATATTTTTGGGGCATCTTCATGCTTTTCTGGTATAAAGGGCCTTAACCAAGTAGGGGGATTTTCTACCAAATCATGTCACATTACAATATATGGATACTGGTCCGGATGACCCTGAAGGCCAGGCTGGCTGATTATTTCTCAGACCCGTTTGATGACTTTCAGCGAAAAGGTCCCCTGTGGTGGCCAGCTCACATCAAAGGCTGGCCATTCTGAAGAACAAAAGGTATTAAACTTACCTTTCCTTACCTCTAGTCCAGAGGTGTGAGCTTTCTCCTGGACTGCCGAGAAGTGATCTAAGATTAAACTCTTAGGAGTTACTTGGGTTTGGCCCATGACAGGAAAGAAAAGGAACAGAGGCCACAACAAAAAGAGACACAGAATCACAATCACTCCTGCAGCCAAACAAACATGCACAGGTGACAACCACATGCACTGACCGGTCAGTTCCACCACATGCACTGGATTCACACCAGTCCATATAGGGTCCTTACCAAATGCTAGACCAAACGGCGTCCAATGCAGACGCTCGTTGATCTCCTGGTTGTCAGGGATGTCTCCCTTGACTTCAGGTGGAGCCTCCAGGGTGGCTAACCCAGTTCCCCCGTGGAGAATTCTCTGCCAGAATCAGACAAGTTTGGGAACAGGCTCCAAGGCCCCCTGCAAGTCCCAAATGGAGGCGGCCAACTCTCCTTTCCAGAGCAAGACAGGTCTGAGGCAGGCTCTTTAGCCCCTTACAAGTCCCAGATGGAGGTGATCAATCCTCCTTCTGTGGCAAAATGCAGAGCCTCTCTTTGTCGCATCTAATCTGGTGGCCACCAGGTTGACCTATCCCAGATGAGCCCCCAATGTAAGGGTCCAGAGATTGGTCTAACTGATGGAAACACAGAAAAGACAACAACAATGAAACTGCAAAAGAGGCTCTTATTCTTTTTCCAGTTAGCTGGGGTCTGCGTTTCTGCCCATCGCAGTGGGCCTTAACAAGGACCCCATACCTAAGATAAAGGGATCTTTTATAGTTCAGCATTTTCCATAAAATGTAACACACACAAAGGAGGGGGTATGAGAAGTGAGAGTCCAGCTGTCACCACCTGCTCAGGTCTAGATAAGGGCTCTCAGCTGAGGGTCTGGATGACCTTGCCTTGGAGATACTGGGCCCTCCTGTTTTCCACTTATCTGAGAGTTCCCAGACTCCTGGCTTCCGTTCTTGAGGCCCTAACAAAGTGGGCTTCATCCTTGAAGACTTAACAGGTTAGCAATTAAGCTAACTTGCCCCAGCATTCCCTAACATGGTGGTGATTAAGCTAACTTGGCCTAACAATTTCTTCTAGAGAAGGTATTTGGACTATGGAATTTGATCTTTTTAGGCACCTTCAAGTTTGGTTATTTTCTGTTTTATAAACCTCAGATTTTAGTTTATGCAGCTTTTTCTTTTGAATCTCAGGTTCTTTTTGAAGCTGTTCCATTCTGGATTTCTGGTGTACCAATAGAGCTGTGTGTAGGCAGCATCATCAGATCCTATACTTAGTTTCCATGTTTTACTTATTCTAGTCACATATTCTAAAGTCCGGTCCTTGACATGCTGGATATTCTGTTTTTTGTTGTTGTTTGTTTGTTTGTTTTTAACATAATGATCAGGATAGTTTAGGAGATTGATAAATTCAGTGGTAGGGGATTGCAAACCTGGTGAAACTGCAGGTGGTTAATTGGGAAAGATGGTAGTTTTAAAAGTGTATTTTGTATTGCGATGTGTGACCATCACCAGAGGAGTTGTTGTTGAGTTATTGCCTATTGCTCAACTTAAGAGAGTGGTGATGAATAAAGGCACGACCCATGCTGACTTGCCCAGACATATTTCTGGAGGCAGAAGATGCTCTAGTGTTCATAGATATGAAGAGTGAAGGCTCATTCCACATGACCTGTTTATCTTCTGTGGTGGCATTAGCTGAATACAGGCTTTAGGTTGGCCACAGGACATCACCTCATCAGTATTCACCAGACTAGTAGTTGTGTAAACAGTGAGCTGATTTCTGTTTAACATCTGGCTATTGATTAAAAAGGAAATGCTAGATGTCCAAGGTACAAAAGTGTGATTTTGAAGAACTGTGTTTTTGTGGGTATTCAAATTTGATTTCAATCTGATGTTTTTGAGATCCTGTTGAAATATTCTGAATGTTCTCTTGGATATGGGCAGAGGAAGATTGTGAGCTACCAGTTGAATTGTTGGTGGTTCTGGAGTAGTAGGTGAAATGGTGGACATATAGACACAAGAGATCTGGTGGCCTTGCTGATTTGTCTGTTGGGTTGAGGTACATGACAGAGAATCAGATGCAGGATAAATAGTTCAGGGACCAGGTTGTGATGGTTGATAGACTTGTTGGGGACTCATAGGATTAAACTGAAGTACCCATCCAGAATGCTGTTGTGCCTGTTGAACTGTATCATTAGGAGTTGTAATGTAAGGCCTAATACGGACAAAATTTTCCTGTGGATTGCTAAGTACTGGTGGAGGTAAACCATGCATGTGGAAAGATGTAGGAGTATTACAAACAGTCTGAATATTTAGGGCAGAAGTTACCATTAATGGGATTAAACCTGGGAGTCTGTTGAGAAAAGTTGGCTGGTTCTTTGGTGCCTAAGTGAAATTCAAGATGTGGCCCTTCAAATCCAAGATTTGAAGCACTAGATGTACTGGACATTCCAAAAACATTAAAGCCTTGAGGAACTCAAGTTGATGCTGTTCTGTAGCTCCTGTTGAAACAGTTCTTTATTGGACTGACCACTTGAAATTGTCCATCACTAATGCTGTGAGTTCAGGTCCTAAGTCCATTTATTTCATTTACTTTTCTCCCATTGTGTTAAACATTCTGTGACTGCTAGTCCAAGTTGAGTGGTGTCATGTGATTGGGTAGATCAGAAATTCCAGAATCATTTGAAAAATTCAAGTCTCCTTCACCATAAAGATACTTTGTACTCTCCTGAGACAATGGCACAGTAGGCATCCCAGTTGTTATTCTTCTGTCACTTGCACTGGGATGCAACAAAGTCAGGCACTCAGGGAATTTTTGTTGCAGGTTATGTAAAGCTTGAAAATAAATAGGCATCATTTCTATGTTGCCTGATTAGAACGGTTTGGATAACAGGCAGTTCTAGGCCTTAGTGGAAATAGTACTCATTTCTTTTCTCCAACTATTTTCCTTTGTCTTTGCTTCTTCTCCCTCCTCCTCCTGGACTGTAGCCACCAGCTCTGTCACTAAGGCAGACATCTTAACTCTCACTGCTGTTGCCTCCACCATATGACTACCACAGGTGTCACCTCTGCCTCTTATTTCACCCAGCATGAGGGACACCTCAGCCATTTCTCCCTTTAGACTCAGTTCCCTGAGATTGGCCACTGAAGCCAATTCCCTCTGGCTGCCACTTCCACTCGTGCTGCTTGTGGCTGAGGATGAGGGGAAGATGCCGAGCTGTGTTGTCTAGGCCAGAGACTGCTGCAGATCAAAGACCATGGCTGGGGGTCCAGCAGATGGCATAGCAATTAAGTCACTAGACTCCCACATGGCCAACTGTCATTCGAGTGTTGAATCAGTGGCTTGAACATCATGCTGGGCATGAGTGCCCAAGAACCCGGGAGGAGAATGAAGGAAAAGGACTTGCATCTTGGCCACCCCACCCCACCCCCCCCCGCCGCTTAGTGGTGATTTCTCACTTTTCCTCTCAATGTCTCTGTCTCTGTCTCTCAGGTCAGTGCACCCACCCTAAAGCAACAACCTGTACAAAAAAAAAAAAAAAGAAGAAAAGAAAACCATGGCTAGGGGCAGCATGGCCAGCCTAGTGTAGCAGTTATGTTGCTGGACTCCCATGTGGCCAACAGCAGGTCCAGTCCCAGACTCCATGGCTTAAAAATCATGCCCAGACACATGAGTCTGTGTGGCCAAGAATCCAGGAGGAGAATGGAGAAGGAATTGAAGTATGGCCATTCCTCGTGGGAGGAGTGATTTCTCACTTTACCTCTCTGTCTCTGTTTTTCTCTCACACTCTCACTGGAGTACACATATGCTAAGGTAAGAACCTCTAAAAAAAAAGGAAATAAGAAGTAATAAATTTTTTTAAAAAAACACAGCTGGGGCCAGCTGGTGGCATAATGGTTAAGGCAACAGACTCCCACATGATAGACCACAGTTAAAGTCCTGGACCCGCAATTTGATATTCACACTGGGTGCATGTACATGGCTGCCTAAAGTCCCAAGAGGAGAATGGAGGAGAAGGGATTGCAGCGTGGCAATCACCCTAGGGGTGATTTCTCTCTGTCTCTCCAGAAAGTGCATGTACCCTCTAGGAAAAAAAACAACAACAACAAAAAAACAAAAACAAAAACACAGTTGGGCATAGCCTCTCCAGGATCCTCAGCTGCACCTCCTGCCATCCCTACCTCTTTCTGCCCTCCTACTACATTGTTTCATTGTGGCCATTAGCTGTTCATCATTTACATTGATTCCTTGTCTTACCTATTGTAAATACTGCAATAAAGATGGATATGGAAATGTCTCTCTAATTTCTTGTTCTTTGTGTAAATAATGAGAATTAGGTTTCATGGATCATATGGTAGTTGTAGTTGTAAATTTTTGAGACACCTCCGTAATTGTTTTCCACAGGGAGACTGTGTTAATTTACATTCCCACCAACAGTGCAGAAAGGCTCTCTTTTTTAAAAATAGTTTTGCTGCATATATTCTACAGTGTACAAAACATACATTTTTTCCTCAGCATGAATAAAGCATGCATTTTTTTCTCAGTGTGAATAAATCAAGACAAACCCATCATCCTATACATTATCATCAGTAAATAACTTAGTTTTTGTGTCAATTAAATGTATTTTTCCCAATTTTCCTTCTTTCCTCCTTCCACACTCCCTATTATGACCCCATTATTCCTACTACCCATAGTTGCCCTCCCAGCTATTATACCTTTCAGTCTTTCAGTTTCTACTGCAGAGTGCATACATTCAATATATATTGCCCAGGGATATACCAAGTGTATCTTTCATAGTCAGCATTAAGTCTTCCATGTTTGTCCACTTCATATTAAATGTTAGGGTCTCATTGATTTTTTTTTATGACTGAATAGTATTTCATATATATTATATATGACACATTTTTTTTCAATCCACTTACCTATTTGGATTGATTCCATGTCCTAGCAATTGTAAATAACACTGCAATAAACATGGATGTACAAAGTTTATTGTAACTGAGGTTTTTTCTATCCTTAGGGTAAATACTTGCAAGTAGAATTACTGTATCATATATGGTGGCTCTATTTGTAGATTTCTGAGAAAATTGTACTCCATATTGTACTCCATAGTCACTGCTAATTTACATTCCCACCAACAGTGTAAGAGAGTTCCCTTTTCACAGCCTAGTTAGTACTTATTATTTATTTATGTACTTTTAAAATTTTAGATATTTTAGACATTTTAGACATTCTGACTGGGTTTAAGTGGTATCTCATTGTGGTTTTGATTTGCATTTCTCTTAGGATCAGAAATTTTGAGCATGTTTTCATATACTTTTTGGCTATTCATATGTCTTCCTCAGAGAGTTGTCTGTTGAGCCCATTTTCTCATCTTTTAATTAGATTGATTATTGTTTGGAGGACTCTCTTTAACCTCAAAATTCCCAGTACTTGTTCTTTGTATTTTTGATCATAGCCATTCTGACTGGAGTTATGTATCCTTCATTGTGCTTTGGAGTTGCATTTCCCTTATTATCAGTAATGTTAACATTTCTTCATATGCTTTGTGTCCATTCACATGTCTTCCAGAGTTGTTTGTTCTGACCAGTTACCCATTGTAAAGTTGTATCATTTGTATTTTTGTGAGTGAGCTACTTTAGTTCTCTACATATTCTATTTTCAATGCTGTATCTGAGCTATTTTTGTAAATAACTTCTATTTTGTTTAATTTTAATGAAAAATTAAACTTTTTCATGTGCTGTTGGATTTCATTTACAAGTGTTTCACTGAGGATATTTGCATCTATATTTATCAGGGTTATTGGTCTATAGTTTATTTTTTGCTGTGTCTTTGTCTGATTTTGGTATTAAAATGACAGTGGCTTCAGAAAATGTATTTTGGGGGTTTCCTTCTATTTGGATGTTTAGGAATAGTTCAATGAGAACTGGTGTTAATTGTCCTTTAAAAGTTTGCAGAAGGTTAGCTCAGTGGCATGATGGTTAAGGCCACTGAATACCACATGGCTAACTTGGCCCTTTGAGTCTTGGACCCAGTGGCTGTAGAGACACACCGGACATGAGTCTGTACATGTCCAAAATCCGGATAGGAGAATGGAGCAGAAGAGATTGTGACATGGCCATCTCCCTCCCTGGGTAGGAAGGCATGATTTCTCATATTCTCTTCTCCCTTCTCTCTTTCTACCCCTCTCCTCCATTTTGAGCAAACACACCACACACACTATATAGCAAAAAAAAAAAAAAAAAAGGAAAACAAATTTTGTAGAATTTAGGAATGAAACCATTAGGACCTGGACCATCTTTGTTGTGAGGCTATCACTGAATTTTATTGCTGTTTGTTGGTCTATTTAGGCTTTCCATTTGATGGTATGATTCAGGTATATATTAGTTTTTTCCTTTCAGGTGTGTGTGCTTGCTGGAGAGACTGAAGCAGAGAGACAGAAATTGATAATTCACCCTGCAGGGGAATGAACACACAACAGTCTTTTCTCTTTCATTCTCAGGATTTTGAACACACATTTACACATGCCTATCATGAGTTTCAAGACTGTGGGTCCAGGACTCTAACCATGATAGCTCATGTGGGAGTCCAGTGACATAAACATTGTGCCAAGGGATCAGCAGTTAGTGTAATGGCTATGTTGCTGAACCCCCATGTAGTTGACCATGGTTCGAGTCTCGGACATAGTGGCTTAAACTCATGCTGGGTGCATGTGCATGTGCGCCCAAGATCCCGAGAGGATAAAGGAGAAGAAGGGATTGCAGCGTGGCCATCCCCCCTGGGGGGTGATTTCTCATTTTCTGTCTTTCTGTTTCTCTCTGTCTTTCTGGCAAGTGTACGCGCCCTTATAGAAAAAAAACTCTCAAAAAAACCCAAAACACAACAACAACAAAAAAAAAACAAAAAAAACATTGTGCCAACTGCTTGACCCAATCCAGGTGTATTTTATGTGTACAGAGGTTGGTCCATTTCCTCTAGATTTTTCATTTTGGTGGTGTATAGTCACTCAAACAATCTATGATGATCTGTTGTGTTTCTGTGATGTCTGTGGTAATATCACATTTTTCATGTCTTATTTCTTCTGGGTTTTTCATTTTTCTTTCTCTACTTAATGGTTTGTTGGGTTTATTTTCTCAAAACCCCAGTTTTGGGTTAATTTTTGTTTCATCCTTTTTCTATAGAGTGTGTGTACTTTCTGGAGAGAGATATGGGTGTGTGTGGAAAGTGAGAAATCACCCCTCCTATGGGGTGGTCAAACTTCAGTCCCTTCTTTATTCTCCTCTTGGGATTTGGGGCATGCACACATATGCACCCAGTGAGTGCCAGTTCCAGGACTTGAATCGTGTAGTCAGCCATGTAGGATCCAGCTGCCATAAACACCATACCACCAACTGGCCCTCATTTGTTCTTTCATTCTCTGTTTTATTTATGTGTGCTCTAATTTTTATTATTTTGTTTCTTCTACTATCAATACTTTTGGGATATCTTGTTCTCAGTTTTTCAGTTTGGTTGGATAAGTCGTTAGGTTATTTCTGATCTTTTATTTATTTAGGAGAGGTTTTATTTGGCTATAGGGCGCATGCACTCACCAGACAGACAGAGAAAGACAGAGAGACAGAAAGCGAGAAATCATCCCCCAGGGGGGATGGCCACACCGCAATCCCTTCTCCTCCATTCTCCTCTCGGGATCTTGGTCACGCATGCACACGTGCCCGGCGTGAGTTTAAGCCACCGGGTCCAGGACTCGAACTGCGGTCGACTACGTGGGAGTCCAACGACATAGCCATCATGCTAACTGCTGGCCCCTCTGATCTTTTTTTTAATGCGTGTGTGTTTGTCAGTGCTAATTGCTATAAACTTGTCTCTGAGGAGTGCTTTTGATATGTCTGAAGGCATCTGGAGAATTGTGATTTCATTATTATTCATTTCAAAAATTTTTTATTTTTATTCTTAATTTATTCAGTAGTTTTGAAGTTGTTTAGGGGTAAATTATATAGTTTTCATGTGTTTGAGTTGCTATATATAATTTCTGTTCTTTTAAATTTTAAAGAATTTGTGTTCTATTATGTGGTCCGTCTTCAAAAATATTCCATGTGTGGCTGAGAAAAATGTGTATTTTGATGGTTTTGGTGAAATGTTTTATAAATGTTGGTTAGTTCACTTAGTTTATGTTATCATTTATTTCTTTTTTATTTTTGGTCTAAATGATTTGTCCAGGGTGTTCCAATCTATACTAATTACTGTGTCATAATCAGTCTCTGTTCATATCTAGCAGTCTTCGTTTCTGATGTCAAGTGCTTAAAGATTGATAATTTTTATATCTTCTTGGTAAATCTTTTTAATATGATATAGTTTAACTCTTTACACTTTTTAAAAAGTTTTTACAGTAGGGTGCATACACTCTCCAGGAGAGAGATGTAAAGTGAAAAGTCATTTTGTTGGGGGGAGCGATGGCTACACTGCAATCTCTTCTCCTCCATTCTCCTCTCAGGATTTTTGGTGTGCATGGACATGAACCTGGTGTGATTTTCAAGCCTCCAAGTCTGAGACTCAAACTACAAAGAAATTTGGAATCTAGCTGCCTTGATCTCATGCACTTGGTAGAGTTCACTTTTACTCTCTCTCATGCTCTTTCTCTCTCTCTCTCTCTCTCTCTATCTATCGATAGATAGATATATGTGAAAAATATATACATAATATATATGTTATTTAGTTTTAGTTATTCTTTTTTTTTTGAGAGATTTTTGCCATATGGCATGTGCGCTCACCAGACAGACAGAGACAGACAAAAAGCGAGAAATCACCCCCCAGGGGGGATGACCACGCTGCAATCCCTTCTCCTCCATTCTCCTCTTGGGATCTTGGGCATGCATGCACACACGCCAGGCGTGAGTTTTAAGCCACCAGGTCCAGGACGCGAACCATGGTTGCCTACGTGGGAGTCCAGCGACATAGCCATTACACTAACCACTGGTCCTAATTTTAGTTATTCTTGCTAGAGTTCACTTGTACTCTCTCACGTGCTCTCTCTCTCTCTCTCTCTCTCTCTCTCTCTCTCTCTCTATATATATATATATATATATGAAAAATATATATACATAATATATATGTTATTTAGTTTTAGTTATTATTATTATTATTTAATTTGTTATAGGGCACACACACTCACCAGGGAGTGGTGGAGGGATTTCAGAAAGAAAACCACAGGTCCAGAACTCGAATCGTGGTCAGATATGTGGTATTCTAGCACTTTAACGAGCACACTGCCTGCCAGTTCCTCTGCTTGCATATATTTTTTAATGTGTCTTTTTAATTTCAGTTGACAGGACCAGCAGTTGGCGTAATGGCTATGTTGCTGGACTCTCATGTAGTATACTGCAGTTTGATTCCTGGACCCAGTGGATTAAACTCATGCTGGTTTTGTGTGCATGCATGCCCAAGATCCCAAGAGGAGAATGGAGAAGGGATTGCAGCATGGCATCCCCCCAGGGGGATGATTTCTCTCTCTCTGTCTCTCTCTGTCTTTCTGGCGAGCACACACACCCTATAGCAAAAACTCTCCCCCCCCAAAAAAATTTTTCAGTTGACTAGTAACTCACATATATCACTTAGTTATTGTGGTAGAACATCCTTATCCTTTAGTGTTTCTCTGTTACTTGTGAGAGTGCCATTTAAACCAAGATATATATGTATTACGTTAAAGAACAACAGTCTAAATCTTCTTTTATTGAGGTTGTTTAATATAAAATCAGTATTTTTTTTGGAGCAGGACTTTTTTTTTTGTTATAGGGTGTGTGCTCTCACCAGAGAGACAAAGAGATACAGAGAGACAGAAAGCCAGAAATAACCCCGCAGGGAGGATGGCCACACCACAATCCCTTCTCCTCTATTCTCCTCTCGGGATCTTGTTCACACATGCCCGGCATGAGTTTAAGCTCCTGGTCTGGGACTCAAATTCGGTCGACTACATGGGAGTCCCGTGACATAGACATTATATCAACTGCTTGTCCCTGTAAATCAGTATTTCTAAATATATCCTCTGTGAATGGAACACAGAATTTTTTTTTTTTTTTTTGGATGGGGGAGAGGTTTTTGCCATAGGGTGTGTGCGCTCACTAGAAAGACAGAGACAGAGAGAAAGTGAGAAATCTTCCCCCAGGGGGATAGCCACACCACAATACCTTTTTACCTATTCTCTTCTCAGGATCTTGGGCATGCATGCCTATGTGCCTGGCATGAGTTTAAGCCATCAGGTCCTGGACTCGAACCACAGTTTACTACATGGGAGTCCAGCGACACAGCCACTACACAACTGCTGTTCCCCCCAGAATTACATTTAATAGAACTGTGAATATTATAAAATATATTAACATTTAGTCTTGAGAACCACAGTAGGCACATGTACATGCATAGCCTTAATCCTGAAAGAAGGGAGACATAGAGGAAGACAAAATGTGTCATGAACATTCCCCAATGGGGGTAATTTTTCACTTTCTGTCTCCAACCCCCAGCAAACACATGAACCATCTTGTAAATTTTAAAACAATTTTTTCTTGTTTTTTTTTTATGATATGATTCTCTATTGGTAAATATTAGTTTTTTTTTTTAATTAGATTCTGTACTTTTTTCCAATCTTTAATTCTCTTAAACCTACCAGTTGAGCCCAGGTTCACTTTCACTGATTAGAATAGCTTCAATTACTACTTGAATTTCTGCTGCTTCCTAAATATTTGGCTACTGAAATTCAAAGATGATGTGTACAAGATTCACCTGTCTACTGTTCAGTTTTTTCCAAATTTAATTTTTAGCACCTATATCTATATTCCTGCTTAAACAGAAAATGTTTAGTTAATTTTCTTTTTGGTTTCAGTTGTAAATAAATTAGAATTAGTACAAATTTTTTCTGCCTTTTTTTGATGCATTCCCTATTCAGTATTTTTATTTCTGTGTGGCCTGATATAGGTGATTATGTCTCAACTTGGTTTTAACCCTGTTGTTTCTCTTAAGATTATCCTCAGTCTGCAATCTTGGATGGCTGTTAAACTGCAAATCTGGTTATATAATGTATCATTTCTTTTGGTCTCTATTTATGCTCTGTGCTTTAGTGAATATTCATCTTTATGTGAACAGTATCAGTATTTCTGAATGCACAACAGTCATATAAAGATGCTTGTAAATATGAGTTATTAACAGTATGCACATGGGATATTTTATTGGAATTAGGGTATTTAAATATAAAACTTTTAAATCAGTTCCTTGAACACCTTTACTATCTTTGTCTTTAATTGCAGACTAGGAATACTTACCTAGATGTACTGTTTCTACTTCCATTAATATTAGGTATATACCTTCTGCTTTCAAAGGACTACAGCTATAGTTCCATTTTCATAAGAACATTTATATACACGTTCTTAACATCTTTGACTTAAAGCACAACTTGATAATATAGGAAAAAGAAACAACCTTGTTTCTGTGTTTCTTTTAGACTGGTTACCATAAACTTGTGTCTAAGTTAGTTAATCAAACATATTATCCCAGATATGTGTTTATACTTATGTGTTTGTACAAGATCAAAAGCATCTGGACATAGTGGAATGTTATGCTTTTTCATCACTAGCAGCAAAGACATTTGGAGATGTATAAGAGAAATACTGGGAGTATTTTTATTAATGAATAATTTAGCATAGAGGTAGGATGTTTTTTACCTTATTTTTCCTACCTTTACAAAGAGTTCACAGATGGACAGAGAAACAAACATGTAGAGAAAGTAAATCATAAATTTCCCATATTATGCTCTACTTCCCAGGACAGATGAAGTTAAATGTATTGTTACATGGGCTCATGTCATTTGAGGATGTTGCTATGGACTTTACCTGGGAGGAGTGGCAGGGGAAGATGCACAGAAGATTCTATACAAGGATGTGATGCTGGAGACCTACAGCAACCTAGTGTTTTTAGGTTAGTGTAACTCCCATGTAGCTCCCTGTGGTAATTAGTGTCTCCTTTCATAGTAAATGTACAAGAGTTACATAATGTTTAATGCTATTTAGGAGTGAGATTTCATTCTGTGGTTAATGTGAGTGGCACTCCTTTTTAACAAAATGCCCAAATCAGCCCCTGTATTGCACAGCTGATAGAGCTGAACTGTCGTTACTCTTCAAATAGCTTACATGAAAAGTTTGGCAAAATTCTACACTGCTTTTTATTAACAGGACAATGCAGTGCCAAACCTGCATTGATCCTCAAATTGGAGCAAGGAGGAGATCCATGGACATTAGAAGAATTTCCCAACCAGAGCATCCCAGGTTAGCTAGTGCATACTTGTCAGGGACCAGTGCTGTATTTTGTTTTAAAGAGGTTACATTTTATTGAGAGGGAAAAAACAAAATATTACTAGTGGTGAGGTTAAAAATTGTAGGAATATTTTACTGTGCTAAGAGTGTGAAAAAATGGGGTATATTATTTTTTAAAGGGTCCTAGGGAAGACTTGTTTACAGTGATTAGTATGAATTTTTTTTTATATACAAGTCCTTTCTAAGTAAGAGAGACTGTTTGAAAATAGAGTTAATATGCAAAAACTTGTGCTAAGACAGTACGTATTGCTTAGTATATAGATTAGGTGTGGAAGAAAGCATTTTACCAAAAACCTGACTGTCTCATTCATCAGAAGATACACACAGGAGATGTACATTATAAATGCAGAGATTGTGAGAAATTATTTTATTTATTTATTTATTTATTTATTTATTTATTTATTTATTGGGAGAGGTTTTTGCTATAGGGAGTGTGTGCTCGCCAGACAGACAGAGAGAGACAGAGAGATAGAAAGTGAAAAATCACCCCCCAGAGGAGATGGCCATGCCGCAATCCCTTCTCCTCCATTCTTTTCTTGGGATCTTGGGCACTCATGCACACGTGCCCTGTGTGAGTTTTAAGCCACCGGATCAGGGACGCGAACTGCGGTCGATTACGTGGGAGTCCAGTGACATAGCCACTACGCTAACTGTTGGTCCCAGGAGAAATTATTTAAAAAAATTGCTTTTACAATACATTTTAAACACAGACTGGAAGGTTCCTATTTATGTAAAAAATGAGAATTTCTTATTGCAGAAGTAAAATCTAGCTTTTCAGCAGAGAATGTACACAAGAATGCACACCTTATAAATATAATAAACATTTTAAAAAAGCCATTTTCCAGAGATCAAAAATTACCATGTACTAGGCATCAGCAGTTAGCATAATGGCTATGTCACTGGACTCCCATGTAGCTGGCTGACTGTGGTTCGAGTCCCAGACCTGGTGGCTTAAACTCACGCTAGGCACGTGTGCATGCATTAAACTCATGCTAGGCACATGTGCATGCATGCCCAAGATCCCGAGAGGAGAATGGAGGCAAGGGGATTGCAGCATGGCCATCCCTCCTGGGGGGTAATTTTTCGATTTCTGTCTCTCTGTCTCTCTATGTCTTTCTGGCCAGCGCATGCTCCCTATAGCAAAAATCTCTCAAAAAAATTATTGTGTACTAGAGATGTCACAGAGAAGTAAAACCTTATGATGTGTATAAATTATGAAAGGTTTGAACTTTTGTTATACATGAGATAGATCTTACTGGGGAGGAAAATGGTAGATAAAACAATATAGAAATTTATTGTGTCTGAACACTCCCCTTTACTAACTATCTGAAAACTTATACAGGAGAGAAACCCTTTGAATGTAAACAATGTAAGAAAACGTTTTCCCAGAATTCAGACCTCACTGTTCATCAGAGAAGTCATAAAGAAGAGAAACTCTATGAAAATAATGTATGTGGAAAAGTGTTCTACAAGAAGTCATGCTTCACTGTGCAGCAGACAGCTCATACTGGAGAGAAATCCTATGAATGTGGAGAATGTGGAAAATCTTTCAGTTCCAAGTCAGTATTTAATAGACATTTGAAAATACACACAGGAAAGAAACCCTATGAATGTGAACAATGTGGGAAAGTCTTCTCTGTGAAGTCAAACCTCTCTGTGCATAGGAGAACTCACACAGTAGAGAAACCCTATGAATGTGAACAATGTGGGAAAACATTCTCCCGCAAGGGATTCCTCACTGTACATAAGAGAACTCACACAGGGGAGAAGCCCTATGAATGCGAACAATGTAGGAAAATGTTCTCCCGAAAGTCAGGCCTCACTGAGCATCAGAGAACTCACACTGGAGAGAAACCCTATGAATATGCACGATGAATGGAAAACATTCTCCAGCAAGGGATGCCTCACTGTACATAAGGGAACTCACACAGGAAAGAAGCCCCATGAATGTGAACAATGTAGGAAAATATTCTCCTGGAAGTCACACCTCACTGAGCATCTGAAAACTCACAGAGAAGAGAAACATTATGGGTGTGAACAATGTGGGAAAACATTTTTCTGGAAGTCACAGATCACTGCAAATCAGAGAACTCATACAAGAGATAAACCTTATGAATGTGAATAATGTCTCACACAGGAGAGAATATCTATGAATGTGAACATTGTAAAAAAAAAATCTCCTAGTCACCAGCAGTTGGCATAATGCCTATGTCACTGGACTCCCATGTAGTCGAAAGTGGTTTGAGTCCCAGACCCTGTGGCTTAAACTCACTCTGGGAATGTGTGCATGTGTGCCCAAGGTCCAAGAATGGAGGAGAAAGGGTTCTGGCATGGGTATCCCCCTTGTGGGTTAATTTCTTGCTTTCCATGTCTCTGTCTTTCTGGTGAGTGCATGCACCCTATAGCAAAACCCTCTCAAATTAAAAAGATAAATCATACTGGAGTGAAATGCTATGCCAAAAATTCATACTGGAGTGAAATGCTATTCCAATAGTGTAGGGAACATTTTCCTAGAAGGCAGGGCTCATTTTACATCATAGGACTCACACAGAAACAAAACCTTATGAATGTCAAGAATATAGGAAATTTTCTCTTAGAAATATAAAAATTATATTTTAGTAAGCATCTGAAAACTCACACTGGGGAGAAACTTCATGAATGTAGGGAGTATAGAAAGTCTTTCATTTATAAATCAGCCCTCAGTGTACATTAGGGAATTCACAAAAGAAAAACCCTGTGCATATAAATGTAGCAATAGGAAATCTTCCATGTAATATAAGTTAGCCCTTACTGTATATCAAAGAACACAGCAGTAAGTTTTATAAATGAGCATGGTGTAAAAAATGTTTTTATAGTAATCATTCCATAACCTACATTAGAGAACTCACAGAGAAGAGAAACTCTGTAAGTGTGGAAATTGTAGTAAAACCTCTATAAGATGCCACAACTTACCGTGTACCAGAGAACTCTCAATTCAGAAATCTAATGAATGTGAAAAATGAAGTAATATTTTTACTAGAATTTAAGGCTCAGCATACACCAGTCAATTCAAATGAGAGAAAACCCTCAGTGATGTGAACTGTGCTATAAATCCTTGAACCATTATTCATAAATATGAATTGATCTCTGAAGGAAACAATGTTGAACTTTTTGAAATTCAGCTTTGATTCAGCAAACCACAGTATTTAAAATTAAGGATGTCAGAAAATTTGGGATGATATCTATGTCTGCAAAATGGGAACATTTCAGAAAAGTGATGAATAAAATCTAAGAGTTTTCTAACTATAGAAGCAAAGCACTTATTTCGGCAAGTTTTTTATTTTGAAGAGAGATTTTTTGCCATAGGGCGTGCATGCTCTCTGGAGAGTCCGAAAGAGACAGAAATCAAGGATGTCCCCCCTCCCCCAGAGGGGGATGGCCTCGCTGCAGTACCTTGTCCATTCTCCTCTCAGACCTTGGGCAAACATACACACAGACCTGGAATGAGTTTTGAGTCACTTGGTCTCGGACTTAAACTGTGGTTGAATATATGGTAGTTGTGTGATGTAACCATTACACCATCTGCTGGTCCCAGTAAAAGTTTATTTCTAAGACACATGTTTGATGTTCAAAGATGCAACAAAATATAATCACTGATTTGGGTAAAAATTAAAATGAATATAGAAATTTATCTAGCTTCCAGTATTGGCCATGGTATAAAAGATAACAGAAAAAGTGTTTGAAGGCATAGTGGAAGCGGAAAGATTTAGAGTTTATAAAAGCATTGAAAATGGTAGTAAACATTGGAGACAATGTGGAAAGAGGATTGGAGAAAGGTGAGAGTGTAAGAAAAGAAATTAAGGAGCAAAATAGACAAATCATTTATGGGATACAGAAATGGATTATAATGTGTTAATGATAATGTGTTTTGTATCCTCAACTGGACTGGTGGGAAGTGCATTCATTTTGGGTAAATTTAATTTGCAAGCTAAGTGATGTATAGTGATTAAATGTTTAAAATAAGAGAAAATTTTAAAAGGAATTTTTTAAAAAAATAAAATATACCATAAAAACCTACCAAAACAAAACAAAATCTATGGTCTGCCACAGCCTGGGAACCACTCATATGTACTGACAGGATACTCCAAGAGTACCTCTGGTGAAATGTCCAAGTTCACTTTGAAAATGGAACTGATCTAGGCAGGCCAGGAGGCATGTGAAAGGTGTGGGTGTGTTCGGGAGCAGCATAGTCATGGGTGGTTTTAAAATTTCCAAGATCCTCTTTGGATGTTGATCATAACCTTTGTGGCATCAAGAAGTTCTGAGACAAAACACTCACTGGTCCAGAAAGCAACCCATTGTGAATTGGTATTAGGCTGCTTTTGTTTTGCCCAACATCACCAGATAGCCCAGGTAGATCAGACCAAACCATGGTGAATGGGATGTAAGGTAGCTGGTCAGTGGTGACAGGAAAAGGTTTGTGGAAGTCACTATGATCTAAAATGTGAAAGTGAGATGACCAGACTTACAGTGTGCATTCACATTGTCTAGGAAGCATTACTGCTATCTGTGTGAGTCTTTGCATCTTGTAACACTGACTAGATTGGTTGTACAGTAATGTGAATATACTGAACAGTACTTAATTGCATGTACTTAGGGTTAAAATGTGTCAAAGTTTTGGCTTGATCAAACTTTATTCAGGCCTCTTAATCTTTTAGTTTCATCTGTGTACTTCCTTATAAAATCTCTTTTAGCAAAGAACCCTGCTAAGACAGTTTGGCAAGAGGCTCCACACTGAATACCAGATCACTTAAAATAAAGGATTAGGTTTCTTATCATCCAATATCCCCAAGATGATGTCTGATCACCCTGTCTTCAGCAAGAATCCTGTTATTTCAGTTTATCCAGAATCTCACATATCTCTAATGTTTCCTTAGTACTTTTTCACTTAATGATCCCCACACTGCTCCTCAGTTGTTAATTTCCACTGCTCACACTGTATTTGAAGTTGAGCCCAATCTCTCTTCACCATTGCACACTACCATCCAAGATTACCATGATGGTCTGAAATAAAATATTTTTTACCCCTCTTTAACCAGTGTCATTGAATCAATTTCTTTAAATAGATGGCAAATTTTATGGGACTTTCTTCTGCAATCAAAATAGTCATAAATTGTTCAGAGCAGTAATAATAAGTATATGAAGAATGGTGGTTGCCAAAGGCTGGGTAAAGTGGGAAGACTGGAAATATTTGACATTATTGTATAATAATGGTCGTAGATTGTTCAGTTTTACAAGATGAAAGGAGTCATGAAGATAGATGGTGGTGTTGTCCCTAGAACCTTGAGAGAAAAGATGGTAAATTTTATGTAGTTAATATTTTACCAAAATAAATGAAAAATAAATACACCAGTATATAAAAATATATAATCTATGGTGCTTGTTAAAGTGACACATATAGTAACAAAATAATGAGCAATGTTATTCCAGTAATGGGTTAAGATTTGAATCAATTATGGCCTGTCTGCTAAAGTAGAAAAAAATACTGATGTCTTAGTATTAGCACAATGTTCCCAGAATAAATTGAGTGTTTCTTGAAAGAGTGCATATTCCTCACACAGTGACTATTGTCCATCTGCCATTTCCTCATCTTCACCACCACCATCTTCTCAGGATACACTTTTATCTTGTAGACTCCCCCTCTTTCAAATTCGTACACTTTTGAAAATGCTTTTAAGGCATCTAAGAAAGGCCCATAATAAGAATGATATGAGAAGTTGCTGCCAGAACAGATTTTATCCCAACATATTCTACCATCCTGTCCACTTTTCCTGAGAGACCAAATCATGCTTCACTGGTGCATAATCTTCATTGGACTAGAGGCCTAGTGTGTGCCTTAGAAGAAAACTTCAGCATGTTTTATTTGTAACCAAAATCCTTTCAATTATCAAATTTTAACAATCCATAATGTGGTATCTCCACCCAAAAGTTGCACTCCCTGTCCTGAAAAGTGTCCCCAGGAAACTAAAAATCATTCAGGATTGTTTTAGAGCTTTCTCTCATTATATGAAGCAGTCATAAAGTAACTATCCACATGGACATTTTAGGGACATTTTTGCTCAGCCAGAAAAATACTCAAGAGATCTGTCACTTGATAGTCTGAGCATTCTACTGTCACCTAGTGCCTAGAATTTTCTGACACAAAAAAGGATTGAATAAACACAAGGTTAAATTCTTGCCCAATAGCCATGATCAGTATACTTTGCTCCAGTAGACTTCCCTCATTTTTTGGTCACTTTCGAAAAAGCTTTTAAGTTATGGGAAATCACTCATCATAAGCAGTTTTCCATAAGTGGCAGCCCTCTTGCAAACATCACCTGACTTTGTGGGTGAGGCCTATGTTGTCCCATCGTGTGAGTACTCAAGAAAATGGGCCCACAATTTGAAATGACCCTAGTCTTCATTGCAAAAATGGTAGTCCTTTGAAATTTCTAAATGGCATGTTCATATACCTAATTGGAGGAAGCTGGTTATAGAATCAGGCAAATTGAATGGGAAAGATACTTTCAATGATATCTAGAAGCCACCTGAGATACAGTATAATCACTTTTTTTTCAGGAGGTAAATAAAAATTATCAGAATCCATTTGGGAATTAAAATTTCAGAGAGCTGCTCTACTCCACGACCTCTCTGGCACCTCTTTATGCTACTCTGTATAATCTTCCACATCCTGAACTCTACTCTTTAACCTCCATCTCCAATCCCACAGAAGGAAATAGAACAGACTCCAGTGACATCCTCTAACCACCCTAGTTTGGCTACTCTTTCAAGTAAAGCCTGTAATAGTGCAGGACCAGTCTTAGTATATAATCTATGAACCAAATCTGAACTCACTAATGTTGTAAGTAATATTTCAGACCCAAATGAGGACCCTGTATGTGTTGCTAGGGAATTTGATTTAAATGTGTAAACCTGCAAACCTAGATATTATGACCTTTATGGTTGGCTCAAGTTACTAACAAGAGAGTGCTCAGAATACCTAAAAAAGGCAATTGAAATTACGGTATATATTTTAATAAAAACCCAGGAGAATGAAAACAAGTCTGCCTCTTAAGAAAAGTTCTTTTTTTTTTTTGAAACTTTAAAAAAAATTATTATTTTAGTTTTATATATTTCGTCACTATATTCACTACAGTTGTAAAGTGAGTTTACTCAACATGAATACACTTCACACCAGTCCACTTGGAGATATTATATACATTATCATCAACTTCTATGAAATCTTTAAGACAGAGCTCAAATATTAGCTCATTCTAGAATCTTCTATCATATTCAGAGCATAATTAGTTACTCCCTCCTTTCATTTAAGTTTGCGATGGTGTAATTGTCTCAATCTCTACTGCAGTGTGAATTTAATGGAGACTTTGCCTTTTTTTTTTAGGATGAAAACAACTAATTCACACACACTATATCTGCTATTTACATCTATATACTGTGTTTCTATATCCTTTAGTCAATTAGTTTCATTCATAGAGGGCAGGCACTCGGTATATATTAAGTGGGGGCATATAATGCCTATCCTTCATAACCTGGCTTGCTTCACTCAGCAGTAAATCTTCCATATTCATCCACTTCCTGTCAAAAGGCAGGGTTTTGTTGTTTTTTATGGCTGAATATTATTCCATAGAGTATATGTGCCACAGTTTTTCAGTCCATTCATCCGAACGAGGACATTTGGGTTGGTTCCATGTCTTAGCAATTGTGAATAGTACCTCAATAAACATCAATATGCAAACACTTTTCCATGAAGAATTCTTCTTTCTTTTGAGTACATACCAAGGAGTGGGATTGCTGGGTCATATGGAAGTTCTATTTGTAGGTTTTTGAGGAATTTCCAAATTGTTCTCCACAGTGGCTGGACTAATTTACATTCCCACCAGCCCTGTAACAGAGTTCCCCTTTCACCACATCCCCACCAACACATATCTTTTTTATTTATTTATTTATTTATTTTTTAATCTTAGACATCCTGACTGGGTTTAGGTGGTATCTCATTGTTGTATTGATCTGCATTTCCCTTATGATGAGGGATGTTGAGCATTTTTGCATATGCCTTTTGGCTATCTGTAGGTCATCTTTAGAGAGTGTTTTTTTCAACTCCTTCTCCCATCTTTTAATAGGGTTGTTCATCTTTTTTCCAAACAGCTGCTGGAATCCCTTGTGTATTCTGGTTATCAGTCCCTTATCTGAGTCATAATTTACAAAAATATTTTCCCATTCTGAGGGCTGTCAATTCACACTAATTACTGTGTCTTTTGCCATGCAGAAACTTCTTAGTCTGATGTAATCCCACTTGTCTATTTTGGGGATTATTGACTGTTTTGGGGGATTTATTTAAGAAGGCTTTCCCTACCCCAATGTCTCCCAGAGTTTCCTCAGTGTTTTCTAGGAGCAGTTTTATAGTTTGAGGTCTTAGATTTAGATTTTTGATCCACCTTGATTTTTGTCAAAGCTAAGAGGTAGGGATTCAGATTAACCTTTCTGCAGGTGGCAATCCAGTTTTTCCAGCACAATTTGCTGAAGAGATTTTCCTTTTCCCACTGGATTGACTGGTACCCTTTTCAAAAAGCGGTTGACTGTATTTTTGGGAATTTATTTCTGGGAACCCTATTCTGTTCCATTGGTTCACATGTCTCTTTCTGTGCCAGTACTATGCTGTTTTTATTACCATAGCTTTGTAGTATATTTTTGGGTCAGGGAATGAGATGCCGCCCACTCCACTCATCTTTTGTAGAATTGCTTTGGCAATACTGGTCTTTTATGATTCCTGACGAATTTTGTGATTGTCTTTTCAAGATCTGTGAAGAATATGTCTGGTACTTTGATTGGCATTGCATTAAATTTGTAGATTAATTTGGGTAGAATTGCAATTTTGATAATATTAATTTCTCCAATCCAGAAACATGGGATATCCTTCCACTGTTTTGTGTCATTTTCAATTTTTTTTTAGCTTCTCAGTTTTTCTCATGGAGGTCTTTAACTTTTTTGGTTAGATTTATTCCTAAGTATTTTATACTTTTTGTGGCTATGGTAAATGGAATAACTTTTTTCAGTTCTATCTCAGTCTGCCTGTTGTTCATAAATAGAAATGCTATAGATTTCTGTATATTGACTTTGTATTTTACAACTTTACTGTATTCGTGCATTACTTCTAGAAATGTTTTTGTGGAAACCATTGGGTTTTCTATGTATACAATCATGTCATCTGTAAATAGAGAGCGTTTCACCTCTTTATTTTCTATTTGATGCTTTTTATTTTTTCTTCTTTTCTGATTGTGTTGGCAAGCACTTCCAGTACTATATTGAAAAGGAGTATAGAAATCGGGCATCCTTGTCTTGTACCCGTCTTTAGTTGGAAAGCTTTCAGCATTTCTCCCTTGAGGATGATGTTCGCTATGGGTTTTTCATAGATAACTTTTACTGTTTTGAGAAATGATGCCTGTATGACTATTTTGCTGAGTCTTGATCATGAAGGGATGTTTTATCTTATCAAATGCTTTTTCTGAATCAATCAACATGACCAAATCGTTTTTATATTTATTCCTGTTAATATGGTGTATTACATTTATGGTTTTGTGTATGTTGAACCAACCTTGAATTCCTGGAATAAAGCCTAGCTGATCATGATGTATAATTTTTTTTATAAGTTGTTGGAAATGATTTGCTAGTATCTTGTTGAGAATCTTTGCATCTATATTCATCAGGAATATTAGTCTATAGTTTTCCTTCCTTGTCTTGTCCTTATCTATTTTAAGGATAAGGGTGATAGAGGATTCATAGAATGAATTAGGGAGAGATTCACCTTTTTGTATCTTTAGAAATAACTTGAGCAGAATGGGGGTTAACTCTTCTTTGAAGGTTTTGTAGAATTCAGAGGTGAATCCATCAGGGCCAGGGCTTTTCTTCGTTGGGAGGTTATTTATTACTGATTCAATCTCCTGGCTTTTTATGGGCCTGTTCAGACTTTCTGTATCCTCCTGGCTCAACTTGGTTGATTATATATGTCCAGGAGTTTGTCCATCTCATCCAGATTCTTTTGTTTCTTGGTATATAGATATTCATAGTATCCTTTAGTTACGTTTTGTATTTCTACTTTGTCTGTTGTTATATTGCCTGCTTCATTGCAGATTTGATTCACCTGATTCCTTCCTGTCTTCTTCTTAATTAGTCTTGCTAGTGGTGTATCGATTTTATTGATCTTTTTGAGGAACCAGATTTTATTTTCATTTATTTTCTGTATAGTTTTTTTCTATTTCATTTATTCCTGCTCATATCTTTATTATTTCCTTTATCCTGGATTTGTTTTTGGATTTTTTTGCTGTTGATTTTCCAATTCTTTAAGGCATGATGTTAGGTGATCCATTTGCCTTCTTTTTGTCTTCCTCTTATGTGCACTATGCTATGAACATCTCTCTTATTACTTTTTTTGCAGTGTCCCAAAGATTATGGAAACTCGTGTCCTCATTGTCATTGGCTTCCATGAATCTTTTGATTTTTAGTTTTTATTTATTCAGTAGTTGTGGAATCATTCAGGAGTAGTTTATTTAGTTTCCATGTATTTGAGTATTTTTGAGGATTTCTCTTCAAATTAAACTAAAGTATAATTCCATCATGGTCAAAGAAGATTCTGGATATAGTTTCTATGCCTTTGAATCTGCAGAGGCTTGCTTTATGCCCTACAATGAGGTCAATCATTGAAAAGGTTCATTGTGGGGGTGAGAAAAAAGTCTATCTCATGTTTTTTGGATGGAAGGTTCTATAGATGTCTATTAAGTCCATTCAATTTATGGTATCATTTAGATACTTTATATCTTTACCTATTTTTTGTCTAGATGATCTGTCCACAGTGGGTAGTGCAGTGTTGAGGTCTTCAACAATTAGTGTATTGTAGCCTATCCCCCCTTTTAGGTCTAACAGTCTTTCCTTCACATATTTGGGTGCTCCTGTGTTAGGCACATAGATATTTATAAGCGTTATATCTTCTTGATCTATTGATCCTTTTACTATAATATAGTGCCGTTATTGGCTCTTTGAACAGTTTTTGTTTTAAAGCCTATTTTGTCTGAAATTAGTATCTCAACTTCAGCTCTTTTTTGATTCCCATTTGCATGGAATAGCTTTTTCCAACCCTTCACTTT
Organism: Tupaia tana; assembly: GCA_026018925.1. Lineage (NCBI taxonomy): Eukaryota > Metazoa > Chordata > Mammalia > Scandentia > Tupaiidae > Tupaia > Tupaia tana. Next base: position 3,245,914 of record JAKSZU010000029.1, read on the forward strand.
CAGTTTTTTGTACGTCTTTATCCATGAGGTAGGTTTCCTTTAGGCAACAGATAGATGGTTTCTATTTTTTTATCTATTCAGCTAGTCTGTGTCTCTTGATTGGAGAATTTAATCCATTAACATTCAATGTTGTTATTGATGTTACTGGATCTGTCATGATGTTTACGTTGGCTATTGTCTTAGTTGCCTTTTATTCCTTTGTTTCTGTCTGTTAATTCTTTAGTTTTTCAGGAACAGTACCTTTAGAGTTTCTTGAGCTGGTCTGGTGTTGGCAAATTCTTTCAGGTTTTGTTTGAGAATATTTTAATCTTTTTTCCCATATGAAGGATAATCTTGGAGGGTATAATAATCTTGGTTGAAATTGTTTCTCTCTTAACACTTTCAATACATCTTCCCATTCTTTACTTGCTTACATTGTTTCCGTTGAGAGGTCTGGTGTTAGCCTGATGTGATGACCTTTGTAAGTCACTTCTCATTTCTCTCTTGCCAGTTTTAGTATCATGTCTTTATCTGTAGTCTTGGGAAGTCTGGTCAAGATGTGCCTTGGGGAAGATCTTCTGGGGTTGATTATATTTGGGGTCTTTTGTATTTCTTGGGTCTGTATTCTTAAGTGCCTCTCTATACTTGGGAAATTTTCTTCCAGGATTTCATGGAATAGATTTTCCATGCCCTTATTAGTTTCTTCACCTTCTGGGATGCCAATTATTCTGATGTTTGGGCATCTTATGGAGTCTAGTATTTCTCTTATATTATCCTCATTTTAAAAAAATTTCTCTGTCTTTTTGGTGTTTTTTTCTAGGTCAGAGGTTTGATCCTCTACATTTGAGATTCAATCTTTAGCATGGTATAATCAACTTTTAATACTTTCAAGAGAGTTTTTGATTTCCTCTGTTACAGACTTTATCTCTAATAGCTCCATCTGATTTTTCTTAGAGTGTCCATTTCTTCTTTCATGTCATGGAAGGACTTTCTAATTTCCTGTAGTGTGTTGTCTCTTCTTTTTTGTTCCAACTATAGAATTTGGTCACCATGAGTGTTCTAAAATTTTCTCTGACATTTTGGTAACGTCCTTTATTTTCATGAAAGATGGAGGGGAGTTATTGTGTTCCTTTGCTGGAGACATATTTCCTTGTTTATTCAGACCTGAGGCTCTTCTTCTACTTCTAGCCATTGGTACATGTACTCACTTTTGAATACCTCTTAGGAGAATATTTCACTGACCAGGAGTGTGTTTCCCTTTTGCTGTGAACTGGTGTGTGCCAAAGTCTCTGTTCTGTTGTTTTTAGTAATGTTGTCTCAAGAAAGATCCTCTATTCAGGTGTCTGAGGAGCAGTATCTCCTTTTCCACGGGTGGTTTAGTACAAGGGAGGATCCCAGAGAACCTTATATTACTAGGAAATTTCAGATCTCTGATTCTAGAGCTAGCTTGGCCCTCTGGCAATGTGGAAGATGACAAAGAGAAGATAATATAAGAGAAGAGATAAGACTACAGAGGGGAGTAATGAAAAAGTTGTGCACCATGCGATTTTCCTAGAGTCCTGGAGATGGAACTGGCTTCTGCTGCAGCAAAATGGACAGTCTGTGGGGAAAGGAAGAGGAGGGTATTAACAAAGAATGGAGATGAGCAAAGAAAAAAAAAAAAGAACAAAACTGCCTACTTGTCTAGGGATGGGTCTTGGGCTGGGGATCCTGAAAATGAGGCAGTGGGGGCAGTGGTGCCCCTGCCTCAATGTTTCTTACAGCCCAGAGGCCTGGAGATGGAACTGGAAGCTGTTGCAGCAAAAAGGACAGTCTCTCTTTCTTTCTTCTTCATCTGTCTAGCTATTGGTGTGTCAATCCTCTTAATGTTTTCAAAGAACCAGCTTTTGCTTTCATATTTTCTGTATGTCTCATTTATTTTCTATTTCATAATTTCTGCTCTAACCTTTATTATTTCTTTTTGCCTGGCATTGTTTGGGTTTTGTGTTTTCTTTTTTTCACCAATTCTCTGAGTCATGATGTTAGGTGATCTATTTGCCACCTTTTCATGTTTTACTTATGTACACTAATTGCTATGAATCCCTCTTATGGCTACTTTTCTGTGTTCTATATATTATGGAAACTCATGTACTCATTATCATTTGTTTTTATATATTTTTAAATTTCAGACTTACTTTCTATAGTAGTTAAGAAGCCATTCAGAAGTAGGTTGTTCAGTTTCCATGTGTTTGAGTATTTTCGAGAGTATTTCTTAAATTAATCTTAAATTAATCATTGAATCCATGTCCTCAGGTTGAAAAGGGCAATAATGGGTACTTAGTGCTAAGAGGCCAGGTTGAAGCACTTGGATATGAAACAAGATCCAGTTCTCTGCCCATATCTGTCCCATTTCCATACATTTACCTCCTTTTTCCCCCTGGGACATCTTTTTTGTTTTATTTTTGTTCTTTTGGCTCACAATCTCACCTAGCTCCATCTAGCCCTGGTTTCTTCACTTCTTAGCAAAAAGGCCCCTACAGTCATCAGGTCCCCCAGTGCCATAGCCCCCATTAGCACTGTCCTCACTGATGCCCAGTTCCCCTCCCACTGATGTTGTGCCTCCCCCAGGGAACCATCCCTGTATAGGGCTGTGAACTCCACCCAGCCCCCACTTCTGTCAATCTAGTTAGCCAGCTGTGTCTCCAGGTAGGCCACTATCCATTTCTGCATTTGTCCCACCAGTGGCTTCATTCCCTTGTTTCTTTTCTTTTTTTTTTTTTTTTTTGAGAGGTTTTCGCTATAGGGCGCGTGTGCTTGCCAGACAGACAGAGAGCGACATAGAGGCAGAAAGGGAGAAATCACCCCCCAGAGGGGATGGTCATGCCACAATCCCTTCTCCTCCATTCTCCTCTCAGGATCTTGGGCATACACGCACATGCGCCCGGCATGAGTTTTAAGCCACCGGGTCTGGGACGTGAACCGCGGTCGACTACATGGAAGTCCAGCGACATAGCCATCACGCTAACTGCTGGTTCCCTTCATTCCCTTGTTGACACTCACAGCACACAAGGCAGCCACAAAGAAAAAGCCACAAGGTGGCCCCAGTTGGGGTCCCCTTGGAAAAGTTTGTCAGAGACTTGGGTGAAGTATTGCTAGGCTGAGCCTGGGGTAAATTGAAGCTGAGCTGTAGGGTCAGAGATAGTGCATTGGAAGGATGTCTCAAATTCATCTCCAGCTGCTCACATGGCTTGATGCAGTGGGTTAGTGGCTGGACCTTTCCCAGGACTGGCTCCATAGACATAACTTTTCTGCCTCAGCTTATAGCCTATAAAGTCTGCCACTAAAGCCCATGTGTCTGAGTCTGAGGCTGGGGCTGCCATCCAGTTGGCTAGCCTCGGTAGCAGCTCTTAGGCCCCAATAGTCAGCAGAGGTCTGTGGAGAGGAATGGCTCACCATTTGTGGTGTTATTTGCCAAGACTCTTCCGTTAACAGTTTGCAACACCCCTCAGGTATATATCCCAGCGGATTTCTGGCAGCCACCCCTAAGAAGATGCTCAGGAAGAGACTCACTGTAAGCACACCTATAGAGGATCTTCCAAGGGTTGTAGCCACCAAGTTTCAGCATCTGTGGAGTCAACCCTCTTTAATTGGGTAGAATGAACCCAATGTGGCTTCCCAGCAATCGTGACAGTTGTTGGAGGTGATTAGGATGATAGGAAAAGGGCCAGTCCAATAGGCCTCCAGGAAGGTGAGCTCATATCTCTTTATCCACACCAAATCTCCGGGTTGGAGGTCACAGGTAGGTGCTTGCTGGGTTGCAGGGCCCAACGACTGATGGACATCCCAGATGAAGCACCATGTCCTCTTAGCTCATGCCTGTTAGGTCTGCAGAAACTTTAAAAGGGCATGGTTAGACAGTTCCCCTTTTATCTACTCTCCAATTTTGGGAACCAAAGGAGGTGACCTCCCAAACATGACCTCAAAAGGGGTCAATCCCTGCACATAAGGGGTGCAGTGTGCACACAAAATGGCAAAAGGAAGAAGATTCACCCAGTTTTTGCCAGTCTCCAGTCTCAACTTGGTCAAAGTTTCCTTAAGTATCCTATTCATTCTTTCCAGTTCCCCTGAACTCTGAGGTCTATAAAGACAATGAAGCTTCCAATTTATTTTTAAGTATTTAGCCAATGATTGGGTAATCTGGGCGATAAACACCAGGCCATCATCAGACCCCAATGCCAATGACATCCCAAAGCATGGGGCAATTTCAGATAATTTTTTGCAGACTGTGCTGTTTCAGACCTAGTGGGATAAGCCTCAGGCCAGCCTGAAAAAATATCTACAAATAGTAAAAAACGGTGCCCAACCAGTCTGTGAGGGAGTTCGGTGAAGTCCACTTCCCAGTGTTCTCCAGGGTTAACCCCCGCAGTCTGGTCCTCTGATGTGAGGAGCTATCTTTCCAGGATTTACTTGCACACAGATGTGGTACCTTTTAGCTGTGTTTTTAGCAATCCTTTTCAATCCAGGAATATAATAGTCTTTCTTTAGGAGTTCTATAATTTCGTCTCCCCCAAGTGAGTGCTCTGATGTAGCTGGGAGATGAGGCTGTGTTTTAATGTCTCAAGGAGGAGAATTGTTCCATCTGTCATTTCCCTGCATCCTCCTGACTGATGTGCAGCACTCAAGGTATGACTTAAGTCTTTTTCTACCTGGGTGTACGCAGGCTTTCCAGTGAGGGCTCGGGGCGGGAGCATGGGGAGCATCTGCAGTGGTCCCACTGGCTTTAAGGCCACATATTTGGCTATCCTGTCTGTGAGGGTGTTTCCCCTAGTAGGACTCGAGCCAGCCTGATGTCCAGGACAGTGCATAAGTACCACTCTCTCTGGTAACCATAACGCCTCCCATAAAGCTCTGAAGCATTTTTGATCTGTTTTCCTCCTGCTGTGAACTACCTTCATTTGCTGTCAAGGGCCCCATGCACATGAAGGGTGGTGAAGGCATACCTACTGTCTGTGTAGGTGTTGATACTTTTTCCCTTCCCCCAGTTGAGTGCCTGGATAAGGGCTATCAGTTTGGCCTTCTGAGCTGAAACTCCTGGCCGCAATGATTGGGCCCAGATGACTTGGTTATGAGTGACTACAGCCACACCTGAAAACCTATTTCCATCTCCCGTGTAACTACTTCTGTCAGTGAAGAGGACTGCATCTGGATCATTCAGGGGGAGGTCTGTGAGGTCCTTTCAGAGATTGGAGAGTGACATAAGGACTTCATAGCAGTCATACAGAGGTTGTTGTGGGTCATCATCCAGCAGAAGGGTGACAGGATTGAGGGCAGCAGACTTTAGAAAGATAATCTTGAACAGATTTAGCAGAAGAACCTGACACTGGGTTATGCGTACATTTGAGACCCAGTGCTCTCGTGGGCTTTGGAGCAGTGCTTCAACATAAGGGGGGGGGGCAGTGACCTGCAAATCCTGCCCCAAAGTCAGCTTTGAGGCTTCTTTGACAAGGATGGCGGTTGCTGCTGTGGCCCACAAGCAGTTTGGCCATCCTGATGCTATTGAGTCCAGTCTCTTGGACAGGTAAGCTCTCGGCATTTTCAAGGTCTGAAAGTCTGTGTCAAGACCCCTTGTGTAATCCCCTTGGCCTCTGCCACATGTAACTGGAAAGGCTTCAAAATGTCAGGAGACTCAGGGCTGGGGCAGCCACCAGAGCACTTTTCAGGGCCTCCACCTCTGTCCATTTTAGGTCAGGGCCCTTACCTACAGTTGCAGAGTAAAGGGGCTTGGCTATTTCAGCAAAAATCAGGATGCACAGGTGGTAGTATCCTGCTGCTCCAAGGTACTCTCTGACCTGCCATTTTGTGGTGGGAGTGGGAATCTTAATGATGGCTTGGATTGGACCTGAGGAAAGCATCCACTTACCTCCTTTTAAATTGTAGCCAAAGTAGGTAGCTTGTGGGGGGGGGGGGTACAAAGTTGGGCCTTTTGGGCTAAAACTCAGTAGCCGAGATCGGTAAGGGTCCATAGCAGTAACCAGGTGGCCCGGATGCGTTGTTCTTCTGTCTCTACCACTAGGAGATCATCCATATATTGGAGCAAGGTCACCTCAGAGTGTGTCTGTTTAAAGGCAATCAAATCTTGGCCCAAGGCCTCAGCCAAAAGAGTAGGAGAGTTCTTGAACCCCTGTGAGAGCTGGGTCCAAGTCCATTGGCTTGTTAACCCTGTCTCAGGGTCTGTCCATTTAAAGGCAAAAATAGGCTGGCTCAGAGGCAAAAGGGGCAAAGTGAAGAAGGCATCCAATAAGTCCAATACAGTATATATTTGCCATGTTGGTGGCAGGATGCAAAGGAGGGTGTATGGATTTGGGACAGTAGGGTGTACAGTTTCTGTACTCTTATTTACCACCCACAGTTCTTGTACTGGTCGGTAGTCATCTGTCCCTGGCTTTTGGACAGGTAGGAGTGGAGTATTCCAAGGGAACTTCCAGGGAGCTAAAATTCCTGCCTCTCTTAGCCTATTGATGTGTTTAGCAATCCCAATCCTAGCCTCCCAGTTTATGGGATACTGGTGGAGGTGGACTGGGGTTGCCTGGCTAGAAAGCTGCACAACAATTGGGGGCCGGTGCTTTGCTAGGCTGCGGGTGTTAGATTCTGCCCAGACCTCCAGAATTCTTTTTGTAAAGTTTCCAATAGGGCAGTGTTACATCTCATGGGAAATTCTTCTGGCTGGAGGAGATTTTCTTCTCCAAGAGGCACCATTATTAAAACCTGGTGGAGCCTTTGATAGAAAGATATTTTGGGGCTTTCCCCTTGAAAACTAATGGTGGCTCACAGTTTACTTAAGAGATCTCTGTCCAGGAGGGGATAGGGATAAGGGCAATCCAGCACAACCAGGAATTGATGGGTAACTGTGCCAGAACTCAAATTGGTTTTTTGAGCCTGAGTTCAGGGGTATTCTTTCATTTTTCCTGTGGCCCCTTGAATGGGAGTTTCTGTTTTTGAAAGGCGGCCTTTAGGCCCCTTTAGGACAGAGTATGTGACCCCTGTATCTACCAGAAAGTTAGTAGGCTTTCCTTTGATTTGTAAAGTCAACATGGGCTCCTGGGGGCCATCCATCTTGGAGCTCTGGCCCCATCAGTTGGGTCCATCTGCCAGGATGGGGGGCCTGCTCCCTTTCCCCTGAGACAATCTCTTTTCATGTGGCCTCATCCCCCACAATTATAACAAATCTTCTCCTCAGGGTAGTTCTTTGCCAGATGGTCCAGCCATCTGAAATTTAAGCAGCATAACTGAATTATTCTTGGTCCTCTTTCTGGGGGCCTTGGAAGTTTTTCCCTTCCCTGGAAGTATCACTTAGGCTCTTTTCTCTCTCCTCTTATGGCCATCATCAAGACCCTTGCTAACTTACGGGTACTCTGAGTTTCCTTGTCATCCTGGTTGTTGAAGACCCTTTGAGCTACCTCCACCAGTTCCAACAGCATATTTTCCTCAAACTCCTCTAACTTTTGAAGCTTCTTTCTAATGTCTGGGGATGACTAGGTCACTAAAGCTATTTTTATTGCCTATATGTTCTCTGGAGCCTCCGGGTCAATAGGAGTATAGCACTGGTAAGCCTCAAAGAACCTTTCAAGGAAAGCTGTGGGTGCCTCATTTGGACCATGTATGGTTTCACTTACCTTGGACAGGTTAGTAGGCTTTCAGGCTGCTGCTTTTATCCTCTTCAGAAGAGTCTGGCGATACTTCTTGAGAGCCTCCTTACCATAATTGGCATTGATTTCCCATTTGGGCTGGGAAAAGAGAAAAACATCCTCCAACAGAGCTGGGTCAGCCAATGGCTCACCATCAGGGCCCACGACCAGTTTTCAAGACTCTCTCCTAATTTGTTCCCTTTCTTGCAATGTGAATAGGGTCTGGAGGAGCCGTTGGCAATTGTTCCAAGTTGGCTGGTGGGTGAAAAAGTCTTCAAAAGAGAGTCCCTGGAGGGTTTTGTGAGAATGGGGGATTTTTGTTTTTCCAATTATAAAGGTCACTAGTTGAGAAAGGGACAGATCATAAAAGGGCTTCCATTGGCATCCCTCAGGGAGCCTGGTGAAGGGGAAGCATTGGGGTTCCCTGGGAAAGAGAAGCATGGGAGTCCCTTAGGATGGGAGGGTTTAGTGTATCACCTGCCACAGCAGAGTAAAGCACCTGGTAGGGCGTCCCACTCTATGAATGTGTGTGCTAACAAAGGGCTTCTGAAATTTAATGGCCAAAGATGGTGATTTCATTACCCCTTTTTCTGAAGGGCCTGAGAACAGTTTGTCCACTTGGTCCATTGGAGGGGCTGAGGCTTGGATGGGGGAGCTGCCAGTGGCCATAGCTCAAGGGGATGTCTGCCCCTCAAGGGTTTGAAATGTACTTTCTGTCCCAGTAGAGTCTGGCAGCTAATAGGACTTGTCTCCCTGTTTGTGCAGTGAGTCAGTCTCATTTCCTTGGTTCAGGGGCAGAAATTCTGCCTTCTCGTGAGCTGGAGGAGGAGCTGATGTAGAAGGGTAGGGTGGTGGGTTGAAGAAAAATGGGTCCTCTGCAGGTTCAGGGAGGACCCTCTGTTCTCTTTCTTCTGAGGCCCACTTCCTGCTGGGCCACCTTCTGATAGAGCAGAGCAGATTTTTGGCAGAGCTCCATCTTTACAATTATGTAACCATTTTGGATCCTGTCGGACTAAATCTATCCAAATTTGAATATATGGAATTTGGTCTGGGTGGCCAGGATTTCCATAGACAATGCATCAGACTCATTGAGCTGTGGACAAATCTAAAGTTCCCTCTGGGGGCCAGCCCACATCAAAGTTTGGCCAGTCTAGTTGGCAGAATCTTTCCAATTCAAAAGGGGTTACAGTAAACCCATAATCTTTTCCTTCCTTTTTTTAAAATAATTTATTTCTTTTTGTATATACATTCAATTGCATTGTTTAGCTTACAACATGAACATTTCAATATGTGAACATTTCTCCCCAGTCCTGTTGATCAAAATATCTTCAACCGATAACACCACACTTCCCCATCCCATCAATGTTCTACCTCCATATCCCTTCTCCAAATGTCCTTCGTTAGGCCCCACTCCTCCACATACACCTCATCTGACATTCACACCCATCTCTTGTGTTTGTACAACCATTAGTCAATCAGTTTCAGTCATAATGTGATTGAATGTATGGAAGAAAATGAAATAAAAGAAAAGATGATGTATGAATAGTCAAAAGGCATATGAAAAAATGTTCAACATCCCTCATTGTAAGGGAAATGCAGATAAAAACAACAATGAGGTACCACCTAACCCCAGTGGCTTAAACTCACACCAGGTGCATGTGCATGCATGCCCAAGATCCTGAGAGGAGAATGGAGGAGAAAGGAATGTGGCATGGCCATGCCCCCAGGGGGGTGATTTCTCGCTTTCTGTCTCTCTATCTCTGTCTTTCTGGTGAGCACACACGTCCTATAGGAAAAACCTCTCAAAAAAATAAATAAAATAAATAAAATAATAAAATTGTCCAGAAAACAATCAAAGAAAGTTCAATGTGAGGAAATTCCTTGACCCATATTTAAGGTTAGGATGAGTGAGCTCTAATAATGACAAATAGACCTAAGGAGTGTTAATTCACAGAACAGACTAAAGGAGATGGAACTGAACAACAATTAACAATATGAAGAACATGACACAAACTGCCCCAAAGAGGAGACAAATCCTATAGTCAACTCCCACCCACCGTCGTGGCATGGGGTCAAATCTATACTCAGTCTTGGGGAACATCAGGGCATCCAGCTTCTAGTGGGTTTCCTCAAACACAAGTCAGACAATGAGAAACATTTCAGCCCCACTTTGGCAAGGGAAAAATATGTCTATCACCATGGCATGGGGTCATTGTTCCTCTCCATGGAACAAGACTGAACTCAGACTCTTGGATATGGTGCTGAGTCCAGACCTACCCAAAGAGTCTCCCTGGGGGCTCTAGGATCCAAGCTCCCTTGTGACCAGTCACCTCAGAGTCCACTTCTCTCTCTCTCTCTCTCTCTTTTTTTTTTTTTTGGAGAGGTTTTTGCTATAGGGCGCATGCACTCACCAGACAGACAGAAAGAGACAGAGAGATAGAAAGCAAGAAATCATCCCCCCAGAGGGGATGGTCACACTGCAATCCCTTCTCCTTCATTCTTTTCTCGGGATCTTGGGCATGCATGCACACGCGCCTGGCGTGAGTTTAAGCCACCGGGTCCGGGACTCGAACCCCAGTCGACTACGTGGGAGTCCAGTGACATAGCCATTATGCTAACTGCTGATCCCCCAGAGTCCACTTCTCTTTAAATGGCCTCTCTCCCTCCCCTGGGCCTCTAAGCCCACAGAATTAACAGGTTTTTTCAGATAAGGCTGTCAAATAAATGACTGACAGAGACAAAGGCTCATTTTTTCAATCAGGAATTTAGCTCCAGTCACAGTAGCAATGGCTCTTTTCATCTAGTCTGGTCTATTTAAACCCAGGTGCCAGAGGAGTGGTTGATATAATCAATTGGGGGAGAGAGGACCCTGATTCACTGAATTGATAACCATGAGCCCTAGCCAGCTGCCAATTTCTGAAGGCCCTAACTTCCCAAATTGCCCTCTCTATCACAGGAACAGCAATCAGGATGAGACTAAAGCCCCACAAGGATTTGGGATCCCTATTCACTCACCAGAGCCCCTCTTGTGTCAGAGTGGTGTAGATTTCCCAATATTCCCACATCTCAGAATTCCTGGAAGCAAGGGCACAAAGTTAGGGGGACATGAACCTCGGCAAAAGGAAAACGACTGGGGCTTTCGAAGTGGTACATAACAAGGAGGAGATGCACTGCACTGGTATGTATGTGAATTCCTCCCAATAATGACCAGAGGCCTTAATAGTTCTTCCAACGGGTACAGGACAATGGAGCAAGAGGTGAGACAAAGCATATACTCTGTAGTCAGTCAGGAAGAAACCCTTTGGGAAGTCAAGAAAGATCTGCTCTTGACAAAGGAAACAAGGCCTGTCACAGTGCCAAATTCAGTTAATTAACCTAAAGACCTTGGACCTAATACAGCCTTACCTACCTGCTCCAAAAATCCGACTCCCAATTTCCAAGGGCACAGGACACAGCCTGACATACAGATGGGGGCCTGGTCCCAGGGCTCCCTGATTTCAAACTCTAGTTTCCCAGTGCTGACAGCCTTGCATTTTCCCCCAATGCCAGATGTTAAAAACTCTGAATTGCCAGATCGCTCTCTTCAAGATAGGGTATGCTAGGTGGAGGAAGCAAATTCTCCACAATGGGGGTTTCTCTGTTTCCTCACTAGTTCTGCTGAAGTAGACATAGATTTACAGTACTTAGTAGTTTCTCAAAACATATGGCCATCTGGGAAATCAGAGAAGCACAGGCAGAGAGGTGGGGGGAAGGGTACTCCTGTCAGGAGACAGTAAGAAATTCCCTGTAGGGGAGGATGACAGAGAATTAAGAGCCTCACAGGGGATTGAGTGGATCCTCCATGAGCTCTCCCAAGAAAAAATGGTGGGGGTCACTGACTAAAAATCTGCCAGTCACAAAGAATGCAAGATTTAGGGAAGCAATGAAGATGCCAAAGGATCTCAAAAACTTCTGGACTCAAGACTGTTTGAGAAACCTCTTCCAAGAATAATGATCTTAACTTTCTAGGACACAAGGACCGACCAGTCATAAAGAGCAACTGAAAAGAGACACAGGAAACAACTGAGAAGAGAACTCACTCACTGATAGATGACTTTCCCTCTGGATTCAGGGCATTGTCAGTGGCTTGCGTGCCAACCAGAAAATCTGGCCTGAACCCCTAGGGCTCTGACAATGTCAGGGGGTGCCTCCCCAGGACTCAGATGGGACTCTGACGGCTAGGGGCTGGGGCAATGCCCATACCGGAGACATTGAGATCTTGCTGGGGCCTCCAAATGTTGTGGCATGAGATTGTCAAGAACTGGGACTGCTCAAATTGAGAATTTTATGAGCCTTTATTCCTGGCCAGGGACTGACACCCTCACACCACACATAGGCAGTGTCAAGGTGGCAGCCCTGATCTGCAGTTTCAGAGCATTTAAGCACAACCTTAAAAAGGGGATTTCCAGCATTGGAGAGGGGTCTATATGCTGCTAGGTAGGGGCTTTCCAGTAGGGAAGAAAAAGGAGGAAGGACTCTGGGTAGGGGGTTATAGGTGTTATACCCACAAGGGTATCTTAGGCAGGGAATTTGGTCAAGAAAGGAAAGTCTGCAAGAATTTCTGGGACAGCAGCTACTAGGGTTGTGAAACCACAAGGTTACAAGTGGACACAGTTTACAGGTATACTGGTGACAGGCTAGCAAGCTCTTGGAAACATTTTACAGAAGCAAAATAACTTAATTTTTAGCCTAACAAACTCCATCTTATGATTAGCTATCATTTTTTTCCCCCTGAAGTCTGCAACAAGACATTACTTGAACTCCACTTGTCTTTGATAATTAAATGTTGTCAGTGACTGACTATGAGACAATGTAGTTCTAGCTGAAAAGGAAATACAATCTTTGCATAAGGATTGTGGTTTTTGCAAAACAAAAGAAACAAAAAACAAAAACAATACTAAACTAAATTTTTAAAAAATGCATTGTAAAATTGGCTTCACTTCTGAATTTTATAAAACTTTTAAAAAAGAGGTAACTTCCATTCTACTCAAACTACTTTTAGAAATTCAAAAGGAAAGAACCCTTCCAAATTCATTCTATGAAGTCCCCATCACACTCATTCTCAAAATGGATAAGTATATGGCAAAAAAGGAAATACACACCTATATCCCTGATGGATATAGTTGCAAAACTTCTTAACAGGATACCTGTAAATCCTATCCAATAGCACATAAAAAAAGATTATTTATCATGATAAGGTAGGCTTTATTCCAGAGATGCAAGGGTGATTCAACATATGCAAAACCGTAAATGTAATACACCATATTAACAGAAAGAAAGAAATAAACTATATGATCATTTCAATTGATGCAGAAAGTGTTTGACAAAATACAACATTCCTTAATGATTAAGACTCTCAGTAAAATCGACATCGAATGATCATATCTCAGCATAATACATTTACAAAAACCCTATAACTAGCATTATACTGAATGGGGAAAAGCAAAAACATTTCTACTGAAAACTGGTACAATACAAGGCTGCCCACTCTCTCCACTCCTATTCAATATAGTACTGGAAGTCCTAGCCAATGTGATCAAACAACAGAATGAAATAAAAGGCATTCCAATAGGAAAAAAAAAGATAGGAAATTATCTCTATTTGTAGATGACATGATTGTGTACACAGAAGACCCAATAGTATCCCCACACACACACACACACACAAATAAAAAAAAAACTTCTCAAAATAATAAATACATATACTAAAATAGCGGGATACAAAATTAACTTACAAAAATCTATAGCATTTTTATATGCAAACAATAGACAGACAGAGGCAGAACTGAACAAAGTAATGCCATTTACTATAGCCACAAAAATATAAGAAACCTAGGAATAAAACTAATGGAGAAAATCAAAGACCTCTATAAGGAAAATCATGAAAATATTTTTTAAAAAAGAAAGAAAAAATGACACAGAGATGTGGAAGGACATCCCATGTTCCTGGATTGGAAGAATTAATACAATCAAAATGGTAATCCTACCCAAACTTATCAATATACTTAATGCAATTCCTATAAAATTACAAGAGACATTCTTTCCAGATTTAGAAAAGACAAAGAATTCATCTGGAATCATAAAAGACCTCATATAGCCAAAGCAATCTTATGCAAAAAGAGTGGAGTAGGTGGGATCTTACTTCCTGACTCTAAAATATATTACAAAGCTGTGATAGTCAAAACAGCATGGTACTGGCACAGAAACAGACACAAGGACCAATGGAACAGAGTAGAGACCCCAGAAATAATCCACAAAACATTTAGCCAACTGATTTATTGACAAAAGGTACCAGTCAATTCAGTGGGAGAAGAAAAACATCTTTAGCAAATGGTATTGTAAAAACTGTGTATCCACCTTCAGAAAGATGAATCTGAATACCTATCTATCATCATTAACAAAAATCAACTCAAATAAGATTAAAGATTTAAATCTAATACCTCAAACTATAAAATTATTAGTGGAAAACACTGAGGAAACTCTGGAGACATTGGGTTAGGCAAAGATTTCTTAAGCAATACCCCAAAGCACAGTCAATAATCACCCAAATAGGCAAGTGATATTACATCCGATTAAGAAGTTTCTGCACAGCAAAGGACACAATAAATAGTGTGAATCAACAACTCAGAATACAAAAACATTTTTGTAAACTATGCTTCTGATAAGGGACTGATAAACAGAATACACAGGGAACTCATTCAGCTTACCCAGAAGACAATGATTAACCCAATTAAATGATGGGGAAATGAGCTGAATAAACTCTCTAAGGAACAGTCAAAAAGTATATGAAAAAATGCTCAATATTCTTTATCATAATAGAGATACAGATCAAAAGTACAATGAGGTACTACCTAACTCCAGTCAGAATGGTGAAGATTAAAAAACAAATGACAAGTGCTAGTACAGATGTGGTGAAAGTGGAACACTCCTACATTGCTGTTGGGAATATACATTGGTCTAACCACTGTGGAGAACAATATGGACACTCCTCAAAGACCTTCAAATAGAACTACCATATGATCCAGCAATTCCATTCCTGGGTATTTAACCAAAGTATAGGAGAATGCTCAGTTGGAAAAGTGTTTGCACATCTATAGTTATTGTGGCATTATTCACAATTGCTAAGGCATGGAACCAACCCAAATGTCTACAAACAGATGATTGGGTTGAAAAAGTGTGGTAAAGGGAACCAGCAGTTAGCATAATGGCTATGTTGCTGGACTCCCACGTAGTCGACTGCAGTTCGCGTCCTGGACCCGGTGGCTTAAAACTCACATCGGGCACATGTGCATGCGTGCCCAAGATCCTGAGAGGAGAATGGAGGAGAAGGGATTGTGGCATGACCATCCCCCCTGGGGGGTGATTTCTCTCTTTCTGTCTCTATGTCTCTCTCTGTCTGTCTGGCGAGCACATGTGCCCTATAGCGAAAACCTCTCCAAAAAAAAAAAAGTGTGGTACATATGCTCTGTGGAATACTATTATTCAGCCATAAAAACAAGTCCCTGGCATTTGATAGAAAGTGGACAAATAAGGAAGATTTATTGCTGAGTGAAGCAAGTCAGACTATGAAACAGAAACATTATATGTCTCCACTTAACATACACTGACTTTCTGCACTCTACGGTAGGGACTGAAAGACGGAGGACATAAAAGCTTTGAAAATTGTTATGGATACTGGGGAAAAAGTGGAAGGAGAGTGGGAGAAGGGAAGTGCCGGGGACCAGCTTCGGCGTGGGTGGGTTATCTCGATGGAGGCGGTGAAGGTGAGCAGAAGACAGAGGCCTCGGTGCCTTTTCATGCACGTCCTATGCCAGACACCCCCCAGAGATCGCTCTCTGGGGAGTGACAACTGCTAGGAATCATCGTGCCTTTTTATTGAAAATGTGTTACATGCAAGTAAAGGTAGAGGGGCTATGTGTTTTAATTATCAGCTCATAAAGTTTTTAACAATAGGGAACATAGATTTTATTTAGGGTTGGATTAAGGGTGGGTCTCGTGTAGTTCAGGGTTGGATTAAGGGTGTGTCTAGTGCAGTTCTGCAATTGTAGGTAGGTCTCCATAGAATGCAGTTTCAGGAAAGTGGTTCCGGTAAGCAGAGATGATTATTAGGTGATGCGGTGCAGCAGCCATCTTGTGATTACCAGGAATGGTGCCGAGAAAAGAAAACCTCAAGAATAGATATTAGTTCTTATGGATCTTAATAAATAATGATACTTATATAATTTTGTAGGGATCTAAAACTTGATTTGAGGAGTCTTAAAATATTTATCTATTTCGCTTGGTGAGGGCGGGGGTGTCCTGGGCCAGTTTTGGCCTAATCCTATTTTACATAAAGAAGAAATTAAGTTTACCTTAAATGTATTTTGAAGGGACTTCTAAAGGTCAAGATTATTTCTGCCTAGATAGAACTTCAGCCCACCCTCTACTGTGACCATGGAAATAAAGCATTGTAATTAATAGTAGGTGATTATAGCAAAGGGGAGCAGTTGGGGGAGTTCCTGAAAAAATTTATCATATACTCAGGATGTATAAGAGAGCTATGTAATTCTTTTATTGTAGTAAATTGGGGAGTCAGAGGGGGGTCGCTTCCCAGCAAGGCTACCAGTTTTCTAGAGCAAATAGCAAGCAGCCTTGCTGACATGCTAATTGACCCAAGCTTTGCTCCAAGGTCAGGCGGTGCACAACAGTGGCCTTGACAGCGTGTTAATCTGACCGGAAGTAGAGCTCAAAGGTCAGGGGGCTCAGACAGATCCTGGGGCCTCGCCAGGTTGGACTCCTCCAGGGAAGAGTGTAGGAAAGTAAATTTGGAGGAAAAATAGAGAGGTAAGATATCTGTGGAACACAGACGTGGTTTATTACCTGCTGATGACAATGTGTATAGTATTCTCAACTGGGCTGGACTGAGGTGTATATCATGCCGTGTAGTTTATTTATAATCTAACTGATGTAATGTGATTAAATGTATAAATAATAATAATAATTTTAAAAATTTTTAAAAATCCATTGCGGTCCATCAAATTTAGTTTTAGCTGAAAAGGAAACACAATTCTAATGTGAGAGATTAAAGTTCAATGACCACAAACTCCATGGAACACATTAATATGTAATTGACATATTATCAGAAAGAGCAGATAGGGTAGTGACAGAGAAAAGAAAGACACAAAAGTGAAAACTGTAGTTTCAAAATTTCTTTTGTTATAGAAATCATATAAATTACCTTTGTTGCAAAGTGTAGAGACTTTATTTTTTACATAGGAGTAGTAAAACTCATGACTGTTTAAATTTGTTAGAGGGTGCATGAGCTTACCAGAGAGAATGAGAGAGAGAAAGTGAGAAAGTACTACTTACAGAGAATGGTGACAGCCCAGTCCCCTCTCCTCCATTTCTTCTTTCAGGATTTTGGACACATATGCACATGTTCCTGGCATTATTTCAAGCCTCTAGATCTGAACCTTAAACCATGCAGTTGGCCATGTGGGATCAAGTAACTGTAACACCATCAACTGGCCTCACTGTATTTTTTAATTATTTATTTAATTTTATTTAATATTTTTAAAAATTTGCTATAGGGCTCATGCACTCAACAGAGAGATGCAGAGAGAGGGAGAGGGAAAGTGAGAAAGCAAGCCACCAGGTCTGGAATTCAAACCACAGTCAGCAATCTGAAAGTCCAGCACCTCAACCACATGCCAGCTGCTAGCCCCATGGCTTGACTGTGTATGTGTGTGTGTGTATGTGTGTGTGGGTGTTATATAATTATATGTGTGTTTTATATATATATATATATTTTTTATATGTATATATATAAAATTACATATATGTGTATGTTATATATTATATATACATGTGGCGTATATATAAATATATAATTTTTATATATCTAAAGTTATTTATTATATTTATTATTATTTAATTTGATCAGAGAGACAGAGAGATAGGGAGGGTAGGGAAATAAGAAAGCAAACCACCAGGTCCAGGACTTGAACAGTGGTTGGCCATGTGTGAATCTAGCATCTTAATCACCGTACCAACTGCTGACCCCACCTGACTATATTTTAATAAAACAAAATATCAAGAAACACGTTGTTTGGGAAGAAATTATTTAAAACTCTATGGTGCTCCATCAAATAAGGGAATTTCCATATCTTCCTGATCTGATGTATGCATTAATGTGTAGAAGTCGGAAAATGTACAAAGGCTAAAACTTAATAATAAAAGTTACTTACATGTCTGTATAATAAAGTAGATTTTTTTTTTAAAGGAAAACCTCAGAAATTCCAAGATACAAATGGAAGGAACAAGTTCTCTTCCCACAATTTTATCAGAACATTGCTAATTCTGGCTCTAAAATTTCTAGCCTTGCAATTCTGGTCAATTCTTCAGTCCCAGAATGAAAGTGTGTACTATTTCTCTCTGAAAGCATCTCTTCAGAGCTCTCTTTATGTCTTTATTCCTCAGACTGTAGATGAAGGGGTTCAGCATAGGTGTGAGCACAGTGTACATTACTGAGGCTGCTGCATTTGAGTGCAAGCTGAGAATAGCACCAGCACTAAGGTACACTCCTAGACTTCTACAATAAAAGGAGACAACTAAGAGTTGAGAGGCACAGGTGGAAAACTTTACACTTCCCCTGAGCTGATGAGATTGTACAAATGGAGGGAACTATCTTAGAGTAAGAGTAAAGTAACCCAGAAAAGTAACTACCAG
Source organism: Tupaia tana (assembly GCA_026018925.1). Taxonomy (NCBI): domain Eukaryota; kingdom Metazoa; phylum Chordata; class Mammalia; order Scandentia; family Tupaiidae; genus Tupaia; species Tupaia tana. Next base: position 3,264,302 of record JAKSZU010000029.1, read on the forward strand.
CCATTCTCATAGCTGTAAAATAGATCAGCATGTCATTAAAAAGAGGTGTCAGAACAGGCAAGGTAGACCACCTGATAAAGTGCACAGAAAATTGCTTCCTTGCAATGATGCCATTAAGCTATGCTAACAGGGATTGCAGCGTATTGATGATCCAGGAGACCAGAATTATCAACACACAGAGTTGAGGGCACTTGAAGGTCATGTAGTGCAGTGGATGACAGATGGCCATATACTGGTCACAGGCCATCACAGTCAGCAGAAAGATGTCCAGCCCCTCAAAGAGCATTAAAAAGAACATCCGAGTGATGCAGCCTGCATAGGTGATGATCTTGCCCTGTGTCTTGATGTTTACCAGCATCTTTGGGACAATAGTGGAGGTGAAATAGATGTCAGTAAAGGACAGGTTGGAGAGGAAGAAGTATATAGATATGTGCAGGGGGGAGTCCGAGATGATCACCATGATGATGAGCAAGTTTTCAATCACAGTGATCAGGTACTAGGAGAGGAAAAACCCAAATATGAGAGGCTGCCATTCTGGTTCCTCTGAAAGTTCCAGAAGAAGCAATTCAAAAATTTGTGTGTCATTTCCTAGTTCCATGTCACAAACAGAACTACCAAGAAAGAGGAAAAAAGAATACCTTTCATCTGAACAGACATTACCAACATTGATGAAATGTTATGGTCATTATGCTGTAGACAAGAACATAATAGATAGGTATTACTGCATTTCCAAGGTAGTTTATCCTCTATATGAAGTGAGAAGAGTCTTCAAAAAAATTCATGTAAAATGTATGTTATGAAAAAACTATGCATATATTTCAAAAATATTTGCACTGAAACAAACTCATATTTTAATTCAATTTTCCACAAATGTTTTGAAGCCCTTTGATATTTTTCCTAGGAGATTATGGGAGATAATCTATGCTCATACAGGTAATAAAATTGTTTCTAAAATAAATTTTAAAAAGCTGAAAGAGGTAAGCAAGGGAGCTGTTCATTGGAATTAGATCAGAAAATCCCTAACTATACAACCATTACCCGTCAATTTAAAATATTAAGATAAAAAGTAAAAATATAAAGAGCATTTACAACATGCATAGGATTCTATTCATGCTCTTGCATAAAAAGTGTATTAATATGAATGTTTGCATAATACAGACAGAATTTTTAGGAGAAACTAAGAACTTATGGGAAAAATGACAATGAGAAAGTAATTAGGTTAATTATAGTGGTTTCAACACAACTCTATTATTGAATAAAATTGAGAGTGTAAAGCTAACTTCTGATAAAAAAAAAAGATGCCAAATGGTATTAATTTAATAACCAACATAGGTAATTAGTTTGATATTAAATTGCCAAAGAATTGGACATAATAGAATATAACAAGAAGTCTTTTAAAATTAGGGAAGCATCAATATACAGACAGAATTTCATCTTACATAAAGATATACACATATGTATATATACATATTTAAATATATATCTACAGACAATAAAGGTAATCTTTCATGAAATGGTAAAGGAAATGCCTTTCAAGCAATGTCAGAAGGTGATGTTCAAATGTCCATGAACAGATGAATAAATAAAAAAATGTGGCAAAGGGACCAGCAGTTAGCGTAATGGCTATGTCGCTGGACTCCCACATAGTCGACTGCGGTTCGAGTCCCGGACCCGGTGACTTAAACTCACACCAGGCGCGTGTGCGTGTGTGCCCAAGATCCTGAGAGGAGAATGGAGGAAAAGGGATTGCGGCGTGGCCATCCCCACTGGGGGGTAATTTCATGCTTTCTGTCTCTCTGTCTCTCTCTGTCTGTCTGGCGAGCACATGCGCCCTATAGCAAAAACCTCTCCAAAAAAATGTGGCACAAATAATTTATGGAATACTATTCAGCCTCCCCCCCAAAAAAAAAAGCCCCCACAAGATCCTGGAATTTGATAGAAAGTGGATAGATATGGAAGATTTACTACTGAGTGAAGCAAGGCAAGCTATAAAAGAGAGCCATTGTGTGTCTCCACTTAACATATACCTACTGTCCACACTCTATTGGGGAACTGAAAGACTAGAGGATATAGAAGCATGGAAAATAGTTAGAGATACTGAATATAATGCGGGAAGAGGGGGAGAGAAGGGAGAGAGTATGAGGAAAGAAATTAGGGAGAAAAATAGGCAAGAAATTTATGGGGTACATAAATGGATTATCATCTGCTGATAATAACACCTATAGTATTCTCAAGTGTAGTGTACTGGCCTAAAGTGTATTCATGTTGGGTAAATTCACATTACAAGTTAAGTGATGTATACTGATTGAATATATAAAATAAAAATATTTTTTTAAATTTAAAAATAAAAAAGGAAGGTGATGTGAGTTTGAAAAATGATCTAACTGGGCCAGCCAGTGGTACAGTAGTTGGGGATGACTGGATCCCATATGCCAACTTTGTGGTTTGAGTCCTGGACTTGGTGGCTTCAAAATCATGCTGAACACTTAAGTATGTGTGCCCCCAAATCCCAAGAATGGAATGGAGAAAGGATTGTGGTGTAACCATCCCCCTAGGGGGGTGCTTTCTCACTCCCCCCACCTCTTTTTGGTGAGGTCACACACACACACACACACACACACACACACACACACACAAATATCTAACCACAGAAAGCCAAAAGGCATGATGCAGAACAACAGAGATATGCAAACAGCATGAGAACTAAACATGCACAAAATCTTTGTACATTTCAAAAAATAATTGTGGGATAGGAAATGGAGAAAAATATGACCAACTAATAGACTTGTCCCTGCAAAACATATAAACCTCCACATATTCTCACCCAAGTTCTTCTATACATACATACAAAAAAGAACTCAGGACCAGCAGATGGTGTAATGGCTATGTCCCTGAACTCTTATGTGGTTGACCGTGGGTCAAGTCCCAGAACTGATCGCTTAAACTCATGCTGGGCACGTGTGTGTGTGTGCCCAAGACCCTGAGAGGAAAATGGAGGAAAAGGGATTGTGGCATGGCCATCCACCCTGGGAGGTGATTTCTCGCTTTCTGTATCTCTCTCTCTTTCTGGTGAGCACACATGCCCTACAGCAAAAACCTCTCCAAAAAAAAATAAATAAAATAAAAGAACTAAATTACAACAGTCAAGTTGATGGGAAAAAATGCCAATATCTTACACAAAAAAGATGCAATCAAAAATGGAAATAAAATCATACTCAACCCATTGTCAGAAGCAAAGATTGCATAGCAAATGTGGAAAAAGGAAAATAAATTGCTAACAAACCCACTAGTGTATTCAGCCTCACAGGTAATGAAACCATTATGAATTGAAACTCTTTGATATGCCTCTTTTCATCTAATAATTAAATACTTATGTGAATATCCAGTGTGAGAGAAAGTGCAATGGAATGGATGCCCCATAAACTTTCACTGCAAGATAATATCTGCAAACATCCCCCTGGACTGGAACTTTCTTATCAGTATAGAAACATAGAATATACCCCACCTTAAAAATAAAAATTACACAGCCTTGGGCCAGCAGGTGGCATTGTAGTTAAGGTGCTGGAATCTCACATGGCCAACTGTAGTTCTAGGCCCAGACATAGTGGCTTCAAACTCATGCCAGGAGTGTGTGTGTGTATGCACAAAAGCCTGAAAGGAGAATGGAGGAGAAGGAATTGCAGCATGACCATCCCTTCTGGGGTTGATTTCTCACTTTCTCTCTCTCTTTCCAGGAAGTGCACATGCCCCATAGCAAAACTTTCTCTAAAAAAAAAAGTAATAATAAAATAAAAATGTGACCTCACTTCACTGCATATCCCTCAATACCTAATACCTAATACTCCTTTTCTCCACTCCTTCCACTTTCAAAATATCTTAGACATAGTTTTACTGGAAACACTTGACATTTCCCATTCTCTCTTCTTTTTCTTCTTTTAAAAGATGTTAATATTATTTTGGGACCAGCAGTTAGCGTAATGACTATGTCGCTGGACTCCCATGTACTCAACCGTGGTTCGCGTCTCGGACCCGGTGGCTTAAAACTCATGCTGGGCGTGTGTGCGTGCGTGCCCAAGATCCTGAGAGGGGAATGGAGGAGAAGGGATTGTGGCATGGCCATCCCCCCTGGAGGGCGATTTCTCGCTTTCTGTCTCTCTGTCTGGCGAGCGCACATGCCCTATAGCAAAAACCTCTCCAAGAGAAAAACGATGTTAATATTATTTTAAAAATTTATTTATTTATTTACATTTAATAACTGCACATCTTCACAGCATACAAAATGAACTTTCCCAGCATGAGTTAATATGAGTCCATTCAAATCTATTACCAAACACATTATCATCAAATGGACTTCCATTGTCATCATTTCATTGTCAACAATGACTCCTACCTTGCCCAGTCCAATGTTACCTTCTCTATTTAACATCACAAATAAGTGCATTACTAAGCAAGCAACCACACACTTTTCTGGTATATGGGCTAGGCTGGTCTAGTACTCAGTTTACCTAAGCTAAACATTCTTGGCTTCTATTGTCTCTGGCTTGCTGCTGCAGTGTCTCTTGTGCTCTCTGACTCATTTGTGTGGGGGCTCTAAGAGGATGGCCCCTGTGTGAAAGCCTGAGTTCCTCGATAGCTGGTCTAAAATGGAGACTGAAGCTGTGTCCCCGACAAGACAGTCAGGAAGAGTCAAACATCGGTCGTTGAGCCAGACTTGGGAATCCAAAAGAAACAACCATGTTCCTTCTTGCTCATGTTGTACACTCAGAAGGAAAAGAGAAGAGAGATTTACAGCTCCCTCTGCCTGCTCATTAGGCTTATTTCTCTGAGTATTACTCTGACCTCTCAGTGTGTGATTTCCCTGCAGACACTGGTCTGGATGGAAAGGAAACTTCCCTTGCAGATGGTCTGTTCCTAAGAGACAAGCTTAGAATTCAGGTGAATTCCATTTTTATTGCTCCTTTCTCTTGCTTTAGCCTGTGTTGCACAGGTATAGCCTTCTAAGGTGTTCCCACTAAGTTCAGCTGCTTCTTCTCATAGTCAATGAAATAAGAGGCAGAGTCTGGAGAAGATGGGAGTTTATTTCTGTAACTAGTTACAGGGAAAGAGTCAGCAAGTACCACCAAACTGTTTCAAAAATCCTAACGTATTCTTGGTATTTATAGGTACAAGATACAAGTAGGAACAAATCCTTTCTCATTATGATCAATCAGAGTCCATCACTTTCTCCTGAGTAATTATCCCAATTCCTTGAAGTTCCCATTCCTGGTTTTATTTTTGTAAAAAGAAAAGTAAATGGCTAACAAACTCACAAGTGTATTTAGTTAACATGCAATAAAATAATTATAAGAAAACTCTTTAATATGCTCCCTTTCACTTAATAATTAAATATCTTTATTTGACTATGTAGGCGTGAAATGGAATGTATACTGCATGAACTGTGATTGCAAGGTAAAATAAACAAATATTCCCTTGGTCCAGCTCTTTATTATCAATACAGAAATATAGGAGAATATACCCCATCTTAAATAAAAACATTTAAAAGACAAAAAAAGGAAAGTTGTCTGGTGATGATAATGTATATGATAATGAAACAGAGATTAGACCCAATGATTAGGTAAATAGAGCAGGGACCCACAAGGAAGAGTCACTAATGGTAGGAAATGAACACAAACATAATATTAAGATAGAGTCAAACTATAAAATGAAGTCCTCTGGTCAAGCTTTTAAGAGGGGTCATGTATGGCATCAGCAGTTAGCATAATGTTTATGTCACTGGACTCCCATGTAGTTGACTGCGGTTCGAGTCCTGGACCCAGTGGCTTAAACTCATGCTGGGCGTGTGTGCATACATGCCCAAGATCCCTAGATCCCTAGAGGACAATGGAAGAGGAAGGGATTGCAGCATGGCCATCCCCCCAGGGGGTGATTTCTCGCTTTCTGTCTCTGTCTTTATGGTGAGTGCATGTACCCTATAGCAAAAAAAAAAAGTCTTGTACTACTTTCACTAAAAATCAAATGTTATCTTTGACTGCTTGCTCACACAGTTCTTACAACCACAAGCTGCTTGATCAATCACACCTTGTCAGAAAATGCAACTAGACCCTCTTTGAAGATTCCTTTCTCCCACCCTTCCTACCTAGTTCTTGGGGCCATGTAGGTTGTTATCTTCCTTATTATGTCCCAGATAGGAACACAGAAATTCATTACTGGGATGTGACACTAAGCCAACATCCTGGAAGGGCATCTAAGTGTGAATTGAACATGAATGCTCATTCTTTCAAAGACCACCCTGTGCAAGTGTAATGAGATAATTAAATTCCTCACCTGAGAGAGATGGACAAGACAGGAAAAATCCCAGAAAACCAAACAAGGTAGCCAGATACTATGACAGATCTTCCCCTGCTAAATATTCTTACCATCTCCCAAGATAAAAGTAATGTGCTGAACGCAGTTGTCCTTCTCTGGCATTTGTCCCTTCCCCCCATGGCTTTCAGACATAAGTGTATATTTCCTTCCTATTAGAAATATTTACTTTTCTATTAAAACTTCTCCTTTTTTACATGTGTTTGTGGTTTTTAATTCTGCATCTCAGGACAGGTGTCTTAGGGATCTGGACCCAAAGAACCTAGGGTTGGGACCAGCAGATGGTATAATGGTTGTCACTGGACTCCCACATGGCCAACTGCTTTTCAGATCCCTGACGTGGAGGCTTGAAACTCACACCAGGCACATGTGCATACATAATCAAAATCCCAAGAGGAAAATGGTGGAGAAAAAGATTGTGGTGTGGCCATACCCCTCGGGGGGTGATTTCTAACTTTCTGTCTCTCTGGTGAGCACACATGCCCTATAGCAAAAACCTCTTTAAAAAAAAGAAAAAAAAACACAAAAACTTAGGTTTTCACATCTTGCATCTCAACTCCCCCATCCTATAGCAGCACTCCCTGCAGGTAACTCACTCCCTACAAGTTTCTTTTGAGTAGCACAAAGCTCCTCAATGAACTGGAATTTCTCCTTGATATGTTAGCCAGTCACTTCTCTCTTTGCACATAATTCAGCTCCTCAGAGACTTAACAAACCTAAGTGAAAACAAGAAGCCCAAAGCCTCTTTGACACAGATGAAAACCCTTAGCCTCAGCTTTTCATTGGCAAACTACTTTCTGGAAAACACTCCCTGCCTGAGAGCTCTGATCTTTCTTCTTTCTCTCACTAAATTCTCCACTTTGCTATTTCTTCTCTGTGTTCACATCTCTAATTTTTTGGGGGAGCATGAAATAAAGAATTGGGTTCAGTCAGTCAGTCAGTATCTAGAGGATATAGAAACATAGAAAATGGTTATAAATACCAGACGCAGTGTGAGTACAGGGTGGGTAAAGGAGGAGAGTCTGAAGAAGGACATTAAGGAGAAAAATAGAGAAGCAAGGCATTTATGGGACAAAGAAAGGGGTTATTATCTATTGAAGATAATGTGTATAGTATTCTCAACTGGATTGGTGAGAAATGTATACAGATTGGAATATTCACTTTGCAAGCTAAGTGACATATGTGATTGTAAAAAATAAATTGAAATAATAAATATTTTTAAAAAATAATTGGGTTCACTACTATTTCTGTACTGAGTGTTGGACCCACACACTCCAACTTCCTGCAGTAGTAATATCTTTGGCTGGACTAATATACACTCTATTCCTGTTCAGAAAAAACTACTTTGTATGCTGTGCACATTTATACTGACTAAATGTAAATTTAAAAATATATGAAAATAAAATAAGAAGCTAACATGTGGCATACTAGTTAAGTAGCTGGACTCTCACATGTTTGACTGTGATTTGAGTCTCAGATCAAGTGGCTTGAAAATCACACTGGGCACATATACACGCATGTCCAAACTCCAAAAGGAGAATGGAGGAGAAGGGATTTCAGTGTGGCTATCCCCCTGGGGATGATTTCTCACTTTCCCTCTCACCGTTTCTCTGTCTCTCCCCAGTGAGTGCATGTGCCCTATGTCAAAAATCTAAAACTTATAAAATTTTAAAAAATGATCTTGGCCATTCCTCAAACAGATATTCCCATGACTCAGCACTTGGTCAGATTGTTCTTGTTAGAGGCCTCTCCTAATTTCAAAATGGCCACAGTCCTGCTGGCCTACTTCACTAACACCTTATCACACCATTGAATAACCTTTCTTAAAAGTCTATTGAGGACCCTGGGTGTTCAAATCATTACTTTGTGGTAGCCTCTGATACAGAGCAGAAAATTGTTATTTCCTTCTTATATACATACATACATTTATCTTTGTTTTTCCCTCTTTATGAGTTCATTTTTAAAAATTACTTTAACCCCTGGTCTAGACAAAGAACATGTTTTATTTGTCACTTTAAAGTTTACCTGAGGCTTGTCCAGTGAGATTTTTAGATGTCTTAAGGGGAGCCATAGGGGTCTTTGCCCCACTAATCCTCAATTTCAGAAGCCAGCATGTACTTAGAAGTCCCTCGCTCCCTTTTGAGCTTGGGCATTTCTGTCTCTAGTGACCAACTCTTGCACATTGAGGACAAGGTTCCAGTGGGGCAGGAGTATGTCAGTTATGGACATTGTCCAGTGTCCAGGCTTTTCTCATTGGAAATGTCATTTAGTCCCTCCTGAGGCAGAGGCTCTGACCTCGATTTGTTTGTTTGTTTTTCTTTCTTTAAACTCAATATATTATTTTAATTTTTATACATTCAATCACTATATATCACTTAGCTTGTAAAGTAAATTTACCAACATGAATAAATGTCACATGAGTCCAGTTGAGGACACTGTACACGTTATCATCAACAGATAGTGATCCTTTTCTGTGCCCCATAAATGTCTTGCATCTCTATTTTTCTTCTATGCCTTTCCTCACACTATCCTCCTTCTCTCACCCTTTTCCCACACTGAATCCAGTACAGATAACCATTTTCCATGTTTCTATATCCTTTAATTTTTCAGTTTCAGTCATAGAGTGTAGACAGTCTATATTAAGTGGAGACATACAATATCTCTCCTTCATAGCCTGGCTTCCTTCACTCAGCAGTAAATCTTCTATATTCATCCACTTTTTATCAAAAGTCAGAGGTTTATTTTTATGGCTGAGTAGTATTCCATAGAGTATATGTGCCACACATTTTCCAGCCCATTCTTCTGTTTGTGAACATTTGGGTTAGTTCTGTTTCTTAGCAATTGTGAATAATGCTGAAATAAACATAGATGTGCAAGCATTTTTTTCTGATTTAGCATTCTTTTCTCCTCTGGGTAGATTCCCAGGAGTGGGATTGCTGGATCATATGGTAGTTCTATTTGTAGATCTTTGAGGAATCTCCATATTGTTCTTCATGGTGACTGTACCAATTTATGTTCTCACCAACAGTGTAGGAGAGTTACCCTTTCACCACATCCCAGTCAGCACTTACAATTTTTTTCTTAGTCTTAGACATTCTGACTGGGGTTAGGTGGTATCTCATTATGGTTTTGATCTGCATCTCCCTTATGATGAGGAATCTTGAGCATTTTTTCATATGCCTTTGGTTGTTTATATGTCTTCCTTAGAGAGGAGTTTGTTCAGGTAATTTTTTCATTTTTCAATTGGGTTGATCATTTTAATTTTGGGTAAGCTGCTTGAGTTCCATTCTCAACCATCATCTCTTTTTATGTTCACTAACTACTGTGACTTCCCTTTTATGACTATTTTTACTGTGTCCCATAGATTGTGGAAACTTAAGTACTCATTATCTATAGTTTTCATTAATCTTTTGATTTCAGTCTAATTTCTTCAGTAGGTTATTTAGTTTCCATGTATTTGTATATTTTTGAGGGTTTTCCTATAATTCATATCAAGTTTAATTTCATTATGGTCAGAGAAGAGGCTGGATGGATATAGTTTCTGTAACTTTGAATCTGTAAAGTCTTGTTTTGTGCCCTATCATGTGGTCAGTCTTCAGAAAGGTTCCATATGGGGGTAAAAAAAATGTATATTTTGTGGTTTTGGGGTGGAAGGTTTTATAGATATCTGTTAAGTTCATTTGATTTATGGTATCATTTAGCTCTTTTACCTCTTTATTTTTTTTTCTATATGATCTGTCTAAAGGAGATAGTGGGGTGTTGAAATCCCCAACAATTAGTGTGTTGCAGTTTTCTCTCTTTTTACATCTAACAGTCTTTTCTTCACATATTTGGGTGCTCTTGAGTTGGGTGCATAGATATTTATAAGCATTATATCTTGATGAATTAGCTCTTTTACTACTACTATATAATGCCCTTCTTTGTCTCTTACAGTTTTTGTTTTAAAGTCTATTTTGTCTTAAATTAGTATCATGACTCCAACTCTTTTTTGGGTCCCATTGCCTTGGAATGCCTTTATCCAGCCCTTCACTTTTAGTCTATGTATGTCTTTATCTATGAGATGCATTTCTTGTAGGCAACAGGTAGAGAGTTTCTGTTTGTTTGCTTTTTTAATCCATTCAGCCAATCTGTGTCTCTTCATTGGAGAATTTAATCCATTAACATTCAATGTTATTATTGATATTTATGGACATTTTCTTGGTTGTTTCTTATTCTCTTATTTCTGTCTGTCCCTTTTTAGTTTTCCTGGTACAGCATTCTCTTCAGAACTTCTTGAAGAGTTGATCTGATTTGGCGAATTCTTTCAGGTTTTATTTGCCTGTGAGTATTTTTATCTTTTCTTCCCATACGAATGATAATCTTGTTGAGTATAATAATCTTGGTTGAAATTGTTTCTCTCTTAACACTCTCAGTATATCTTCAAATTCTTTCCTGGCTTGCATTATTTCCATTGAAAGGTCCAGTGTTAGCCTGTTGAGATATCCTTTGTAAGTCACTTGACCTTTCCAATTTTAGTATCTTATGTTTATCTGTGGTATTGGCCAGTCTATGATGTGCCATCAAGAGGGTCTTCTTGGGTTGACTATTTTTGAGGTTCTTTGTATTTTTTGGTCTGAATGTTATGTGCTTCTCTAGACTTGGAAGTTTTCTTCCAGGATTTCATGGAATAGGTTTTCAATGCTCTTATTAGTTTCTTCACCTTCCAGTATACCAAATATTCAGATATTTGGACGTTTAATGGAGTCTAGTGTTTCTTGTATAATACCCTCTTTTTAAAATTATTTTCTCTATCTTTTTTGGTGTTTTTTTTTTCCCCCTAGATTAGCAGTTTTGTCTTCTATGTCCAAGATTGACTCTTCAGCATGGTCTAATCAGCTTTTAATACTTTTGAGAGAGTTTTTGATTACATGTATCACATTCTCTATCTCTAACAGTACCACTTGATTCTTTCTTATGGTGTCCATTTTATCTTTCAAATCATAGAAGGACTTCTTCATATCCTGGAATTTGTTTTCTCTTTTCTGTTCTATCTCCTAGAGTTTTGTCACCATGAATGTTCTGAATTATTTTTCTGACACTTTGGTAACTTCTGTTTTTTCAAGAGATGGGAGAGAGTTATTGTGTTCTTTTGCTGGAGATGTATTTCCTGTTTTTTGTTTGTTTGTTTGTTTTTTTTCATACTTGAGGGTCTTCTGCAACTTCTACCCATTTAGTGATGTATTTGGTTTTGAATAACTCTTTGGAGAATGTTTCTGCAAACGGGAAATAGTTTGCTTCCCTTTTGCTATAGCACTTCTGTGTCAGTCTCTCTTCTGTTGTGGTTAGCAATATGGCGCCCTGGGAGGAGTTTTCTATTTTGGTTTCTGAAGAGCAGTTTTTCCTTTTTTTTTTTTTTTTTTTTTTTTTTTTTTTTTTTGCTGGTTCAGTGCTGAGCAAGGACCCCTAAGGGCCTCACAATAGTAAGATATTTGAAAACTAAATTCTAGATTTGTCTACTCCCTTTCTGACTGAGGTGGGGCTCAGGGGTTGGAGTGGATATTCAGCCCTCCCTCAGTTTCCCGACTGGGCTGAGGGCTGCAGATAGAGGTGGGCTTTCCTTGAGAACTGAGAGCTGCCCTGATCATTCTGGCTAGTGTGTGGGGGACTCTGAGTGGGTTGGTGTTCAGCCCTGTCTCAGCTTCCTTTATTGGGCAGGGAGCTGCAGATAGAGATGGGCTCTACTTGAGAGCTGAGAGTTTCTCTGGCCTTTCTGGATGGGAGGACTCTGTGGTTGGGGCTGATGTTCAGCCCTGCCTCAGGTTCCCTGACAGGCCAGTATGTTTCTTAAAACTATAATCATTCCACTTCATGGTTTCATGAAAGTTTTGCCAAAGCAATTAGGAATTTCATGTCTATATTCCAAGTTGAGAGCTATCATTTATTCCTTAACCATAATGATTTAAAATTTTTATTATTATTACTTTTTAAATTTGCTATAGGGCACATGCACGAGAGAGAGAGAGAGAGAGAGAGAGAGAGAAAGTAAGCTGCCAGGTCTGGCACTTGAACCATGATCAGCCATGTGAGAATCCAGCACCTAAACTACTATGCCACCTGCTAGCCCTCCTCATATATATATATATATATATATATATTTTTTTTTATTTTGTTATTGCAGATATATTGAAATAGTCTTATTCACTATCATGTGAACTTGGTGTCTTATAGTAATAGTCTCCTTTGTGCCAGTCAGGTGACATGGTGGTTAAGGAGACTAGATTCCACATGGCCAACTGTGCATTAAGTTAGAGTCTCAAACCCAGTGGTTTAAAAAATTCACTGGATATATGTGCATGTGTGCATGCCCAAAATCCTGAGAGGAAAATAGAGGAGCAGTAATTGTAGTGTGGTCATCCTCATGAGAGGTCTCTCTCTCTCTTTCTTTCTGTCTCCAGTGAGCAAACATACCCTAGCACAAATTTTAAAAAGAAAGAAGAAAGAAAGAGTATGATTTAAGTTTTACACAAGTTCATTCTGTGATGTTCTGCTATTAAGAATTTCCTTCTTTTGAATATGGAAGACTTACTGCTGAGTGAAGCAAGCCATGCTATGAAGGAGAGGCATTGTATGTCCCCACTTAATATATACCGAGTGTCTGCACTCAAAAAAAAAAAAAAAAATTGAAAAAAAAAAAAAGAATTTCCTTCTTCAAGCCAGTCCCAAGGCTTTCTGATTAAGGCAGCTGTCTACACATGGAGAACTGCGCAATTTGAATCCCAGATCTGATAACTTGGTAAACACTTCTGGTGCATATTACCAAAATCCTGAAAGGAGGGGAAGATGGAGGAGAAGGGATGGTGGCCTGACCATTCCCTATAGAGTAGTGATTTCTCCTCTCTTTTTCTCTGATTCTTTCAATCTCCCTCTCTGGCAAGCTCATATACCCTCTAACAAACAAAACCAAAACCCACCTTTTTTCTTCATTTTAGAAGTAATACTTACAGGATTTTAGTGACCTGCCTGTCACAGTTTGGAGTAAAACTCAGGAAGCATCATCTCAAGAAAAAGGAAAAAAATTAGGAGAATGGGTTGCAACATGATCATTCCCCCTGGGAGGTGATTTCTCACCTTCTTTCTGTCTCTCTGTGCCTCTCTGATGAGCTCATGTGCTCTATAGGAAAAGCTATATCCCAGAAAAAAAAGAAAGTAAAAAAGAAAACAACAAAAAAGATAATACATTTGACACAAAGATGAAAAGATGATGATAATGCATTTGATAATGTCTTTTCCTTGACTGATATTCACTCTGTTCATGCTGGAAAAAGCAATCTTGTAGACTTCAAAGAATTATAGTGATTAAATGTAAATTTAAATGATGATAGTAAACAAAAAAAGAGAAAGTTTATTGAGAGAAGGAGGGCCCAGAATTCTGAGGCTGAGACCTCACCCCACCTCACTCCCACAAGGAGGGAGAAAGTTTCTTTTATAGGGTAATTAAGGTATTCTTTCAGGCCATATGTGTGGCTGATATGCAGGGGAGTTAGGTACAGTGGAATAAGACTACATGAAACATATGGTGGGTCTTTTTGCTCCTTCTCTACGGAGTTAGACCTCCCAGTTCTCACTTCAGGTCTTTATCTGCTACTTCCTGGGTCAGCATGACCTTGCAGTAGCAGCCCCTGGAGTGTGGGCTCTTGCCAAGATTAATCATGGAGAATATCTGCCTTGGTTCCTTGTCAGGCCTGGAGCAATATCAAAAGGTGCTCCAGAGAACTTCACTATATGGGACCTTAAACTGCCAAACACTTTAAGCCAAGTAAGAAATGATGCCTTGATAGCAATTCTCTCAGTATGCTTCCAGTGCTTAATTTCTTGACCAGTGGTTCTCAGTCATGCACAATTGCCTTTGGGAACATTCGATGAATTATGATTTTTCAGACTCATCATTGATGTCCTCATGCTGACTTAAAATGGTAAAATTAAGAATTTTTAGACTCTAGGGAACAGCAAATGGAGTAATGGTTACATTGTTGGATTCCCTCATAGTCCATTGCAGTTCAGGTCCTGGACCCAGTGACTTGAAACATGGTGGACACATGTGCATGCATGCCTCAAATCCTGAGAAGACTCTGAAGGAGAAGGGGTTATAGCATGGCCATCCCCTCTGGGAGTGACTTTTTACTTCCTGTCTCTCTCTTTCTGTGTAAGGTGAGCACACACAGCATATAGCAAAAATTTCTCATTAGACTCCCCACTCACATCTTCAAGGGAGGACAGCACCCCGTAGCTTCAGCCCCTGGACCCCCAAGCCAGACACCCCTCTTTCAGACAGGTACACTTTTTTTTCCTTTCTTTTTCTCTCCTTTGCCTCTTCTTTCATTTGTAAATTTCTCTCTTCTCATTACCACATAGGAACACCCTTAGTCCTACAGACAGCCCACTCCCACCTTTCGACCCCTGGGTCAGGAATTTCAAGGGAGGACTGCCCCCTGTAGTTTCAGCCCTGGGACCCCCAAGCCAGAAACCCCTCTTTCAGCCAGGTACCCTTTTTTTCCCACTTTTTTTCTCTCCTTTGCCTCTTCTTTCATTTGTAAATTTCTCTCTTCTCATTACCACATAGGAACACCCTTAGTCCTACAGACACCCTGTTCCCATCTTTCGACCCCTGGGCCAGGAACTTCGAGGGAGATCTGCCCCCTGTAGCTTCAGCCTGGGACCCCCAAGCCGGACACCCCTCTTTCAACCAGGTAGACATTTTTTTTTTCCTTTCTCTTTCACTCCTTCCCCTCTTCTTTCATTTGTAAATTTCTCTCTTCTCATTACCACAAAGGAACGCCCTTAGTCCTACAGACACTGCACTCCCATCATTCGACACTTACACCAGGAATTTCAAGGGAGGACTGCCCCCCCATAGCTTCAGCCCCAGGAACGGGAACACCAAGCCAGACACCACTCTTTCAGCCAGGAACACTTTTTTTTCCTTTCTTTTTCTCTCCTTTTCCTCTTCTTTCATTTGTAAATTTCTCTCTTCTCATTACCACATAGGAATGCCCTTAGTCCTAAAGACACCCCACCCCCATCTTTCAACCCCTGGGCAAGGAATTTTGAGGGAGGACTTCTCACAGTAGCTTCAGCCCCACGGTCCCCAAGCCAGACACCCCTCTTTCAGCCAGGTACCTTTTTTTTCTTTATTTTTCTCTCCTTCTCCTCTTCTTTCATTTGTAAATTTCTCTCTTCTCATTACCACAGAGGAATGCCCTTAATCCTAAAGACACCCCACTCCCAAATTTAGACAACTGGGACAGTACTTTTGAGGGAGGGATGCCCCCTGTAGCTTCAACCAGGGGACCCCCAAGCCAGACACCCCTCTTTCAGGCAGGTTCACTTTTTTTTTTCTTTTTCTCTCCTTCACCTCTTCTTTCATTTGTAAATTTCTCTCTTCTCATTACCACATAGGAAGGCCCTTAGTCCTACATTCACCTCACTCCCATCTTTCCACCCCTGGTCCAGGAATTTCAAGTGAGGACTGCCCCCTTCCGGTAGCTTCAGCCCTGGGACCCCCAAGCCAGACACCCCTCTTTCATCCAGGTACACTTTTTTTCCTTTCTTTTTCTCTTCTTCCCCTCTTCTTTCATTGGTAAATTTCTCTCTTCTAATTGCCACATAGGAACACCCTTAGTCTTACAGACACCCCACTCCCATCTTTCGACCCCTGGGCCAGGAATTTCTAGGGAGGACTGCCCCCCATAGCTTCAGTCCCCCACACCCCCAAGCCAGATACCCCTCTTTCATCCAAGTACACTTTTTTCCTTTTTTTCTCCCCCTTTTCTCTTTTTTCATTTGTAAATTTCTCTCTTCTCATTACCACATTTGAACTCCCTTAGTCCTACAGATACCCTTGTCCCTTCTTTCAATTCCTGACAAGTTGCGCATTGCACTTGCTGCACGCGACTTTTTCTTTATTCTTCGTATTATTTTCTTCACACTTATTCGGCCCTCACTTCCTCTTTCTACACCATTTCTGGCTGTCTAGATAGTTCTAGAATTACAGTTCTGAAACATTCTAGTATTTTAAGACTCTCTGCAATCCTCCTTTTTGCTGAACCTCCTTCGAAGATGGAGATATTTTTTTCTGTACACCTGAAAAGAATAAGTTTTCTTGGATCACATTGCTAAACACAATAGAAGAGAGACATTGGCTGTCTTCATTCCACAGCAAAAAGGAAACACACTTGCTCCTATTTGAGGAACCGTTCTCCTAAAATGTTTTTCAAAGGGAACACATCTCCCAATTGTTAGAAGTAGAAGAAGAACCTCAGGTCTGAATAAAGCAGGAAATATGTCTCCATCAAAAGAACACAGTAACTCCTCTCCTTTTCTTGAAAAAATAGAGGATGTTACCAAAATGTCCAAGATAGAGTTTAGAACATTCATTAAACAAATACTATGAGCTGGGACAGAAAAGAGACAATGAACTACAGGAGATGAGAAAGTCCTTCCATGATATGAAGGAATAAATGGACACGCTAAGAAAGAATAAGACGGAACTATTATAGGTGAAGTGTGTAATACAGGAAATCAAAAGCTCTCTCGAAAGTATTAAAAGTTGATTATACCATTCTAAAGGTTGAATCTCTGATATAGAAGATAAAATGTCTGACCTAGAGAAAACCACCAAAAAGATAGAGAAAATAACCAAAAAACATGAAGATAACATACGAGAAATACTAGATTCCATTAGACAACCTAACATCTGAATAATTGGTATCCCAGAAGATGAAGACACTAATTAGGGCATGGAAAACCTATTCCATAAAATTTTGGAAGAAAATTTCCCAAGTATAGAGAGACACTCAAGCATCAAGACCCAAGAAATAAAAAGCACCCCAAATAGAATTAACCCAAGAAGATCTTCCCCAAGGCATATCATAGCCAGACTGGCTAAGACCACAGATAAAGATAAGATACTAAAACTGGCAAGAAGGAAACGACAAGTGACTTACAAAGGTCACCCCATCAGGCTAACACCGGACTTCTCAACGGAAACAATGCAAGCAAGGAAAGAATGGGAAGATGTATTGAAAGTGTTAAGAGAGAAACAATTTCAACCAAGATTATTGTATTCTGCAAGATTATACTCCATATGGAGAAAAAAGATTAAAATCTTCTCAGAAAAACAAAACCTGAAAGAATTTGCCAGCACCAGGCCAGCTCTCCACGAAACCCTGAAGAAAGTACTATTCCAGGAAAACTAAAGAAGTAACAGCCAGAAACAAAGGAGTAAAAGGCAACTAAGATAATGGCCAACTTAAACGTCGGGAGAGATCCATAAACATCGATAATAACATTGAATGTTAATGGATTAAATTGTCCAATCAAGAGACACAGACTGGCTGAATGGATTAAAAAACAAAAACCCTCTCTCTGTTGCCTATAGGAAACCCACTTCATGGATAAAGATATACATAGACTGAAAGTGAAGGACTGGAAAAAGATTTTCTATGCAAATGGGAACCAAAAAAGAGCTGGAGTCACAATACTAATCTCTGACAAAACAGGCTTTAGAACAAAAACTGTTCAGAGACAAAGAAGGGCACTATATTGTAGTAAAAGTGTCAATCGATCAAGGAGATATAACGCTTATTAATATCTATGCGCCTAACACAGGAGCACCCAAATGTGTGAAGGAAAGACTACTAGATCTAAAAAGGGAGATAGACTGCAACATACTAATTGTTGGAGACGTCAACACTGCACTATCCCCTCTGGATAGATCATCTAGACAAAAAATAGATAAAGAGATAAAAGATCTAAACTATATCATAAATCAAATGAACTTAACAGACATGTATAGAACTTTCCATCCCAAAACCTCGAGATACACTTTTTTCTCGCCTCCACATGGAACATTCTTGAAGATTGACCACATCATTGGGCACGAAGCAAGCCTCTACAGATTCAAAAGCATAGACACTATACCCAGCATCTTCACCAACTATGATGGAATTAAACTTGAGTTTAATTTCAAGAGAAATCCTCAAAAATACTCAAATACATGGAAACTCAATAACCTATGCCTGAATCACTCCGCAACTACTGAAGAAATAAAGACTGAAATAAAAAGGTTCATGGAAGCAAATGACAATGAGGACACGAGTTTCCATAATCTTTGAGACACTGCTAAAGCAGTCACAAGAGGGAAGTTCATAGCAATTAGTGCACATAAGAGGAGCATGGAAAGAAGGCAAATGGATCACCTAACATCATGCCTCACAGAATTGGAAAAGCAACAGCAAAAAGATCCAAAAAACTCCAGGAGAAAGGAAATAATAAAGATATGAGCAGAAATAAATGAAATAGAAAATAAATAAAGTATACAGAAAATAAATGAAAGTAAAAGCTGGTTCTTTGAAAAGATAAACAAAATTGATACACTACTAACGAGACTTATTAAGAAAAAGAGAGAAAAGAACCCGGTGAATCAGATCTGCAATGAAGCAGGCAAAATAACAACAGACATAGAAGAAATAAAAAAACATTATTAGAGGATATTATGAACATCTGTATGCCGAAAAACAAGAAAACCTGGATGAGATGGACAAATTCCTGGACACATATAATCTACCTAGATTGAACCAGGAGAATATAGAAAGTCTGAATAGGTCCATAACAAGCCAGGAACCTCCCAACAAAGAAAAGCCCTGGCTCTGATGGATTCACCTCTGAATTCTACAAAACTTTCAAAGAAGAGTTAACTCCCATTCTGCTCAAGTTATTTCTAAAGATTCAAAAAGCTGAATCTCTCCCTAATTCATTCTATCAAGCCTCTATCACCCTTATCCTTAAAACAGATAAGGACAGGACAAGGAAGGAAAACTATAGACCAATATCCCTGATGAATATAGACGTGAAGATTCTCAACAAGATACTAGCAAATCATATACAACAACTTATGAAAAAGATTATACATCATGATCAGGTAGGCTTTATGCCAGGAATGCAAGGTTGGTTCAATATACACAAAACCATACATTTATTACAAAATAAATGTAATACACCATATTAATAGGAAGAAAGATAAAAACCATAAGGTCATATTGATTGATGCAGAAAAAGCATCTGATAAGGTACAACATCCCTTAATGATCAAGACTCTCAGCATAGAGGGGTCATTTCTCAACACAATAAAAGCTATCTATGAAAAACCCATAGCAAACCTCATCTTCAATGGAGAAAAGCTGAAAGCTTTTCCACTAAAAACGGGTACAAGACAAGGATGTCCACTTTCTCCATTCCTCTTCAATATAGTACTGGAAGTCCTGGCCATTGCAATCAGAAAAGAGGAAAAAATAAAAGGCATTCAAATAGGAAAAGAAAAGGTGAAACTCTCTCTATTTGCAGATGACATGATTGTATACATAGTAGACCCAATTGTTTTCATAAAAAAAATTCTGGAATTAATACATGAATACAGTAACGTTGCAGGATACAAAATTAATATCCAGTAATCTATAGCATTTCTATATAGGAACAACAGGCAGACTGAGATAGAACTGAAAAAAGTTGTTCCATTTACTATAGCCACAAAAAGTATAAGATACTTAGGGATAAATTTAACCAAAGAAGTTAAAGACCTCCACAAGGGAAACTATGAGAAGATAAAAAAAGAAATTGAAAATGACACAAAAAAGTGGAAGGACATCCCATGTTCCTGGATTGGAAGAATTAATATAATCAAAATGGCAATTCTACCCAAATTAATCTACCTATTTAATGTAATGGCAATCAAAGTATCAGACACATTCTTTTTTTTATGCATGATGTTTTTATTTCCTAGAGGGGCAAATAAACCTTTTTTTTCCACATTATTTATTATTATTATTATTATTATTATTATTATTATTATTATTATTTGTATATACTTTCAATCATATTGTTTGGCTTACAATGAGACCATTTCGATATGTGAACATTTCTCATATCTAGGAAAGACAATCATAAAGTTTGTCTGGAATCATAAGAAACCCTGTATTGCCAAAGTAGTTCTGCACAAGAAGAGTGGAGTGGGTAGCATCTCACTCCCTGACCCAAAAATATACTACAAAGCTGTGGTAATCAAAACAGCATGGTACTGGCACAGGAACAGACAGGTGGACCAATGGAACAGAATAGAGTCCCCAGAAATGAATGCTCAAACATACAGCCAGCTGATTTTTTTTTTTTTGGAGAGGTTTTTTGCTATAGGGTGCGTGTGCTCACCAGACAGACAGAGAGAGACATAGAGACAGAAAGCGAGAAATCACCCCCCAGGGGGGATCCAGGGGGGATGGTCACGCCGCAATCCCTTCTCCTCCATTCTCCTCTCGGGATCTTGGGCACACATGCACACGCGCCCGGCGTGAGTTGTAAGCCACCGGGTCCGAGACGCGAACTGCGGTCGACTACGTGGGAGTCCAGCGACATAGCCATTACGCTAACTGCTGGTTCCCAGCCAGCTGATTTTTGACAAGGGGTACCAGTCCATCCAGTGGGAAAAGGAAAAACTCTTCAGCAAATGGTGCTGGCAAAACTGGATCTCCACTTGCAGAAAGATGAATCTGAATCCCTACCTCTCACCTCTGACAAAAATAAAGTCAAGGTGGATCAAAGATCTAAATCTAAGACCTCAAACTATAAAACTTCTCCTGGAAAACACCGGGGAAAATCTGGGAGACATTGAGGTAGGGAAAGACTTCTTACATAAGACTCCCAATGCACAGTCGATAATCCCCAAAATAGACAAGCGGGATTACATCAGACTAAGAAGTTTCTTCATGGCAAAAGACACAGTGATTAGTGTGAATAGACAGCACTCAAAATGGGAAAATATTTTTGTAAACTCTGCATCAGATATGGGAGTCATAACCAGAATCCACAAGGAACTCAAGCAGCTGTTCTGGAAAAAGACAATCAATCCTATTAAAAGATGGAAGAATGAGTTGAAAAAAAAAAACACTCTAAAGATGACATACGAATAGCTAAAAGGCATATGAAAAAATGCTCAACATCCCTCATTGTAAGAGAAATGCAGATCAAAACAACAATGAGATATCATCTAACCCCTGTCTGTATGACTAAGATTAAATAAACAAAAAAATGATAAGTGCTGGCAGGGGTGTGGTGAAAAGGGAACTCTCTTACACTGCTGGTGGTAATGTAAATTGGTCCAACCACTGTGGAGAACAATTTGGAGATTCCTGAAAAATCTACAAATAGAGCTACCATATGATCCAGCAATCCCACTCCTTGGTATCTACCCGAAGGATAGAAGAATACTTAATCAAAAAAGTGCTTGCACATCGATGTTTATTGCAGTACTTTCACAATTGCTAAGTCATGGAAACAACCCAAATGCCCACGAACTGATGAATAGTTAGAAAAACTGTGGCACATATACTCAATGGAATACTATTCATCCATAAAAAAACAAAGCAAAACAAAACAAAATCCTGGCTTTTGAAAGGAAGTGGTTGAATATGGAAGACTTTCTGCTGAGTGAAGCAAGCCATACTATGAAGGAGAGGCATTGTATGTACCCACTGAATATACCGAGTGTCTGCACTCTATGACTGAAACTAATTGTCTAAAGGATATAGAAATGCTGTATATAGATGTAAATACCAGATACAGTGTGTGTGAAAGAGGAGGATCTGAGGAAGGATATTTGAGGGAGGGCCAGGGAGGCAAAGCATTACTGTCACAAAGAGGTGTGGTATTATCTGTTGAAGATATTTTGTAGTTTTATCAACAGTACTAAGGAGAAATATTCACCTGTTTAAATATCCATTTTGTATGACAAATAATAATGTGATTGATTGTATGGAAGAAAATGAAATGAAGAAAATAATAATAAAAGGAAAACAATTTAAAAAAAATTCTCATAAGAAAAGTGTTTTTAGATTCTGGATAACCCTAAGCCCAGTGAATAAGGAAGTCACATTACACATGGCTGACTATGGTTTGAATTCCAGTTCTAAAAGCTTGAAAAGTATGCTGGATGGAGTGGGCACCTGTGCCGCGCCAGGGCCGGCGGGCGCCTGTGCTGCGCTGGGGTCGGTGAGCGCGCGGGGGCTCTCCTCTGCTCCGCGTGCCGCGGCCCGGACCGCCCGGCCCCCGCTGCCTCTCTGGCACTGGGTGTGTCCCACGCTCGGCGCCAACGTGGGCCGGTGGCATGGACCAGACATGGTTGCCGTCCTTCCTTTCTCTGGCCGGGCAGGCGGGAGGGAGGTGGCACTGGTTCCCGGGCGTGTTCGTGCGCCCGGGGCTGGTGTGTGGCCGTTGGGCCTGCACGTGGCTGCCGGGCCTGTGTGTGGCCGCCGGGCCTGCGCATGGCCCCCCACCAGGCCTGCAGGTGGCCGCCGGGTCTGGGGGTGGCTGCCGGGCCTGCGCCTGTGCGTGGTCGCCGGGCCTGCACATGGCCGCCGGGCCTGCACGTGACCGCCGGTCCTGCGCCTGTGAGTGGCCTCTGGGCCTGTGCGTGGCTGCCGGGCCTGTGCGTGGATGCTGGGCCTGCGCCTGCGCGTGGCTCCTGGGCCTGCGTGTCGCCGCCAGGCCTGCGCATGGCCACTGGTCACGGGCGGCAGGCTGAAGCCGAAAACAAGGATTGAGAACTTGCAGCTGTGCCGCATCAACTGACAACCATCTCTGCTTACCAGAACCACTTTCCTGAAACTGTATTCCATAGAGACTCACCTACAATTGCAGAACTGCACGAGATCCACCCTTAATCCAACCCTGAATAGAATCTATGTTCCCTATTGTAAAAAACTTTATGAGCTGATAATCGAAAAAAAAAAAAAGTGAAAGAATTGGAAGGTATAATAGCAGG
Organism: Tupaia tana; assembly: GCA_026018925.1. Lineage (NCBI taxonomy): Eukaryota > Metazoa > Chordata > Mammalia > Scandentia > Tupaiidae > Tupaia > Tupaia tana. The sequence goes on from JAKSZU010000029.1 coordinate 3,287,511, forward strand.
GATGGCAACTGCAGATACTAGAGACAGTATGGGAGAGGTAATGGGAATGAGTAATAGAGGGCGGAAGGGAGGGATTCAGGGAACAAACATCACACTTAATAGACACAAAAAGTGAGAGGTGGTCTGTTGATGATAGTGTGTATGGTAATATCATTGTCTTGACTAATGTGCACTGTACGCATGCTGGGGAAAACCATGCTGTACACTGTAAAGACGTGCAATAAAAAAAAAAATATCAGCACTCTGGCAGGAGAAAGATCTGAAGATATGATAGCGGAAAGGATAAATGTAGATACCAGAGGCTGTAAGGGAGGGGAGTGGGTGGTAGGGAGTGGGTGGTAGAGAGTGGGCATGAGGGGCAAAGGGAGGAATCATTTAACACCAAAAAAAATGTAGAGTTTTCTGTTGAAAGCTATATATATATATATATATACATATATATATATATATATATATATATATGTATATTGTATACATCATAATGGGGATTTTATGCAAAATGTGAATTTGATTAATCTGAGAAAGTAAAAAAAAATAAAAATAAAAAAAGCAAAAAAATAGCGACATAAAGTAGAGAGAGAGGAAAATCATGTTGCAGAAGACAGCTTATAGAATGATCTATTTATATAAGTTTTAAAAAACATGCAAAGACAAACTATATTTTGTTTAGTTATAAGAATGGTTGCAAGCTATCAATAAAAGCAAGAAAATGAAAAAAAAAGTATGCTGGATGTATGTGAGTGCATGCCTCGAATCATGGCAGGATATAGAAATGGAGAAGGAACTGTGGCATGACCATGCACCATTGAGAGGTGCTTTCTCTTTCTCCTCTTTTTTTCTCTCTCTCTGTTGAACTCACACAATTAAAAAGAGAGAAAGAAAGAATTTTAAGACTCTTAAACTGTCCTATGTTTCATTCTTCGGACTATCTCAAAGTTGATACTTCTTGGGGTATCAAATCATTCCCCTGATTCTTCTAGGAGCTCCTACAACTCTTCAAGGAACTCTTGTCTTCTTCCTTGCAAGCCTACAGCTTATTAGTCATAAATACACAACATCAACAGATATATGGAAGGTTTATATATTTTTCCTTTGAGTAGAAAATTTAATTTTTCACTAATTAATTCATTCCCTTAGTCTTTTTAGTAAGATTATGCTTCTCCATCATTAGCTTTGCATTTTGTTGCTACCTCAGTTGGGAGAAGTGTATATCCCTACAATGGTTGACTTTTATTTTTTTGGAGAGGTTTTTTGCTATAGGGCGTGTGTGCTCACCAGACAGACATAGAGAGACAGAGACAGAAAGCGAGAAATCTCCCCCCAGGGGGGATGGTCACGCCGCAATCCTTTCTCCATTCTCCTCTCGGCATCTTGGGCACGCACGCACACATGCCCTACATGAGTTTTAAACCATGTAGGGACGCGAACCGCAGTCGACTACGTGGGAGTCCAACGACATAGCCATTACGCTAACTGCTGGTCCCCCCTACAATGGTTGACTTTGAGCTTGGGCACGTGACACATTTTGGTAGATAGAAAGTGGGCAGTTAGTCATATTTAGTGCTTAAAAAGAAGGTGTAGAAGGCACTGTAGGATATCTCCACTTTTCTTTATCTTCCTCTCTGAAGTTATCCCTTCTATTCAGAATTCAAGAACAAATTACGATATGAATAGTCCTTTGAACTGAATATTTTTGTCCCCTCGACAATTCTTATGTTCTAATTCCCAGTGAGAAGACTTCACCAATATAGACTTCAGTGTAATACAAAAGAATGATATTAAACCATAAATTATTAGGCTTCCTTATTATGCACCAATAGCTCACCAATACAATATCAGTGCAAACAGAACAAAATGCAGACTTTCAGAGAAGTCTGCTGCCTTTTATTTATCAGCATTTATCTTGATATTTGAAGACAACATTCCTGACTACGTGGATATTCATGCTTATTTCTGATAACTGTAAAAGAGAATACCTTTGGGGTTCCCTTCTAGGTAACTAGGAAAAGTTAACGGAACATAAATATTTTGCAGTAATAAATTGTGATCCTGAATCACAAGTGTCTATTCTATAGGCTATGCTGAGAAGACACTGAAGCTCTTCATATGAGTCATCCTTTGACCATGAAGATGGAAGAAAGTTTAGAGGATAAAAGGAACAAAGAAACTGACTTTAGTATAAATACACAAATTGTTTATTTACCTCCATTTTAATGTTTATCACTTTTTTTCTATAGGGCACATGAACTCACTAGAGATGAGAGAGAGAGAGACAGACAGACTACAGATGAAGGGGTTTAGCATGAGTGTAACCGCAGTGTACATTACTGAAGCTGCTGCACTTGAGTGTAAGCTGTGAGTAGCACCAGCACCAAGGTTCACACCCATGCTTGTACAATGTAATAAGAACATGACTGAGAGGTGAGACAGGTGGAAAATGCTTTATACTTCCCCTGAGCACATGATATTCTTTGTATACAGGAAACTATGTTAAAATAAGGATAAAGAATACCAGAAAAAGTTCCACCACCCATCAGACCCATTGCAAAAATACATTTCCATGTCATTAAGAAGGGTATCAGAACAGGCAAGGTGGATCACCTGATTAAGTTCATGGAAAAAGTGGGAGATTTCCAAATTTGTACAGAAAGACAACTGTGATGCCATTAAGCAATGTAACAAGGAATTCAGGATACTCATGATCCAGGTTGTAAGGACTAGCAACACACAGAGCTGGGGGTTCATGATAGTGTAGTGCAAGGGGTGACAAATGACCATGTACTGATCATAGGCCATCATAGTCAGCAGAAAGATGTCCAACCCTGCAGAAAATAGGAAAAAGTTCATCTGGGTGATGCAGCCTGCATAGGTTATGACCTTGCTATGTGTCTGGTTGTTCACCCAGATTGTTGAAACAGTGATGGAGGAGAAACAGATGTCATGAAAAGACACATTGAAAGGAATAAGTACATGGGTGTGTGCAAATCGGAGTCTGAAATGATGGCCAGGATGATGAGCAGGTTTCCACACATGATGATCAGGTACATGGAGAGGAAAAACCTAAATATGAGGGGCTGCAATTCTGGTTCCTCTGAAAGCCCCAGAAGAAGTAATTCTGAAATTTGCATATCATTTTCTGGTTCTATGAGGTTGATGTAACTACCAAAAAAGAGAAAATGGATTTGATGTACACATACATCACCTACCTGTCACAGATGCTATCATTTGCATTTTGCACTGCTCAGGAACTTAATTTACTTATTTTCTGTGTGGCTCTGACCCCTTTATGTCTTCTCTGATTAGAAATTCCTGTCTTAGTCTTTTTTTCAAGGACATGTACTCTATGGTTTTAATTTTTAAAAAATCATGTATTTGAGAAATACAAATTAATTTTTGACATGGTCTAGGCACTATTTAGACAAGGAGTAAACAGAGCTAAAAAAACAAAGTGGGTGAATATGGAAGATTTACTACTATACACATCACGCCAGACTATGAAAGAGAGGTAATGTATTTCCCTACTCAATATTTACCAAAAACCTGCACTCCATGGCAAAAACTGAAAGATTGGAAGGTATAAAGGCATGTAGAGCAACCATGAATACTAAAGACAGTGTGGGAGGATCGTGGGAAATAGGGCATGGTGGGAGGGGAGGAATCAAAGAGAACAAGAAAGAAACAAAGCATTTAACAGACATAAAAATGGAAAATTATCTGTTGATGATAATGTGTTTGATAAAATCTTTGACTAGACTGATACACAATGTATTCATCATGAAAAAATTCATCTGGTATGCTGTAATGATACACAATTTTGGGACCAGCAGTTGGCATAATGGCTATTTTGCTGGACTCCCATTTAGTTGATCACAGTTCAAGTCCCAGGCCTGGTGGCTTAAACTTATGCTTGGCGTATACGTGTAAGCCCAAGATCCCGAGAGGAGAATGGAGGAGAAGGGATTGTGAAGTGGCCATCCCCCCGGGGGGGTGGTTTCTCACTTTTTGTCTTTCTGTTTCAATCTTTCTGGCAAGCGCACACACCTGTAGCAAAAAACATCTCAAAAAGAAAAAAATGATGCACAATGATTGAATGTAAAAAAAAAATAATTAAGTAAAAAACAAAAACAGACAGACTGTCCCTTGCTCTGCAGGAGAGCTCTAGTTCCATCTCTAGGCCTGTGGCCAGTAAGGGACATTGAAGAAGGGCCACCACAGCCCCATACCTCACTTCCAGGCTCCCCAGACCAGGACCCAACCTCCTAGACAGACTGGTCCTTGCTCTGCAGGAGAGCTCCAGTTCCATCTCTAGGCTCCTGGCCAGTAAGGAACATTGAGGCAGGGGCACAACTGTCCCTCACCCCACTTCTAGGCTCCCAAGACCAAGACCCAACCCCTTAGACAGGTAGGCAGGTTTTTAATTTTTTAATTTTTTCTTTTTGTTTTGTTAATACTCATCTCTAGGTCCCTGGCAAAATATTTATTCTCCTCTGAACTCTTTTATTTCCTCTTATATTATCTCCACTTCCTCATCCTCCACCCTGTCAGAGGGACTAGACAGGTCTAGAATCACGGTTCTGAAATTCCCTGGTATTGTAAGTTTCCCTGTTCCTCCCTGTACTGAACAACCTGTGAATAAGAGATACTGCATTTCAGACACTTGAATAGAGTATACTTCTTGAGACCACATTGTTAAAAACAACAGAAGAGAGAATTACACACACATCAATTCACAGCAAATGGGAAATACACTTGCTCCTAGTTTAAGAACCATTCTCCTAAGAGGTATTCAAAAGGGAATACATATTCCAATGGCTAGAAGTAGAAGAACCTGAGGTGTGAATAAACCAGGAAATATGTCTACATCAAAAGAACAGAATAACTCCCCTCTATCTCTCCTAAAAACTGTGGACATTACCAAAATGTCAGAGAAAAAATTTAGAACACTCATGGTGAACAAATTCTATGAGTTGAAACAGAAAAGAGACAACAAATAACAGGAGATTAGGAAGTCTTTCTATGATATGAAAAAAAGACACTGTGATTAGTGTGAATAGACAGTCCTCAAAATGAAAATATTTTTGTAAACTGTGCATCAGATAAGGGACTGATAACCAGAATTCACAAGGAACTCAAGCAGCTGTTCCAGAAAAAGACAATCAATCCTATTAAAAGATGGGAGAATGAGTTGAAAAAGCCACTCTCTAAAGATAACATACGAAAAGCTAAAAGGCATATGAAAAAATGCTCAACATTCCTCATTGTAAGAGAAATGCACATCAAAACAAAAATGAGATATCACTTAACCCCTGTCAGAATGTCTAAGATTGAAAAAACAAAAATTGACAAGTGCTGGCAGGGATGTGGTGAAAACGGAATTCTCTTACACTGCTGGTGGGAATGTAAATTGGTCCAACCACTGTGGAGAACAATTTGGAGATTCCTCAAAAATTACAGGTATAACTACCATATTATCCAGCAATCCCACTCCTTGGTATCTACCCAAAGGACAGAAGAATACTTAATCAAAAAAGTGCTTGCACATCGATGTTTATTGTGGCACTTTCACAATTGCTAAGTCATGGAAACAAACCAAATGCCCACAAACTGATGAATGGATAGAAAAACCGTGGCATATATACTCAATGGAATACTATTCATCCCCCCTAAAAATACCCTGGCTTTCGACAGGAAGTGGATGAATATGGAAGACTTACTGCTGAGTGAAGCAAGCCATGCTATGAAGGAGAGGCATTGTATGTCCCCACTTAATATATACCGAGTGTCTGCACTCTATGACTGAAACTAATTGACTAAAGGATATAGAAACACAGTATATAGATGTAAATACCAGATATAGTGTGTGTGAAAGAGGAGGGTCTGAGGAAGGACATTCGGGGGAGGGACAGGGAGGCAAAGCATTAGTGGCACAAAGAGGAGAGGTATTATCTGTTGAAGATATTTTGTAGCTTTATCAACAGTACTAGGGAGAAATGTTCACCTGTTGAAATATCCATTTGGTAAGATAAATAATAATGTGATTGATTGTATGGAAGAAAATGAAATGAAAAAAAATTTAAAATAAAGGGAAAGAAAAAAGAAGAAGTAGACACTCTGAGAAAGAATCAGTTGGAACTATTAGAGATGAAGTTTGTAATACAGGAAGTCAAAAACTCTCTTGAAAGTAATGAAAGTCAATTATACCATGCTGAAGATCGAATCTCTGATGTAGAAGATAAACCTCTGACCTACAATAAAATACCAAAAAGATAGAGAAAATAACCAAAAATAAAGGAGAATAATATTCGAGACATACTAGGTTCAATTAGATGCCCAAACATCTAAAAAATTGGCATCCCACAAGGTGAAAAAACTAGTAAAGGCATGAAAAATCTATTCCATGAAATCCTGAAAGAAAATTTCCCAAGTCTAGAGAGGCACTCAAGTATCCAAATCGAAGAAATACAAAGGACCCCAAATAGAATCAACCCAAGAAGATCTTTCCCAAGGCACATCTCAGCAAGATTCTCCAAGACCTCTGATAAAGACATGATACTAAAATTGGCAAGAGAGAAACGACAAGTGACTTTCAAAGGTCATCCCATCAGGCTAACACCGAACCTCTCAATGGAAACAATGCAAGCAAGGAAAGAATGGGAAGATGTTATGAAAGTTTTGAGAGAAGCAATTTCAATCAAGATTACTCCTTCATATGGGAAAATATATTAATATCTTCTCAGACAAACAATACCTCAAAGAATTTGCCAACACCAGACCAGCTCTTCAAGAAACGCTGAAGAAGGAACTGTTCCAGGAAATCTAAAGAATGAACAGCCAGAAATAAAGGAATAAAAGGCAACCATGACAATGGCCAATTTAAACATCAGGAAAAATCCAGAAATATCAATAATAACATTGAATGTGAATGGATTAAATTCTCCTATAAAGAGACACGGACTGGCTGAATGGGTGAAAATCAGAAACCCTGTTACCTGTTGCCTACAGGAAACCCACATCATTGGTAAAGATATACATAGACTAAAAGTGAAGGGCTTTTTTTGTTCTCATTTTCCATGCAAATGAGAACAAAAAAAAAGAGCTGAGTCACGATTCTAATTACTGACAAAGAAGGCTTTAAAACAAAAACTGTTTGACGAGAAAAAGAAGGACACTCTATTGTACTAAAAGCGTCAACCAGTCAAGAAGATATAACGCTTATAAATATCTCTGCACATAAAAGAGGAGAACACAAATACCTAAAGGAAAGACTGTTAGATCAAAAAGGAGACATAGACTACAACACACAAATAGTCAGTGACCTCAACACTCCACTATCCACTCTGGATAGATTATCGAAACAAAAAATAGGTAAAGAGATAAAGGATCTAAATGATACCATAAATCAAATGGACTTAACAGACATCTATAGAACTTTCCATCCAAAAACCACAAGATAAACTTTATTCTCACCTCCACATGGAATGTTTTCGAAGATTGACCACATGATAAGACACAAGGCAAACCTCTACAGATTCAAAGGCATAGAAACTATATCCAGCAACAATTCTGACCATGATGGAATTAGACTTGATTTGAATTTCAAGAGAAACTCTCAAAAATACACAAATACATGGAAACTAAATAACCTACTCCTGAGTGACTTCACAACATCTAAAGAAATAAAGATTGAGATCAAAATATTCATGGAAGCCAATGACAATTAGGACATGAGTTTCCATAATCCCTGGGGCATTGCTAAAGCAGTCATAAGAGGGAAGTTCAAAGCAATTAGTGCACATAAGAAGAACATGGAAAGAAGGCAAATGGATCTCTTAACATCATGTCCCAGAGAATTAGAAATGCAACAGCAAAAAAATCCAAAAAACTCAAGGAGAAAGGAAGTAATAAAGATACAAGCAGAAATAAATGAAATAGAAAATAAACTATACAGAAAATAAATAAAAGTAAAAGCTGGTTTTTTGAAAAGATAAACAAAATTGATACACCTCTAGTGAGACTTATTAAGAAGAAGAGACAAAGGAACCAGGTAAATCAAATCCACAATGAAGCAGGCAATATAACCACGGACATAGTAGAAATACAAAACATCATTAGAGGATACTATGAAAAACTATATGCCAAGAAACAAGAAAACCTGGATGAGATGGACAAATTCCTGGATATATATAATCTATGAAGGTTGAGCCAGGAAGATGTGGAAAGTCTGAATAGACCCATAACAAGTCAGGAGATTAAATCAGTAATAAACAACCTCCCAACAAAGTAAAGCCCTTGTCCTGATGGCTTCACCTCTGAAGTCTATAAAATTTTCAAAGAGTTAACCCCGTTATTGCTCAAGTCATTTCTAAAGATCCAAAAGTGTGAAACTCTCTCTAATTCATTCATGAGGCCTCCATCACCCTTATCCTTAAAACAGATAAGAACAAGACAAGGAAGAAAAACTATAGACCAATATCTCTGATGAATATAGATGCAAAGATTGTCAACAAGATACCAGCAAATTGTATCCAACAACTTATAAAAAGATTATACATCATGATCAGGTAGGCTTTTTTTCCAGGAATGCAAACTTGGTTCAACATACACAAAACCATAAATGTAATAAACCATATTAACAGAAAGAAAGATAAAACCATATACTGATTGATGCAGAAAGATCATTTGATAAGATACAACATCACTTCATGATTAAGACTCTCAGCAATATTGACAAAGAAGGGTCATTTGTCAACACAATAAAAGCTATCTATGCAAAACCCACAGAAAACGTCATCCTTAATGGAGAAAAGCTGAAAGCTTTTCCACTAAAAACAGGTACAAGACAAGGATGCTCACTTTCTCCACTCCTTTTCAATATAGTACTGAAAGTCATCACCATTGCATTCAGAAAAGAGAATAAAATAAAAGGCATTCAAATAGGAAAAGAATAGGGGAAACATTATTTGCAGATGACATGATTGTCTACATAGAAGACCCAATGGTATCCATGAAAAAATTCCTGGAAGTAATACATGAATAGAGTAAATTTGCAGGATAGAAAATTAACATCCAGAAATCTATAGCATTGCTATATACGAACAACAGGTAGACCGAGATACAACTGAAAAAAGTAATTCCATGTACAATAGCCACAAAAAGTATAAGATACTTGGGAATAAATTTAACCAAAGAAGTTAAAGACCTCCACAAGGAAAACTACAAGAAGCTAAAAAAAAAAAGAAAGAAATTGAAAATGACACAAAAAAGTAGAAGGACATCCCATGTTCCTGGATTGGAAGAATTTATATAGTGAAAGTAACAATCATACCCAAATTAACCTACATATTTAATGCAATCCCAATCAAAGTACCAGACACATTCTTCACAGATCTAGAAAAGACAATCATAAAATTTGTCTGGAATCATAAAAGACCCCATATTGCCAAAGCAGTCCTGGACAAGAAGATTGGAGTGGGTGACATCTCACTCCCTGACCCAAAAAATACTACAAAGCTATAACAATCAAAACAGTATTGTACTGGCACAAAAAAGACAGGTGGACTAATGGAACAGAATAGAGTCCACAGAAATAAATCCCCAAACATACAGCCAACTGATTTTTTTTTTTTTTGGAGAGGTTTTTGCTATAGGGCGTGTGCGCTCACCAGACAGACAGAGAGACAGAGAGACAGAAAGCAAGAAATCACCCCCTAGGGGGGATGGCCATGCCACAATCCCCTCTCCTCCATTCTTCTCTCGGGATCTTGGGCACGCATGCACACGCGCCAGGCGTGAGTTTAAGCCACCGGGTCCGGGACTCAAACTGTGGTCGACTACGTGGGAGTCCAGTGACATAGCCATTATGCTAACTGCCGGTCCCCAGCCAACTGATTTTTGACAGTGGGTACCAGTCAATCCAGTGGGAAAAGGAAAACCTCTTCAGCAAATAGTGCTGGAAAAACTGGATTTCCACCTGAAGAAAGATGAATCTGAACCCCTACCTCTCACCTTTGACAGAAATCAACTCAAGGTGGATCAAAGGTCTAAAGCTAAGACCTCCAACTATAAAATTGCTCCTGGGGAAACTCTGGGAGACACTGGGTTAGGCAAAGTCTTAAATAAGACTCCCAAAGCACAGTCCATAATCCCCAAAATAGACAAGTGGGATTACATCAGACTAAGAAGTTTCTGCATGGCAGAAATTTGGCAGTAATTAGTTTGAATAGACAGTCCTCAGAATGGGAAAATATTTTTATAAACTATGCATCAGATAAGGGACTGATAACCAGAATACACAAGGAACTCAAGCAATTGTTCCAAAAAAGGATGATCAACCCTATTAAAAGATGGGAGAATGAATTGAAGAAACCACAGTCTAAGAATGACATTTGTATAGCCCAAAGGCATATGAAAAAATGCTCAATATCCCTCATTGTAAGGGAAGTGTAGATCACAATAACATTGAGATACCACCTAACCCCACTCAGAAGGACTAAGATTTTAAAAAAAAGAAAAAAGAAAGAAAGACAAGTGCTGGCGGAGTATGGTGAAAGGGAAACTCTCTTACATGCTGGTGGGAATGTAAATTGGTCCAGCCACTGTGGAGAACAATTTGGAGATTCCTCAAAAATCTACAAATAGAACTACTGTATGATCCAGCCATCCCACTCCTTTGTATCTACCCAAATGACAGAAGAATTCTTTGTTGGAAAAGTGCTTGCACATCAATGTTTATTACGGCACAATTCAGAATTGCTAAGACATGTAGCCAACCTAAATGCCCACAAGCAGAACAATGGATTGAAAAACTGTGGCACATTTATTCTATGGAATAATATTCTGCCTTAAAAAACAAGACCATGGCTTTTGACAGAAAGTGGATGAATATGGAAAATTTACCTCTGAGTGAAGCAAGCCAGGCTATGAATGAGTGACATTGTATGTCCCCACTTAATATGTACCAAGTTTCCACACTCTATGACAGAAACTGATTAACTAAAGGATATAGAAACACAGGAAATGCATGTGAATACCTGATATAGTGTGTGTGAAAGAGGAGAGTCTTAGGAAGGACATTTAAAAAGAAAATAGAGGGGCAAAGCATTACTGGAACGAAGAAATGTCATATTATCTGTTGAAGATAATTTTATAATTTTATCAACTAGACAAGGGAGAAATGTTCAGAAGTGAGAATATTCACTTTGTAAGCTAGATAATGTGATTGAATGTATAAAAGAAAATGAAATTAAATAAATAAATAAATATTAAAAAAACAAAGTCCCTACAGCAAAATTCAGACAAAGAACTGAATGTATAAAAGAAACTAAAATAAAATAAAAAATAAAATTTTACAATTTTCTCAAATGGTAACAAATCCTATGACTATAAACAAAGAAGGTATAGGACCATCAGGCGGTGTGGTAGTTAAGGTGCTAGATTCCTATATGGTTGCCTGTGGTTCAAGTCCTGAATCTGGTGACTTTCTCTCTCTCTCTCTCTCTCTCTCTCTCTCTCTCTCTCTCTCTCTCTCTCTCTCTCTCTCTTTTTCTCTCCCATATATGTACCCTGTTGCACATTTCAAAAAATTATGAGGGGCCAGCAGATAGCATAGTGGTTACATCACTGAACTCCCACATTACCAACTACAGTTTGAGTCCCAGACCTATTGGCTTCAAACTAATGCCAGGCATGTGTGCATGTATGCCCAAAATCTCAACAGGAGAATGGAAGAGGAGGGATTATGGTGTGGCCAATCTCCCCGGAGCATGATTCCTTATTTTTCCTCTCACCTTCTCTGTCACTCTCTCTGGCTAGCACACATGCGCTTTAACAAAAACCTCTAAAAGATAATGATGATAAATAAAATTAAAATAAATAATTCTTTAATAAAAGAGAGAAAGAATGTAAAAGAGAAAGAAAGGATGGTTTTTATTTATTTATTTTTATTTTCTTACTGGGATTTTAGGCAAGACCAGCAGACAAGCTGATGACTGAACAGAGACCATACAATGACAGAGCAGAAGTCACAGCATTACCTGAGGAGTGTGTGAGATAGAAGGAACAGCCAAGGAAAAGACCCTGAGAGATTTGCAGCTTTCAGATCTTCAAGGTGAATAAAAAAGTCAATATGGGAATGAGCAAGAAGAGCATGAGGAGAAATGGAGTGAGAGAGCAGTGATGAACAAAAAGGTCTGTTTTTGAAACTCAAAAGCACAAGGATGCTCTCTGTATGGATGTTGTTGCATCTGAACTTTATAAACTTGTCTGCAGAGGTGTTCCATGAATAGAAATGCAACAGTCTGTATTTTCTTGTGTTGTCTTGCATTCTGGTCTTTACATTATGAGTCACCTTTAGGAAAAGATGAGCCTGAGTCCCATTACTGAAAGAAGGTCTTGTTTAAATGCCTGAACACACACACACACATGCACACACACAATGACTTAAAAACACACAGACATGCAGCACATGCAAAAATACACACATAGTGTATATAGACATGCATCTCACTATGGGACATTGGGGCCATCCTTTTTTTTTAAGTTTTTTTGGCATAGGTCATGTGTGTTTACTAGAGAGAGACAGAGAATGGAAAGAAGCAAAGTGAAAATTACCCCTGTGGGAATGGTCATGCTGCAATCCCTTTTCATCCATTATTCTCCTGGGATTTTGGGCACCTACCCCCACAATACACACACACATCTGGCATGTTTTTCAAGCTGCTGGGTACAGGACTTAAACCAAAGTTGGCCATGTGGGCCAACCCTTAATCATCATGCCACCTGCTGGCCACCTGGGGTATTTTAATACCATGCTCTTCTCACCCCTTGTCCCAGCATTACAAAGGAATAATACCAGGCAACTTGTCACTATCATGTTATCTTCCCCTGAAAAAAACATAGAAATCAAACCTCAAATTCTGGTTTGTAAATCTCCATTTGTATGTTATTTTGAGGCTGCACTTTGATGAGCCCTTTTCTGAATTATGTTTCAAGAAATAAATAAACAAATCTGTCTAGTTAACAGGGAGAGTGATTAATTGAAGAGGAGATGGGGAAAAGACCTTGTAGACTGAGGTAGTCCTGAGAGACAGTAAGTGAGAATAAGCTTTCTTAGTTTTGGAGACATTTGAACTTCTGTTATACTCTTTCATGCCCAGTAAAAATAATAAAAGTCAATTATCATTTTTCTAAGCAAGAAAAGTAGTGGTATCTCTTTGGTGTAAAGATACTGAAGAGATGGGACCAGCAGTTAGCATAATGGCTATGTCGCTGGACTCCCACATAGTCAACCACGGTTCACGTCCCTGACCTGGTGGCTTGAGACTCACGCTGGGCACGTGTGCGTGCGTGCCCAAGATCCCAAGAGGAGAATGGAGGAGAAGGGATTGTGGCATGGCCATCCCCCGGGAGGTGATTTCTCGCTATCTCTCTGTCTCTCTCTGTCTGTCTGGTGAGCGCATGTGCCCTATAGCAAAAACCTCTTCAAAAAAAAAAAAAAAAAAAAAAAAAAAAAAAAGAAGATACTGAAGAGATTGAGAGTCTCAGTAGAAAAAAGAATGGGCAAATGGAATAATGCAACTATTCACTAAGGAAATATACAAAGAACAGCACAATTTGAATATGTTTTGTTTATTTAATTTTGCTATAGGACATGTGCACTTGCCAGAGAGAGTGAGAGAAAGCATTCTCAGAGGGGTGGGTGAGGGGAAGAGGGAATCATGGTGCAATCCTATCTCCATTCTTAGGATTTTGGACATGCACACACATGTGCCCAGAATGTTTTTCAAGTAGCTGGCTCTAAGACTCAAACTGTGAAGTTGGCATGTAGGAGTCTTTACCACCTTGCCACTGGCTGGCTCTGGACTGTTTTATATGAAACAGTAAATGACTATTTTTTCTGTATCTGTTTCAAATTTGTCTGTCCGAGAAAGGCCTATTTCTCACCTTTTTTATTGTAATTTTTGTTTGTTATTCTTAGCCTTTTTTTTATCTCTTTTTTAAACAAATCTAGTAGGTTTATCCTATTCTTACTTCTATTGTATCTTCATTTACTATACAAAGATTTCTGCAGGCTGTAGTCTATAAAATCCTTCACATATCATGATAATTCTGCCCTTTTTCATTGAATAAAATTCTGCACATGATAAAAGATTCTTGGAGTGGTTAAAGTTCTGGACTCCCATATGGCTCACTGTGATTCAAGCTCCTGGACCTAGCAGCTTTTTTTCTCTTCTCTGTCTCACTTTATGTGTGCACATGCCCTGCAGCAAACTGAAATAATAATAATGATAAATAAAGTATAATATACAATTCTTTTTATTTTAAATAATTATTTATTATTTTAATTTGATAAGAGAGGGACAGAGTGAGATAGAGAGAGAAAGTGAGAAAGGAAGCCACCAGGTCCAGAACTCAAACCTTGGTTGGCCATGTGGAAGTCCAGAGTCCTTAACCACCATGCCATCTTCTGGCCCCATAAAATTCTTTAAAGAAAGGAAAAAAAATTCTGTGCATGATTTGTTCCTGAGTGTACTACAAGATACACACTTATTTCATTGCACTCTGTCTTTGCCATTATGGTGCAAGATCTAAATAACAGAGACTTCACATGCTTTGTTTTCACAAAGGTTTATGAATATATGCACATTATATGGAAAAGCTAAAACAAGGAGAATGTTTTGAAATAAAATAATTGGAGGTGAACACAACCAGTTTAAATATATATATTTTTCTTTTGCAATAAGGTGCATGCAGTTACCAGAGAGGAACAAAGACAGAGAGAGGGAAAGTGAGAAATCATTCCAAAGTGTTGACCACTCTGCTATTCCACAATCCCTTCTCCTTCATTCTCTTGTCAGGATTTTAGGTATTCATACATGCCTAATGCAAGTTTAAACTGCCAGTTCTGGTATTTGAAATGCAGTGACCCATGCAGAAGTCTCGTGTTTTAAACACCATGCAAAATGCTAGCCCCAAATAAAATGATTTAGAAACAACAGTATTAAACATGCAACTTAAAAGCTTTCAAACATTCTTCCCACAAGACTTTGATACTTATGTTAAAAAACTAAATATAAAATAAAATTTATAAATAGTTTAAATTCCTATGTGTTTAAGGAATGCAGCAAAAAATACAAGAATAAATTCCTTCAGACCCACAATACTAAAGAAAAGACATAGCACAGGAAATTTGCAATAGAACTTCAATATCTAACACAAAAACATATATAGCCTCATGAGTTAAAAAGTAATCATGAAGTATAGGTTGTTAGCATACCACTTTCCATCTATTAAATGCAATTTTAATTTCATCTAAATACTTATCGAGAGAGAGAATAAAATGTACAGTTTATGAACTGCTTTTGTAAGGCAGTATTTGAAAGATAAGTGTAGTTATCTCTCAACAATGAAGAAACATACTGAGTTCTGGACACCAGGCAGCTGGAGGCCACAGGCCCAGCCTCTCCGGCACTTTGGCAACCCCACCCTTCCTTCTCCTTGGACCCCAGGTTGGTTGTATGCGACTTTAAGACAAACCCACACCCCACCCCACCCACAAACTGTATTGAGCTGGCCATCAGTTCTGGACACCAGGCAGCCTGACTTGTCACTCATCCTCTGGGCCTTCCCCGCTTGCCTTTCAACTCTCTGAACTTTAGTGATTTAAATAGCGCATGGCACATGCTGCGTGATTTCCTTTTTTGTTTTGTTTTTCTTTGCTCTTGAGGTGTTCATTATTAGGTCAGCTGGGGGCTCACCACTCCTGAGAAACAAGGAGGACCTTGGGCCATCCAGGACCAGTGGCAACAGTTAATGGTAACTGTGAGCAACAGGTAGGCCAACCATAAGAGAAACATTAATTTTTTAATTCTGTACAACTCTTTTTTTTTTTTTTTGGAGAGGTTTTTGCTATAGAGCGCGTGCGCTCGCCAGACAGACAGAGAGAGACAGAGAGACAGAAAGCGAGAAATCACCCCCCAAAGGGGATGGCCATGCCGCAATCACTTCTCCTCCATTCTCCTCTTGGGATCCTGGGCACGCACACACACGCACCCAGCGTGAATTTAAGCCACTGGGTCTGGAACTCGAACCACGGTCGACTACGTGGGAGTCCAGCGACATAGCCATTACGCTAACTGCTGGTCCCATAATCCTGTACAACTCTTAACACTCAGAGATACCTTAAATAAATTAGGAAGAATCATATAGATTACCTGATGACTAGGAACAATCTCAGAGGCTCAAGAAATATGAGCAACCAACAAAAGGTTTCTTCCTCATGGGAAATCCTCAAGCCCACATCACCCACAGTCAGTAAAATGGACATCGTGGACATGTCCAATAAGGAATTAAAAATATTTGTAGTGACCAAATTAACTGAGATGGAAGAGAAAAGAGACAAGGAGCTCCAGGAGATGAGGAAGTCCTTTCATGAGTTGAAAGAAGAAATTGATACCTTAAACAAGAACCAGATGGAACTTCTAGGGCTGAAGAATGTGATATAGGAAATCAATACCTCCCTTGA
Source organism: Tupaia tana (assembly GCA_026018925.1). NCBI lineage: Eukaryota > Metazoa > Chordata > Mammalia > Scandentia > Tupaiidae > Tupaia > Tupaia tana. Next base: position 3,304,033 of record JAKSZU010000029.1, read on the forward strand.
AAGTATTAAAAGAAGGTTAGACCAGGCAGAAGATCGAATCTCTAATGTAGAAGACAAAACATCTGACATACAAAAAAGTATCAAGTAGATTGAGAAAACAACCATGATAAATGAGGATAATATATGTGAAATACTGGATACCATCAAGTGCCCCAACATCCAGTTAATTGGTATTCCAGAAGAGGAAGAAAATAATAAGGGCCTAGATAATTTATTCCATGAAATCCTGGAAGAAAACTTTCCAAACCTAGAAAGGCATTCAAATATCCAGACCCAAGAAATACATAGGACCCCAAGTAGAATCAACCCAAAATGATCCTCTCCATGGCACATCATAGCCAGAATGGCAAAAAACAACAGACAAAGACAAGATACTAAAGTTGGCAAGAGGGAAACATCAAGTTACTTACAAAGGTCACCCTATCAGGCTAACATCGGATCTCTCAGCAGAAACAATGGAGGCAAGGAAAGAATGGGGAAGCATAGTCAAAGTGTTGAGTGAAAAACAATTTCAACCAAGAATATTATACCCAGCAAAATTATCTTTCATATGGGAAAAAAATATAAAACATTTTTGAATAAACAAAATTTGAAAGAATTTACCAACTCCAGGCCAGCTCTTCAAGAGATCCTGAAGGGAGTACTATACCAGGAAAACTAAGAAATCAGACAGACAGTTATACGAGAACAAAAAGCAAACAAGACAAGGGCTCACTTAACAATAGGATCAGGTACAGAAATATCTATAATTACATTGAATGTCAATGGATTAAATTCTCCAATTAAGAGACATAGACTGGCTGAATGGATAAAAAAACAGAAACCCTCTATCTGTTGCCTACAAGAAACTCACCTTATGGATAAAGACATACATAGACTAAAAGTAAAAGACTGGATAAAGATATTCCATGCAAATGGAAATCAAAAAAGGGCTGGAGTCCATAGTAATCTCAGACAAAATAGATTTCAAGAAAAAGACTGTAAGAAGAGACAAAGAAGGGCATTATATAATAGTAAATGGGGTAATCCAACAATAAGACATAATCCTTATAAATATCTAAGCACCCAACTCAGGTGCACCTAAATATGTGAAGGAAAGACTGCTGGAGCTAAAAGAGATAGGGAGAAATACTATAATTGTTGGAGATCTCAACACCCCATTATCTACTTTAGACAGGTCATCTAGACAGAAAATAGAGAGATGCAGGACTTAAACGATACTATAAATCAAATGTGCTTGACAGATATCTATAGAACTTTCCATCCTACATCCATCACATACACATTTTTCTCACCTCGGCATGGAACCTTTTCAAAAATTGATCATATGTTAGGACATAAATCAAGCCTTTACAGATTCAAAGGCATAGAAACTGTATCCAGCATTTTCTCTGATCATGATGGAATTAAACTCAAGATTAATTTCAAGAAACAACCCCGAAAATACACAAACACATGGAAACTGAACAACCCACCTCTGAATGACTTCTTCACTACTGAAGAAATTAAGGCTGAAATAAAAAAATGTATGGAAACAAATGATAATGAGTACACAAGTGTCCAGAATCTATGGGACACAGCAAAAGCAGTCATAAGAGGGAAATTCATAGCAATTAGTGCGCATAAGAAAAGGATGGAAAGATGGCAAATAGATAACCTAACATCATGCCTCAGGGAATTAGAAAAACAACAACAAACAAACCCCAAAAAATGCCAGGTGAAAAGAAATAATAAAGGTTCAAGCAGAAATAAATGAAATAGAAAATAAATGAACCATACAGAAAATAAATGAAAGCAAAAGCTGGTTCTTTGAAAAGATTAACAAGATCGACACACCATTGGCTAGACTGATCAAGAAGAAGAAAGAAAGAAACCAGATTAATCAAATATGTGATGAAACAGGCAATATTACAACAGATGTAACAGAAATTCAAAACATCATTAGAGGATACTTTGAGTGACTATATGCCAACAAACAAGATAACTTGGAGGAGATGGACAAATTCCTGGATGCATATAATCTACCAAGATTGAATCAGGAGGACACAGACAACCTGAATAGACCCATAACAATCCAGAAGATTGAATCAGTAATAAATAACCTCCCAACAAAGAAAAGCCCAGGACCAGATGGCTTCACTTGTGAATTCTACAAAACTTTTAAGGAAGAGTTAACCCCTATCCTACTAAAATTATTTCTAAAGATTCAAAAGGAATGAAACCTTCCAAATTCATTTTATGAAGCCTCCATCATCTTCATCCTCAAAACATATAAGGACATGACATGAAAACTACAAACCAATATCATTGATGAATATACATGCAAAAATTCTCAGCAAGATACTCACAAATCGTATCCAACAACATATAACAAAGATCATTCATCATGACCAGGTAGACTTTATACCAGGGATGAAAAGGTGGTTCAATATACTCAAGACCATAAATGTAATAAACCACATTAACAGAAAGAAAGATAAAAACTATATGATCATTTCAATTGATGCAGAGAAAGCATTTGATAAAATACAACATCCTTTTATAATTAAGATCCTCAGTAAGATTGGTATAGAAGGGTCATTTCTCAACACAATAAAAGCCATCTATGAAAAACCTACAGTTAACATTATACTGAATGGGGAAAAGCTGAAAGCTTTTCCACTAAAAATGGGTACTAGGCAAGGCTGCCCACTTTCTCCACTGCTCTTTAATATAGTACTGAAAGTCTTAGCTAATGCAATCAGAGAAGAGAACAATATAAAAGTCATTCAAATAGGTAAAGAAGAATTGAAAATATCTTTATTCGCAGATGACATGATGGTATACTTAGAAGACCCAAAGGTATCCATGAAAAAACTTCTTGAAGTAATAAGTGAATACAGTAAAGTGGCAGGATACAAAGTCGACATCCAAAAATCTATAGCATTTCTGTATATGAACAGTAAGTTGAACGAAGTAGAGCTGAAGAAAGAAATCACTTTCACCATAGCCATAAGATGTATAAGATACCTAGGGATAAGCCTAACTAAGAAAGTCAAAGACCTTTATAAAGAAAACTATTAAAATCTTAAAAAAGATATAGAAAGTGACATAAAATAGTGGAAGGACATCCCATGCTCCTGGACTGGAAGAATTAACATAATCAAAGTAGCAATTTTACCCAAATTCATCTACATGTTTAATGCAATTCCAAACAAAATACCAGAAATATTCTTCACAGATCTAGAAAATACAATCATAGAATTTGTCTGGAATCATAAAAGACCTTGTATTGCAAAAGCAATCCTGTGCAAGAAGAATGGAGTAAGAGGCATATCACTCCCTGATCCCAAGATATACTATAAAGTTGTGGTCATCAAAACAGCATGGTATTGGCATAAAAACAGACGTGTGGACCAATGGAATAGAATAGAGACCCCAGAAATAACCCCCAAAGCTTACAGAAAACTGATCTTTGACAAAGGATATCAGTCAATCCATTGGGAAAAGGAAAACCTCTTTAGTAAATGGTGCTGGAAAAACTGGGTATCCACCTGCCGAAAGATGAAACTGAACCCCCATCTTTCACCATTAACAACAATCAACTCAAAATTGATCAAAGATCTGAATCTAAGACCTCAAACAATAAAACTACTAGTGGAAAATGCTGGGGAAACTCTGGGAGACATTGGAGTAGACAAAGACTTCTTAAATAAGACTCCTAAAGCACAGGCAATAATCCCTAAAATAGACAAGTGTGACTATATCAGACTAAGAAGTTTCTGCACAGCATAGGACACAGTAACATGTGTGAACCTACAACCCTCAGAATGGGAAAATATTTTTGTTAAACATGCCTCAGACAAGGGACTGATAACCAGAATACACAGGGAACTCAAGTGCCTTATGCGAAAAAAAAAATGATTAGCTCAATTAAAAGATGGGAAAATGAGCTGAACAAAAAATCTCTCTAAGGAAGACATACGAACAGCCAAAAAGCATATGAGGAAATGCTCAACATCCCTTATCATAAGGGAGATGCAGATAAAAACCACAATGAGATACCACCTAACCCCTTTTATGATTAAGACCCTCAGTAAGATTGGTATAGAAGGGTCATTTCTCAACGCAAAGATTAAGAATATAAAAAATGATAAGTGTTGGCGGGGTTGTGGTGAAAAGGGAACCCTCTTACACTGTTGGTGGGAATGCAAACTGGTTCAACCACTGTGGAGAACAATATGGAGGTTCCTCAAAGATCTACAAATAGAACTACCATTTGATCCAGCAATCCCACTTCTGGGTATCTATCCAAAGGATAGGAGAACGCTCAGTTGGAAAAGTGCTTGCACATCAATGTTTATTGCAGCATTATTCACAATTGCTAAGACATGGAACGAACCTAAATGTCCACAAACTGATGAATGGATTGGAAAAGAGTGGTATATATACTCTATGGAATAGTACTCAGCCATAAAAAATAACAAGACCCTGGCATTTGATAGAAAGTGGTCAGATATGGAGGATCTATTGCTGAGTAAAGTAAATCAGGCTATGAAAGAAAGTTATTGTATGTATCCACTTAATATATACCGACTATCTGCACTCTATGGTAGAAAGAGAAATATTGAAATATTGGAGGACATAAAAGCAGTGAAAGTACTTAACGAGAATAAGACAGTGGGGAAAGGGGGGGGTGAAGAGAAGAGGATAGAGAAAGATAGCAAGAGAACAAATAGAAAGGCAGGACGTCAGTGGGAAACAGATATTGCTTATTACCTGTTGATGATGATATGTATAGTATTCTCAGCTGGATTGGTCTGAGAAGTATTTCATGATAGGTAAAGTCTTTTTACAAGTAAAATGAGAAATAGTGATTGTTTCAAAAATAATAATTAGAATAATAATAATGATTGGGAAAAACATTGAAAAGATATTGAATGATGAAGTGGGGAGATTAATGTCTCTGTATTGACTGACATGCATGGCATTCCCTTTTGAAAAAGCAATGTAATACACTGTAAAGTTATATGTAATCCAATGTAATATAAAGAATATTATGATAATAATAAAGATAATAAAATAAAAAAGAAACATACTAAAATATGCCCCATCTTGAAAATAAATAAGGGGCTAGTCCATGGCCTGGTGGTTAAGGTGGCTGGATCCCACATGGCCAACTTTGCAGTATGAGTCCTGGACCTGGCATATTGAGAAACATACGAGGCAGGGGTACACATATTCTCAAAAATCCCAAAGGAAGGAAGATATGTAGAAGAAGGGACTGTGGCATGACTATGCCCGATGGGAGGTGCTTTCTCATTTTCTTTCTCTTCTCTCTCTCTCTCTTTCTCTCTCTCTCTCTCCAGGGTGTGCTCCACCTTCTGGCAAATAAATAAAATAAATAAATAACAAGAAATGTCCTTTCTGCAGTGTAAACCCTTCCACAGGTAAAACCCTATTTTTCTTTTTCAGTTATTTGCAAAGATCCTTGGACAAATGTTCTACTTTTACCAGAACCTCTTTAAGCTTCCCATTCTCACTTCTAACTTGGGCTCCAAGACTAATATTTAATCATCAATAATTACTCTCCATTGCTGAATTGCAATGTACAGTTAACTTTTAGAATCAAATAAATACATGAATAAATTTATTCATCAAGAAAACAAGTAAAAAATAACTATATCAAACTCTTGGTCCTGGGCTAAGCTGGATTCGCTCTCAGGTGACCTCAAGCAGATATTCATGACATACATTCTCCCTGTCCTTTTCCTGCGGTAACTGCTGGACTCTTGGACTCACCTAGGTGAATTTTCTCAGAAAAAGGACTTGTGTGGAAACCTGAATTCCTCCCAGGACAGTCAGCGATGGAGACTGAAACCATGTCTGGAGACAGGATGGCAGGAAGGAGTACCTGAGCCAGATTTAGGACTTCAAAAGAAGCAACTATATCCCACACAGTCCAAGATTGCTCATACTAAGAAACAACAGAGTAAGTATTTATATCTCCCTGGGTATGCCCATTATACCTATTTCTCCTTGCTTTTCTAACTCTGAGCATATCGCTTTCCTGGGGGACATTGTTCTGTTCCTAAAGAAATTTTCTTTATGCATATTCTATGTTCCCAAGACACCAGATTAAATGTCAGGGGAATTCAGGCTTTATTCCTCCTTCTCCGGGAACTCACCTGCCTCCAGGAGATCTAATCCCCTAACACCTTTTCCCAACCCTGACTTAGATTTCTCTCTAAGGTCTTAAACTGAGGAAACCTGTCTTGATCAGGTCCCCTGGATCTCCAAAGCCTTGGCTTGTGGTAGTAACACAGCTCTTGTTATCTCCAAAAATTATTTTTTTGTTATTTTATTTTGATTATTATTATTTTTTTAACATGAGCAAAGAGACAGAGAGAGAGAGAGAGAAAGGGCAAGTGAGAAAACAATTCACCAGATCCAGGACTCAAATCCCAGTCAGCTATGTGTGAGTCCAGTGCCTTTACCACTATGCCACCTGCCGGCCCCTCCAAAAAATTGTTATACTCTTCTTCAATGAGATGATAAATCATGTTTCCTCCTCTGTTCCATTAATATAAAAACCATGGGTACTGCATTTGGCTTCATTATACTTTTTCAAATACAATTTAAATGTTTATACTTATGGGGACAGCAGGTGGTGACGCAGTTGAGGCACTGGACTCCCACATGACTGACTGTGGTTTGAATCCCGGATCCAGTGCCTCAAAACTTACTCTGTGTGCTTGTGTGTGTGTACCCAAAATCTCTAACAGGAGAATGGAGAAAGGACTGTGGTGTGGCTATCCCCGCTGGGGATGATTTCTCACTTTCCCTCTCTCTGTCTCTCTCTGGTGAGTGCACATGTCATATGGCAAAAACCTCAAAAAAAAAAATCTTGTAACAAGGTTAAGCTGTAATTTAATTCTTTATGAATAAAATATTTGTGAATTACAAGAGATGTGATTAAATGGAGTATGGTCACATAACAATTCCTTTCCCTTCATACTGTCAGGACTTTTGAAAAGCATGCACATATTTGGCATGTTTTTCAACCACAGGGGCCAGGTGTCTAGAAATTTCTGTATTTCTTCTAGGTTTTCCAATTTGTTGCCAGTTGATTGTTCATAATAATCTTTATGACATTTGTATTTCTGTGGTATCAGTTGTAATGCCTCTTTTTTCTTTTCTATTTTTAAAAGTTTTTGTCACAGGGTACATGTGCTCACTGGAGCGACAGAGACAGTGAGAAGGAAAGTGAGAAATCACCCCCCGGGGGATGGCCATGCTTCAATCCTCCTGCCTCCATTCTTTTCCCAATATTTTGGGCAAGCACACACACGTGTCCTCAACTGGACTGATATGAAGTGGATTCATGTTGGGAAAGTTCACTTTACAATTAAGTGATGTATAGTGATTGAATGTATAAAATTTTAAAAGTTAAAATTAAAAATTAAAAAGGACAGTTTAGTCCTTTAAGCTGTTCTGTGTTCTACTTTGGGACTATCTGTAAAGCTGCTATTTATTGGGTCATATAATTATTCTTTCAACTCTTGAAGAAACTCAACTCTTTGAAGAATCTTGTCTTTCTTGTTTCAAGTCTATGGCCTATAATTCATACATGTTTATTATCAAGAGAAATATAAAATCTTTACTTGTCTGTTTCTCCCCATTGTAGGAGAGAAATATGTATTTATTAACTCCATTATTGGTTTTAGGATAGCTGTAATTCTCTACACCTGGATTTGGGTCTTGATAATAATTCAGTTAGAAAGAATTATTAATTTTAGATAACTGCATCTTTAAAAACTATGGCGTTCTTTCTAGGTTACCAGGAGAGGGCAAAAGGATATATGTGAGGAGTCTTCAAAAGTTGATGAAAAATGAAAATTATGAAAAGCCTATGCATGAGTGGAAAAGTGTGGCACATACACTCTATGGAATAATATTCAGTCACTAAAAATCAAAAAACAAACAAACAAAAAACAAGACCCTGGTATTTTATGGAAAGTGGATGAATATGGAAGATTTATTGCTGAGTGAAGCAAGTCAGGCTATGACTTATAACATATACCAAATATCCAGGCTCTATATAAAGAAATTGATGATAGAGATATCTTGGATTATATAGATATGAAGAAATTGGGGACCAGCAGTTAGTGTAATGGCTATGTTGCTGGACTCCCATGTAGTTGACCACGGTTCGAATCCCAGACCTGGTGGCTTAAAACTCATGCTGGGTGTGTGTGTGTGCATGCCCAGGATCCTGAGAGGAGAATGGAGGAGAAGGGATTGCAGCGTGTCCATCCCCCCTGAGAGTGATTTCTCAATTTCTGTCTCTCTGTCTCTCTCTGTCTGTCTGGCCAGTGCAAACGCCCTATAGCAAAAACCTCTCCAAAAAAAATTAAAAAATAAAGATATGCAGAAATTGAGGTAGTTAATACAGATACTATATCTTAATGTTTTGAAAAATATTTTACACCTATAAAATTTTTTATCTGTTACAGAAATAGGCATATTTGTAGCCAGCACTGAAATGTTTAAAAAGAAATAACAAGATAATACAATAAAATACCATAGACTATGACACCAAATACTTTATTCCAATGAATAATCTTACAAGTGGACCCCAAGATTCTACACTTCAATTGGTAGATGTATCTCATAGTGAAAAAATTCCCTAGAGTAATGCAATATATCACTGAAAATGTTACTCTGTCATATTTGAGGTCATCTCTGATTCTCAGACCATGTTAAGTCAGTTAATTAATACATATGACAGTATATGTAGACTACACTCAGAGTATGAATTGATAAGCTAATTTTGTTGTACTATTCCTTGGCAAGGAATATCATAAGGACTATGGATATTGAGCTGAAAAAGTGCTTCAGACTGTAAATTTCCATGACCAACTAGAAAACCTACAAGTATGCTAAAGTCTATATTATCAGTAAGAGCAGTTGAGGTAGTGATCTAGATGTAAAAGATGAATGCAAAAAGGAAAACACTGTGTTTCAGATTTTTTTTGACAATTAATTTGTATCAATAACTTTACAGTTGCCAAGTGTAATTTATTCCATAGGACGAAGATGACTCACCAAAATACAGATTGAAGGTTATCAGGTAGAGTGGTGGTTAAGGTGGCTGGATACCACATGGCTAACTGTGTGGTTCAAGTCCCAGACCAGATGGCTTGAAAATCACACCGGGCATATGTACATGTGTGCCCAGAATCCCAAGAGGAGAATAAAAGTGAAGACATTGCAGTGTGGCCATCACCCTGTGAGATGCTTTCTAGCCTTTTCTCTACCTGTTTCTATTTAATTATGCAATAAAATAAGGAGACAACTGAGAGGTGAGAAGCATAGTTGGGAAAGGGTTTATACATTCTGTGAGTTAATGAGATTGCACACACGAAGGAAACTAAATCAGAGTAAGAATAAAGAGCCCAGAAAATTTCTACCACCCACCTGCACATCATCATACCATTAAGAAAGGTGTCCAGGACCAGCAGGTAGCGTGCTGGTTAAGGTGCTGGGTAGCCCTGCGGCAAACTGCAATGTGAAGCCTGGACCTGTTAGCTTGAAAATCATGTCAGGACCACGTGCTTTTGTGTCCAAAACTCTTGAGAGGAGAATGGAGGAGAAGGTATTGTGTTTTGGTCATACCCCCTGGGGGTTGATTTCTCACTTTCCCTTATTATGTCTCTCTCCAGTGAGTGTACACACCAATGCAAAACAACATTAAAAGAGAAAGAGAGAGACAGGTATTCAAACAGAGATTATGGACCAGAGGTATAAATATGCAGAAACTGTAAGTTTTAAGTTAGTACAGAAAAACAACAACAAAACCATCAAATTATGTAATGATAAAGGAACTCATGAGCAGAGAATACTAGACCAGCAGTCCACAGAGGCAGGGATTTATAATGTATAATGCAGGGATGACAGAAGGTCCCAAAGTGTTCAAAGGCTATTATGGTGAAGAGAATGTCATCCAAACCTGTAATGAGTACAAAAAAGTACATCTGCATGATGCAGCCCTCATTAAGTCATGACCTTGCTCTGTGTCTGTATATTCATCAGCATCTTTAGGATACTGGGAGAGGTGAAACACACATCTACAAAGGACAAAATGGGCAGGAAGAAGTCCATGGATATGTGCAGGTAGGAGTCTGTGAATAGTCATTGATTTTTGCCAGTGACTACATAGACACTGTGGACACTGGCCTCAAGAAGAAATGGGATTATAAATATGAGAAGAAAACAGAAAGAAAAATTAGAAACCAAATTGGTGTGTTAAACTATACATTAGGAAAAATTAATAAGTGTACAAAAAATGGAAAGATTCTGATGTCTAATTTTTTAAACTTTATATCCCTCTACCACTCATTTCTTTTTTACATAGTTTTTATTTCTTTCATTTATTTATTTATTTTTATTTTACATTAATTCACTGTATATCAACTGTATATCATTACAGCATACAAAATACATTTTTTCATCCAGAATACACTGAAGATTTTCTTATATTATACAATCATATAACTAACCATGGTTATATATGTATATATATAAATATATAGATATTTCTATATATATACACACACATGCATATATATATATATATATATCTTTACTAATAATGATTTTTCTTTTTAATTATACTTTACATTCAGTCACTGTATATCATTACATTATTCAAAGTGAATTTTTCCAACATGAATACACTATACATTAGTCCAAAGATATAATTATCATAGACAGATAATGTTTCATTCTTTGTGCCTCTTAAATACCTCCCCCCGGTTCTCTTCCAAGTGTAATGGAAGAACAACACATGATTTTTTTTTTTATAAAAGGAAAGGAAAATTCTTTGTATATATCATTTGAGATGCAATTTTAAAAATTATTTATTTATGGAATATCATTGCAGCATACAAAATGAACTTTGCAGAATACACTGAATATTAGACCAATCAGAGATATTAACATACCTACTGTCTTCAACAGCTAATTTTCCAATTACTCTTAGAAATCCATGCTGTCCCATGAAATAAAAAGGGATTTGCAAGTATTTATGCCCTATGGTTTGGATAAACTTATAAAAGGTTTATTATCTGTTGACAAGGATCTGTATGCTGGTTTCAACTGGGCTGGACTGAGATGTATATCATGCTGAGTAAAGTCTCTTCACAATCTAAATGATATTTAGCAATTTAATGTATGAATAATAATAATAATAAAGAAAATACAAAAATGAACAAAGGGAAAACTTGCTATTAGATAGGGCACAAAGCTTAATAACATGATGTTCTTTCATTTTTTAAGAAGTTGAAATCAAAGTCACAGAAGTTACTGGAAATCATTAGAAGAAACAAGTCCTACTTCCATAATATGATCAGATTATCACCATTTTTCGGTATAGTGCTCTGAGCTCTACTAACAAGGACAATTCTTCGCTACCACAATTTATTCTGTGATGATTTACTTCCCAATAAGTCACTCAGAGCCCTCTTTATGTCTTTATTCCTCAGACTATAGATGAAGGGGTTCAGCATGGGTGTGACCACAGCATACATCACTGAAGTTGTTGCACTTGGGTGTGAATTTTGATTATTAGCAGCACTAAGATACACTCCTAGACAAGTACAATAAAACAAGGAGACAACAGAGAGGTGAGAAGCACAGGTGGAAAAGGCTTTATATTTCCCCTGTGCTGATGAGATTTTACGTATGGAGGAAACTATCTTACAGTAAGAGTAGAGGATTCCAGTGAGGGTTCCACCACCCACCAGTATGGCTCCAAAATACATGACAATATCATTAATAAAGGTGTCAGAACAGGCAAGGTGGATCACCTGATTAAGCTCACAGAATAAGTGGGGGATTTGGGTGTGTGTACAGAAGGACAACCTCAATGCCATTGAACTTTGTAACAAGGAATGTAGGGTGGTCAGGAACCAGGATGCCAAAGCCAGTGACACACAGAGCTGGGGGCTCATGATAACAGTGTAGTGTAGGGGGTGACAAATGGCCACATACCGGTCATAGGCCATCACAGTCAGAAGGAAGCCATCCAATCCTATAAAGAGTATGAAAAAGTTCATCTGGGTGATGCAGCCTGCGTAGGTGATGACCTTGCTCTGTGTCTGGATGTTCACCAGCATCTTTGGGATGGTGGTAGAGATGAGACAGATGTCTACCACAGACAGGTTGGAGAGGAAGAAGTACATGGGTGTGTGGAGGTGGGAGTCTGAGATGGTGGCCAGGATGATGAGCAGGTTTCCAGTCACAGTGATTAGGTACATGGAGAAGAAAAGCCCAAATATGAGGGGCTGCCATTCTGATTCCTCTGATAATCCCAGAAGAAGAAATTCTAAAATTCTTGTATCATTTCCTGGTTCAATGTGGTAGAGGTGACTATCAGGAAAGGGAAAGATAAAATGACTAATTTTTACTCAAAAGGGCATTACTCAGTTATAATAAAATACTACAATTTATGTTATTTAGTGAATATATATGGTATAGTATTTATCCCCTTTCTATTTTGCTCCCTTAAGGCTATCTCCAATTAGAAATTCTTGTCTCAATGTCAATCTTTCCTCAAGAGGTCATGAATTCTAAAATTTTACTGAGAAATTATTTCACACAATTGAGTAACACAACTTGAGAACTGCCCCATGTTCCAGGCAATGTCTGAGAAATGAGTGTAAATCTTTGAGAACTAAAATATTCAGAATCCATTGATAAGTAGGGAATATGAGCAATAAAGAAATAATAGAATAAGAATAAGTGTTTCATTAGAAATTGCAACTTATGTTTTCAGGGGTGTTGAACTTTATTCTTTTATTTTAAATATTATTTTATATTTAAATATTTTAAATTTTATTTTAAATTTTAAATTTATTCTTTGCTTTATTTTTTCATTTAGACTGTGATCATATATGCAAATCCTTGTAAAGATGAACTTTTTCATATTTACTGTCTTAAATCCTTATAAAAATCAACCTAAATACTTATCTCATTAAGTAATTCTCAGAACTTTAATTGAACCTTTCTATGCCAAGGGTATGTATATTGGGAATACCAAGCCTCTCAAAGCTAAATAATATTTCCTCCATACCTTTGAAAAAAGAATCATGTAATGTCTGAGATATTAACAAATACTTTGAATAACATGAAATAATGTAGGTAGCAGAGAGTGTTCATTGGTGCTTGCTTTTTCATGAGGGTGACCAGCACTAATGACAGACAAGTTGGCCATTGAACATTTTCAATATCCATACGTTGGGGTACTTACTGGGCTCTAAGACTCACCTGGAAGGGGTCTCTGAGAAGGACTCCATGTGAGGGTCTGAACTGCTCCCTGGATGTTTGATGATGGAGACTGAAGTGTGGTCCTCAGACAAGACAGCAGCACAGTGTCAAACATCAACACTGTAACCAGACTTAGGACATCAACTTCTCATCCAACTCAAGGCTACACACCATGATGGACAATAACAAAATAGATTCTTACATCTCCCTATATCTGCTCATTTGGCACATTTCCCTATCATGATTACAATCCCTGAGGACCTGATTTCTCTGTGGGACACTGTCTGGCCAGAAAGGAAAATTTTCTGTTGATTCTCTGTTCCCAAGAGAACAGAATAGGGTCAGGTGAATGCAGTCTTTATTATTCCTTCTCTGGGGACCCTGTTGTCTACAGAGTTCTCGCCTCATTAGCAGTTCTGCAAAATCAAAATTTTCCCCAAAGTCTGAGGTACCCATTTTTGTTAGTTCTGTTTGAAAATCAAAACACTGACTTGTCGTGTAGATACAGTTTCTGATATTTTCAGAAAATTGCTATTACTTTTCATCAAGTCAGAGGACAGTGTTCATCTGTTATACAACCTTGAGTAGTTATGACAGTCATGAACTTTTGGTGCTTATGACAAAGTAGCTAGGAATTTGCAGCCTCTAACATGACTTAACAGTTGGAATTAGTCCTCCATTTGGAAAACATTTAGTAATGATAAGAGATATGCTTAGAACATTTAAGTCCCATGGACTGATGTTAGAATGTTATATGAACAGTGTCAGTAAGGTGGCCTGGTGGTTAAGGCAGCTGAAACTTACATGACTAACAATGTAGTTCAAGTCCCAGACCCAGTCATTTGGAAAACATGCTGAATGTGTGTGTGTGTGTGTGTGTGTGTGTGTGTGCCCCAAATTCAAAGACAAGAATGGAAGAGGAGGGATTTTACCATGGGAGGTGATATTTTTGTTTTCCCTTTCTTGCTGCTTCTCACTATCCTTCTGAAATGAATGCATATGGCCTATAGCATAACAAAACAAAGCACACAACAAAAACAAAAATGTTATATGGATATCATTTAATTTTTAAATTTTTTAAATTTCTCTTTATTTCGATTTATTTTATACATTCAATCTCATGTTACTTAGTTTACAAAGTGAATATTTCAACATGTGCACATATCTTGCCAGTCTAGTTGACAATACTATAAAGTTATCTTCAATTGATAATAATCCATTTCTTTCCCATAAATGACTTCAGTGCTATTAGGAACTCTTTTCTTAGTTGCATAAATGAGACTCAGAAGGTTTGACTAATGATCAGAAGAAAATTATGAACTGACCAAGGGATGAGATTTGGTGAGAATCCAGTCAAGATGATGATAGGCCTTCTGCTCCAGGTTAGTGATCCCCAGACAGGGCAAATGAGCCTCCAGGAGACAGTGAGGAAATTTTTGTTCTCATAATTGGGGAGGTGCTACTGGTAGAACCCAGTGAGTTGAGGCCAAAGATAGTGTTTGACATATTATAATGCAAAGCAAAACTTACACCACAATCATCCAACCAGGATGTTAACACTGAGGAGGCTGAGAGACTTCTCTAGAACAGAATATCTCCAATATCCACATGTATATGAATCATCTGAGAATCTTATTTAAGTGCAGATTATAATTTGACAAATCTTGGGTAAAACCAGACATATGCATTTGTAATTATGTTTATACCATCTACATTGATCTAGATCAGACTTTATGTGTCAAGGATGAGGTCCAAGTTTAGAGTCTGGTAATTTTTTCCCCATAATTTCTCTTTTTTATTCATTTAAATGTTATTATTATTTTATTAAATTTTATATTCAATCCTTATATATCACTTAGTTTTAAAGTGAAGTTACCCATCATAAATACAAATCACACCAGGCCAGTTGAAGATTTGTACATGTTATCAACAGATAATAAACCATATCTGTGTCCCACAAATTTCTATTTTTCTCCTTAATTTCTTTTCTCTCACCCTATTCCCTCACTGCCTTCAGTATCCTAAACTATTTTGCATGCTTCTATATCCTCTAATCTTTTGATTTCTGCCATAGAGTGCAGAAATCACTCTATGGCAGAAATAGAGTGGTATATGTAAAGTGGAGACATACAATGTCTCTCTCTCATAGCTTGACTTCCTTTACACAGCAGTAAATCTTTTTTTTGATAAATATATATATTTTTTTAAATTTTAATTTATTTGCATTCATTCACTGTACATCATTACAGCATACAAAATGAGATTTTCCATCCAGAGTACACTGTATATTTTCTCAATCAAGCACATCAACAAACATGTTATTGTCAGCAGATGATCTTCAATTTCTTGTTTTCTGTATGTTTAGCTTCCCCCCCCATCCTTGATTCCCTATTTCCTACCCTCTGCCATCTCCCATTCTCCTCCCACACTGTCTCTGGTATCTATGTTTGCTTTCTATACTGTTTTCCCCCCACATTTTATTGAATCACCAAAGACCCTAATCAATCCAAATACCCTCATAGCAAACACAGGTGACATACACATTTCCATGAATACAAGTCTAACTTTATGCATCCTATAAAGTAGCACTGAGCTGGGGCTACATATCCTACTGCAGTCATTGAATATATATATAATTTTTTTTCCTGAAACTTTTTTTTTTTGTAACTCAATTTACATCCCTTACCTAAGCATCATCACAGCACACAAAATGCGATCTCCTATCCAGTACACACTGCATAGTGACTCAATCATGCACATTACAAAAAATTTTACATTTCTAGTTCTTAGAAATGTTTCCACTCCTTTTTCTGACCCTCTGTCCCTTCCCACCCTCCTCTCACACCACCTCCGGTGTCCACAATTGTCCTTCATTCCCTTCCCACCGAAATTGCATTGATCACACAATTTCCTACATAATCTAACTACTTTCAATGGTGAGTTCACTCATTACTACTAAGAAAACCAGTTTTAACTTAAATAAAAGAAATGCCAAGGAACTTTGCTTAAAGCCAGGAAACAGGTTAGGATTCTGTTCAAATGGTAGGTGCATGAACCTATCAGTCTCATGTACTTTTATCTTCTGTTTTGGTTCAATTTTCCTGGTTAAATTCTGGTATATAATATTCAACTCCAGACTTGTCCCTATGATTAAGTTGGCCATTTTCTTAGTTTTTGGACTCTTATTTCCGTGTGTCTGTGTTTAATTTTCCTGATACAGCACACCCTTGAGAACTTCTTGGAGATCTGGTCTGGTGCTGGTAAATTCTTTCAGGTTTTGTTTATCTGAGAATGTTCTTGTCTTTTCTTCCCACCTGAAAGATAATCTTGCCGGGTACAGTATTCTAGGCTGAAATTGCTTCTCTCGTAACACTTTGAATATATTTTCCCATTCTCTCCTCGCTCGCATTGTTTCCAATGAGAGATCTGCTGTTAGCCTGATGGGATGCCCTTTGTAGGTAACTTGATGTTTTTCTCTTGCCAATCTTAGTATCTTGTCTTTGCTGCGGTTTTGGTCAACCTGGCTATAATGTGTCTTGGAGAAGATCTTCTTGGGTTGATTCTATTTGGGGTCCTTTGTATTTCCTGGGACTGGATCTTCGAATGCCTCTCTAGGTTTGGAAAGTTTTCTTGCAGGATTTCATGGAATAGATTATCAATGCCCTTATGGGTCTCTTCACCTTCTGGAATGCCAATTATCCGGATATTTGGACGTTTGATGGTATCCAGTACTTCTCGCATATCATTCTCAAATTTTTGGGCCATTTTCTCAGTCTTCATGGTGGATTTTTCTAGGCCAGTCATTTTTCTATTCTACATCTGAGATTCTATTTTCTGAATGATCTATTCCGCTTTTAATACTTTCAAGGGAGATTTTGACTTCTTGTATTATAGACTTGATCTCTAGCAGTTCCGTTTGAGTCTTTTGTAAAGTGTGTAATTCCTCTTTTAGATCTAGCAAGAATTTCCTAATCTCCTGGAACTCGTCAACTTCTTTCTCCTTTCTCTTTAGCAGTTCATTATCTCTCTTCTCTTCCATCTCTGTTAGCTTCGACATTATGAATGCTCTAAATTTTATCAGACATTTCCATGAATTTCACCGAACTGCTTGTAGATGAAGAAGAGTCACTCTTTTTTTTATTAATTAATTAATTTATTTTTGTATATACTTTCAATCATATTGTTTGGCTTACAATGAGACCATTTTGATATGTGAACATTTCTCCCCAGACCCATTGATCGAAATATCTTCAACAGATAACACCACACCCTCCCATCCCGTCAATGCTCTACCTCTGTATCCCTTCTCCAAATGTCTTTCGTTGGGCCCCACTCCTCCACATACACCTCATCTGACATTCACACCCATCTCTTATGTTTGTTCAACTGTTAGTCAATCAGTTTCAGACATAGAATGCAGACAAACGGCATATGTTAAGTGGGGACATACAATGTCTCTCCTTCATAGCCTGGCTTGCCTCACTCAGCAGTACATCTTCCATATTCTTCCACTTTCTGTCAAAAGCCAGGGCTCTGTTGGTTTTTATGGCTGAGTAGTATTCCATAGAGTATATGTGCCACAGTTTTTCAATCCATTCCTCCATACGGGGGCATCTGGGTTGGTTCCATGACTTAGCAATTGTGAATAGTGCCGCAATAAACATCGATGTGCAAGCACTTTTCCAATGAAGAATTCTTCTGTCCTTTGGGTAGATACCGAGGAGTGGGATCTCTGGATCATATGGCAGAT
The DNA here is from genome assembly GCA_026018925.1 of Tupaia tana. Lineage (NCBI taxonomy): Eukaryota > Metazoa > Chordata > Mammalia > Scandentia > Tupaiidae > Tupaia > Tupaia tana. Next base: position 3,322,091 of record JAKSZU010000029.1, read on the forward strand.
CTATCTGTAGATTTTTGAGGAATCTCCAAATTATTCTCCACAGTGGTTGGACCAATCTACATTCCCACCAGCAGTGTAAAAGAGTTCCCCTTTCACCACACTCCCGCCAACACTTATCATTTTTTTTTTTTTTTTTTATTAGACAATCTGACTGGGGTTAGGTGGTACCTCATTGTTGTTTTTATCTGCATTTCCCTTACGATGAGGGAGGTTGAACATTTTTTCATATGCCTTTTGGCCATTCGTATGTCATCTTTAGAGAGTGTTTTCTTCATCTCCTTCTCCCATCTTTTAATAGGGCTGATCATCTTTTTTCCAAACACCTTTTTTAGTTCCTTGTGTATTCTGGTTATCAGTCCCTTATCTGATGCAACATTAACAAAAATATTTTCCCATTCTGAGGGCTGTCGATTCACACTAACTACTGTGTCTTTGGCCATGCAGAAACTTCTTAGTCTGATGTAATCCCACTTGTCTATTTTGTGGACGATGGACTCTGCTTTGAGGGTCTTCTTTAGGAAGTCTTTCCCTACATCAATGTCTCCCAGAGTTTCCCCAGCATTCTCCAGGAGCAGCTTTATAGTTTGAGGTCTTAGATTTAGATCTTTGATCCACCTTGACTTGATTCTTGTCAAAGGAGAGAGGTAGGGGTTCAGATACATCTTTCTGCAAGTGGAAGTCCAGTTTCTCCAGCACCACTTGCTGAAGAGGCTTTCATTTTCCCACTGGATTGACTGGTACCCCTTGTCAAAGATCAGTTGACTGTATGTTTGGGCACTTATTTCTGGGGACTCTATTCTGTTCCATTGGTCCACATGTCTGTTTCTGTGCCAATACCATGCTGTCTTTATTACCACAGCTTTGTAATATATTTTTGGATCGGGGATTGAGATGCCACCCACTCCATTCTTCTTGTGTAGAATTGCTTTAGCAATACGGGGTCTTTTATGATTCCAGACAAATTTTAAGATTGTCTTTTCTAGATCTGTGAAGAATGTGTCTGGTTCTTTGATTGGCATTGCATTAAATAGGTAGATTAATTTGGATAGAATTGCCATTTTGATTATATTAACTCTTCCAATCCATGAACATGGGATGTCCTTCCATTTTTTTGTGTCATTTTCAATTTCTTTTTTTACCTTCTCATAGTTTTCCTTGTGGAGGACTTTAACTTCCTTGGTTAGATTTATTCCTAAATATCTTATACTTTTAGTGGCTATGGTAAACGGAATAAGTTTTTTCAGTTCTATCTCAGTCTGCCTGTTATTCGTATATAGAAATGCTATCGATTTCTGTATATTGATTTTATATCCTGCAACTTTACTGAATTCATGTATTACTTCCAGTAATTTGTCCATGGAGACCATTGGATCTTCTATGTATACAATCATGTCATCTGCAAATAGAGAGAGTTTCACCTCTTCTTTTCCTATTCGAATGCCCTTTATTTTTTCCTCTTTTCTGATTGCGTTGGCGAGGACTTCCAGGACTATATTGAAAAGGAGAGGAGAAAGTGGGCATCCTTGTCTTGTTCCTGTGTTTAGTGGGAAAGCTTTCAGCTTTTCTCCATTCAGGATGATGTTCGCTATGGGTTTTTCATAGATGGCTTTTATTGTATTGAGAAATGGCCCTTCTATGCCGATTTTGCTGAGTCTTGATCATGAAGGGATGTTGTATCTTATCAAATGCTTTTTCTGCATCAATCGATATGACCATATGGTTTTTGTCTTTCTTCCTATTAATATGGTGTATTACATTTATGGTTTTGCGTATGTTGAACCAACCTTGCATTCCTGGAATAAAGCCTACCTGATCATGGTGTATGATCTTCTGTATAAGTTGTTGAATACGATTTGCTAGTATCTTGTTGAGAATCTTTGAGTCTATGTTCATCAGAGATATTGGTCTATAGTTTTCCTTCCTTGTCCTGTCCTTATCTGTTTTGAGGATGAGGGTGATAGAGGCTTCATAGAATGAATTAGGGAGAGATTCACCCTTTTGGATCTTTAGAAATAATTTGAGCAGAATGGGAGTTAACTCTTCTTTGAAAGTTTTGTAGAATTCAGAGGTGAATCCATCGGGGCCAGGGCTTTTCTTTGTTGAGAGGTTACTTATTACTGATTCAATCTCCTGGCTTGTTATGGGCCTATTCAGACTTTCTATTTCTTCCTGGCTCATTCTTGGTAGATTATATTTGTCCAGGAATTTGTCCATCTCATCCAGATTATTTTGTTTCTTAGCGTATAGATGTTCAAAGTATCCTCTAATGATGTTTTGAATTTCTACTATGTCTGTTGTTATGTTACCAGCCTCATTGCAGATTTGATTCACCTGGTTCCTTTCTCTCTTCTTCTTAATAAGTCTCGCTAGTGGGGTATCAATTTTGTTTATCCTTTCAAAGAACCAGCTTTTGCTTTCACTGACTTTCTGTATAGTACGTTTATTTTCTATTTCATTTATTTCTGCTCGGATCTTTATTATTTCCTTTCTCCTGTAATTTTTTGGATTTTTTTGCTGTTGCTTTTCCAATTCTCTAAGGCTTGATGTTAGGTGATCCATTAGCCTTCTCTCTGTCTTCCTCTTATGTGCACTAATTGCTATGAACTTCCCTCTTATGACTGCTTTGACAGTGTCCCAAAGATTATGGAAACTTGTATCTTCATTGTCATTGGCTTCCATGAATCTTTTGATTTCAGACTTTATTTCTTCAGAAATAGTGGAGTCATTCAGGAGTAGGTTATTTAGTTTCCAAGTTTTTAGGTATTTTTGAGGATTTCTCTTGAAATTAAACTCGAGTTTAATTCCATCATGGTCAGAGAAGATGTTGGAAATAGTTTCTATGCCTCTGAATCTGCAGAGGCTTGCTTTGTGTCCTATGATGTGGTCAATCTTCGAGAAAGTTCCATGTCGGGGTGAGAAAAAACTATATCTTGTGGTTTTTGGGTGGAAAGTTCTATAGATGTCTGTTAAGTCCAATTGATTTATGGTATCATTTAGATCCTTGATCTCTCTACCTATTTTTTGCCTAGATGATCTGTCCAGAGGGGATAATGTGGTGTTGAGATCTCTAACAATTAGTGTGTTGCAGTCTATCTCCCCTTTCAGATCTAACAATCTTTCCTTCACATATTTGGGTGCTCCTGTGTTAGGAGCATAGATATTAATAAGCGTTATATCTTCTCGATCTATAGAGCCGTTTACTATGATATAGTGCCCTTCTTTGTCTCTTCGGACACTTTTTGTTTTAAAGCCTATTTTGTCAGAAATTAGTATCGCAACTCCAGCTCTTTTTTGGTTCCCAACTGCATGGAAAACCTTTTTCCAACCCTTCACTTTCAGTCTATGTATGTCTTTTTCCATGAGGTGGGTTTCTTGTAGGCAACAGATAGAGGGTTTCTGTTTTTTAATCCATTCAGCCAGTCTGTGTCTCTTGATTGGAGAATTTATCCCACTAACATTCAATGTTATTATCGATGTTACAGGATCTGTATCGACTTTTAAGTTAGCCATTGTCTTGGTTGCCTGTTATTTCTTTGTTTCTGGCTGTTGCGTCTTTAGTTTTCCTGGAACAGTACTTTCTTCAGGATTTCTTGAAGAGCTGGTCTGGTGTTGGCAAATTCTTTCAGGTTTTGTTTGTCTGAGAAGATTTTAATCTTTTTTTTCCCAAATGAAGGATAATCTTGCAGGGTATAATAGTCTTGGCTGAAATTGTTTCTCTCTTAACACTTTCAGTATGTCTTCCCATTCTTTTCTTGCTTGCATTGTTTCTGATGAGAGGTCTGGTGTTAGTCTTATGGGATGGCCTTTGTAAGTTACTTCTCGTTTCTCTCTTGCCAGTTTTAGTATCATGTCTTTTTCTGTGACGTTAGACAGCCTGGCTAAGGTGTGCCTTGGGGAAGATCTTCTGGGGTTGATTCTATTTGGGGTCCTTTGTATTTCTTGGGTCCAGATGGTTCGGTGCCTCTCTAGGCTTGGGAAATTTTCTTCCAAGATGTCATGGAATAGATTTTCCATTCCGCTATTAGTTTCTTCACCTTCTGGGCTGCCGATTATTCGGATGTTTGGGCGTCTAATAGAGTCTAGTATTTCTCATATATTATCCTCATGTTTTTTAGTTATTTTCTCGATCTTTTTGTAGTTTTTTTCTAGATCAGAGGTTTTATCTTCTTCATCAGAGATTCGATATTCAGCATGGTCTAATCGGCTCTTAATACTTTCCAGAGAGTTTTTGATTTCTTGTATTATAGACTTTATCTCTAATAGTTCCACCTGATTCTTTCTCAGAGTATCCATTTCTTCTTTCATATCCTGGAAGGACTTCCTAATTTCCTGTAGTTCATTGTCTCTTTTTTTTTCCAATTCACAGAATTTGGTCACCATGAATGTTCGAAATTCTGTGTCTGTCATTTTGGTAACGTCCTTCATATTTACGAGACATGGAGGGGCATTTTCCTTTGTTGGAGACATATTTCCTTGTTTATTCAGACCTGAGGCTCTTTTTCTACTTTTAGCCATTGGAAGATTACTTCCCATTTAAAGACCTCTTGGGAGAACTTTTGTCCCACTAGAAGTAAGAGTCTTTCCTTTTTGATGGGAATAGCTGTTTGTTGAAGTCTCTCTTCTGTTGTTTTTACCAATGTGTTTTCAGGAGGGGAACTCTACAGAACTGTCTAACAAGCAGTATCTCCTTTTTCAAAGGGGATCAGTACTAGGGAGGATTCTAGAGACACTTACCTTCCTAGGAAATTTCAGATATATGATTCTAGACCTGTCTAGTCTGTCTGGCACGGTAAAAAATGTGGAGGAGAGGACAATATGCAACGAAAGGAAAGACAACACAGAAAAATAAAGAAAAAGCCAGAGGCTTGCAGGAGAGCCTTTTGCCTGCTGGCAGGCACGGAAAGCTTGGAGGGAGAAGGAGAGTAGGTATTAACAAGAGAATGGAGGGGGTTCAAGAAAAAAGCCACCGCAAGGAGATCCTGGCTACCTACCTAGAAGGTGGGGTCTGGGGCCTGGGGGTCTGGAAGTGGGGTGGGGGTCAGAGGTGACCCTCCGTCAGTATCCCTTGCTGGCCAGAGGCTTGCAGGAGAGCCTTTTGCCTGCTAGCAGGCACGGAAAGTCTAGAAGGTGGAGTCTGGGGCCTGGGGGTCTGGAAGTGGGGTGGGGGTCAGAGGTGACCCTCTGTCAGTATCCCTTGCTGGCCAGAGGCTTGCAGGAGAGCCTTTTGCCTGCTAGCAAGCACGAAAAGTCTAGAAGGTGGAGTCTGGGGCCTGGGGGTCTGGAAGTGGGGTGGGGGTCAGAGGTGACCCTCCCTCAGTATCCCTTGCTGGCCAGAGACTTGCAGGAGAGCCTTTTGCCTGCTAGCAGGCACAGAAAGTCTAGAAGGTGGAGTCTGGGGCCTGGGGGTCTGGAAGTGGGGTGGGGGTCAGAGGTGACCCTCCCTCAGTCTCCGTTGCTGACCAGAGGCTTGCAGGAGAGCCTTTTGCCTGCTAGCAGGCACAGAAAGTCTGGAGGGAGAAGGAGAGCTAGGTATTAACAAGAGAATGGAGGATGGGGTTCAAGAAAAAAGCTGCCGCAAGGAGATCCTGGCTACCTACCTAGAAGGTAGAGTCTGGGGTCTGGGGTTCTGGAAGTGGGGTGGGGGTCAGAGGTGACCCTCCCTCAGTATCCCTTGCTGGCCAGAGGCTTGCAGGAGAGCCCTTTGCTTGCTAGCAGGCACGGAAAGTCTAGAAGGTGGAGTCTGGGGCCTGGGGGTCTGGAATTGGGGTGGGGGTCAGAGGTGACCCTCCGTCAGTATCCCTTGCTGGCCAGAGGCTTGCAGGAGAGCCTTTTGCCTGCTAGCAGGCACGGAAAGTCTAGAAGGTGGAGTCTGGGGCCTGGGGGTCTGGAAGTGGGGTGGGGGTCAGAGGTGACCCTCCGTCAGTATCCCTTGCTGGCCAGAGGCTTGCAGGAGAGCCTTTTGCCTGCTAGCAGGCACAGAAAGTCTCAAGAAGAGTCACTCTTTTCCCATGGAGGAGAGGTATTTTCTCATTTTCCCATATTTCTCGTGATTTGGCGGTGATTTCTTGTCATCTGATGGACGGTATGTTTCTTTCAAATCCTTGAAGTTCAGTCTAAATGTTCAGAAGCAAGCAGAGGTGATCTAGAATCTCTTTGCTGATCTGTTGTGATTGCTGGTGTAGCAGATTCAGTAGATGTTGGGGAATATTTTAACCCTATTAGTATTTGGATGTTTAGCCACAGTGCTCTTAGATCTGTCTAAGAACACATTGAATGGATATTGGAGGGTGGAGAGACAAGAAAAAGGAAAAAGAAAAAGGGAGAGAGAAACAACAACGAAAATAGAAAAAAAGACAAAAAAAATTAAAAATTGTAATTACTGTTCTTTTTATTTTAAAAAAAAATCACAAAATAGTAAACCGCGCGGTGCGCAATCTATTTCGCTGGTGCCATGTGGAACCTTGCTCTGAGGGCCCGACTTCTTCTGCCTGGTGGGAGGACCAGAGCCACAATTAACAAGATAAGAGGTGGAGCCAAGAGCCAGAGAAAAACTGTGCCTTTTTAAAAAAGTGTAAAAAGGAAAAATTACAAAAAATAAGGGAAGGCAGAAGCAGGGAGAGAAACGAACTGAGAGACAGAAAGAGAGATTGAAGGCTGGGGGGTGCGGTGGGGGCTCCCTACCGCTAGCTCATTTGTTGGAGGCTGAATTATCAGTAGAAAATCTTCATTCCCTGAAAAATCTAGTTCGCTGGTGCCATGTGGAACCTTGTTCTGAGGGCCTGGCTTCTTCTCCTCAGCAGTAAATCTTCTGTATCAATCCACTTTCTATCAAAATGTAAAGATATTTTTCAATTTGTTTAGGACTAAGTTGTATTCCATAGATTATATGCACCACACTTATTCAGTCCATTCATCTGTTCGTCAACATTTGGGTTGGTTTCATGCCTTAACAATTGTGAATAATGCAACAATAAACAGATGTGCAAGCACTTTTCTGATTGAGCATTCTTCTATCCTTTGGGTAGATACCCAGGAGTGAAATTGCTGTATCATATGGTAGTTGTATTTGCAGATCTTTGAGGAACCTCTATATTGTTCTCCACAGTGGCTGGACCAATTTACATTCCAACCAAGAGTGTAGAAGTGTTCCCTTTTTACCACAGCCCCACCAGCACTAATCATTTTTTTGTTTAATCTTAGCCATTCTGATTTGGGTTAGGTGGTGTCTCATTTTGGTTTTGATCTACATCTCCCTTATGATGAGGGATGTTGATTATTCATATGTTTTTTAGTTGTTCATATGTCTTCCTTAAAGAGTTGTTTGTTCAGCTCATTTTCTCATCTTTTAATTGGGCTGATCATTTTTTTTTCCTGGGTAAGCTACTTGAGTTCCCCGTGTATTCTGTTAATAGTCTCTTATCTGAAGCATAGTTTACAAAAATATTTTCCCATTCTGAGGGTTCTCGATTCACACTACTGTGTCTTTAGCTGTGCAGAAACTTCTTAATTTGATGTAATCCTATTTGTCTATTTTTGGGATTATTATCTATGCTGTAAGGGCCTTATTTAAGAAGACATAGCTCACCACAATGTCTGCCAGTTTTCCCCAGTGTTTTCCACCAGTAATTTTATAGTTTGAGGTCTTAAGTTTAGATCTCTGATCCACTTTGAGTTTATTTTTATTGGTGAGAGATAGGGGTCTAGGTTTATCTTTCTGCAGGTGGATTCCCAGTTTTTCCAGCACCACTTGTTAAAGAGGCTTTCCTTTTCCCAGTGCATTGATTGTCAAATCTACTAATTGACTATAGGATATAGAAACACAGTATATAGCTGTAAATACCAGACATAGTGTGTGTGAAAGAGGAGGGTCTGAGGAAGGACATTTGGGAGAGGGACAGGGAGGCAAAGCATTAATGGCACAAAGAGGTGTGGTATTATCTGTTGAAGATATTTTGTAGCTTTATCAACAGTACTAGGGAGAAATGTTCATCTATTGAAATATCCATTTTGTAAGACAAATACTAATGTGATTGATTGTATGGAAGAAAATGAAATGAAAAAAAAATTTTTAAATAAAAGGAAAAAAAATTAAAATCAGTTGGCTGTATGTTTTCATGCTTATTACAGGGTCTCTATTCTGTTCCATTGGTCCATATGTTTGTTTTTGTGGCAATACTATGTTGTGTTTATTATCACAGCTTTGTAATATATTTTGAGGTCAGGAGGTTAGATGTCTCCTACTTCACTCTTTTTGTGCCAGAATTTCTTTGGCAATATGGTGTTTTTGTTTTGTTTTGTTTTGTGATTCCAGACAAATTTTGAGTGTCTTTGTAAATCTTTGAGTGTTTAAAGTGCTGGATACTCCCACATGGCTGACCACAGTTCAAGTCCTGGACTTGGTCATTTGCTTTCTCACTTTCTCTCTCTCTCTTGTCAAATTAAAATAAATAAATAAATAAATAAATAAATAAATAAATAAATAAATAAATAAAATGGAATAAAAATAATTATTTTAAAGATAATATTTGACATTCAATAATAAATTATAGTTTATGAAAATATTTTATATTTGCTGCCTAATTGAGCCATATAATAACCAGTTATTGTATGCACATGTGTCCAGTGTGATTCTTCAAGCTGCAATGTCTGGGACTCAAACCTTATAGTTGGCCATGTAGGATCCAGTGCTTGCCTTAACCACCACAACCACCTGATGGCACAAAGGCTTCTTTCTTTTTTCTTATAAAATTATTTATTAATTATTATTAATTATTTTTAAATTTTTATATAGAGCAAAGAGAAACAGAGAAAGAGAAAAGGAAAGTGAAAAAACGAGTTACCAGGTCCAGGGCTCAAATTACATCATGACCATTCCCCATGTGGGGTGATTTCTCAGTTCCCCTCTCAATCTTTCTCTGGCAAGTGCACATGCCTTGCATAATACATCATTATAAAAATAATTATTCATTTAATTTTATTTATTATTATTAATATTTTATAATGGCAATATTAGGGACAGAGAGAGAGTGAGAGAAATAAAAAAGAAAGGTACCAGGTTCTGGGACTCGAACTGCAGTCAGCAATGTATGGGTCCAGTGATCTTATCACTTTACCACAGGCCAGCCCCTTGTAGGAAAATTTTTGAAATGGCATTATATGGTTGGATAGGTTTAGATTCTTGATAGTGGTAGTGGTAGTATAAGGGTATTCATTTTTCCAAGTTTATCCAAATATGTACATTAAATATATACAACTTTTGTATACTATTTATACCTCAATAAAGCTTTTTAAAAGGGAACAAATGTATTTGTTCTTTATTTTTATTTTGGACTTCTGTTAGTAACTGTGTGATTGCCGTATGATAATAAGCAATTTATGCCAAAATATAAATTTAAAACTTTTACATTTTAAACAGATGTTTTTGTTTTTCCTAGCAGGTGTATGTCCTTGCTAGGGAGAGATAGAGAGGTAGTGAGAGAGGAAATGAAGAAAATGCCCCCCAATGGGAAATGGTCAGGCTGTAATCTCTTCTCCATTTCTCCCTCCTTTTTGGATTTTGGGCATGCATGCATACACTCATGTCTGGCGTTTTTCTTAGTCTTCCAGGTTTGGGACTCACCCTGTGAAATCTAGCTGCTTTACTCATAAGGCCATGGACCCAGCCCACAAAAAAAATTTTTTTAAATATATATTTAATTTTATCTATTACCATTTTTTAAAAATTTGCTATAGGGCATGTGTACTTATGAAACACAGAGAGAGAGAGAAAGTGAAAAAGCAAACTGCCAGGTCCAGGACTCAAACCATGACCAGTCCTGTGATTGTCCAGAGACTATACCAACACATCATTTGCTAGTTTCACTCACAATATTTTTAATTAAACCATATTAGCCTCTTAATTTTTTAATTGATGACATTCTTCACTCAGCAGTAAATCTTCCATATTCTTCCACTTTCTATCAAAAGCCAGGGTTTTGTTGTTCTTAATGGCTGAATAGTATTCCATAGAGTATATGTGCCACAGTTTTCCAAACCATTCATCTGTACGGGAGCATTTGGGTTGGTTCTATGTCTTAGTAATCGTGAAAAGTGCCGCAGTAAACATCGATGTGCAAGCACTTTTCCAATGAAGAATTCTTCTGTCCTTTGGGTAGATGCCAAGGAATGGGATTGCTGGATCATATGGTAGTTCTATTTGTAGACTTTTGAGGAATCTCCAAATTGTTCTCCACAGTGGTTGGACTAATTTACATTCCCACCAGCAGTGTAAGAGAGTTCCCCTTTCACCACACCCCTGCCAACACTTATCATTTTTAGTTCTTTTAATCTTCGCCATTCTGACTGGGGTTAGGTGGTATCTCATTGTTGTTTTGATATGCATTTTCCTTACGATGAGGGATGTTGAGCAATTTTTCATATGGCTTTTGGCTATTTATGTGTCATCTTTAGTGAGTGTTTTTTTTCAACTCCTTTTCCCATCTTTTAATAGGGTTGATCATCTTTTTTCCAAACAGCTTCTTTAGTTCCTTGTGTATTCTGGTTATCAGTCCCTTATCTGATGCAAAATTTACAAAAATATTTTCCCATAATGAGGGCTGTTGATTCTCACTAATTACTATGTCTTTTGCTATGCAGAAACTTCTTAGTCTGATGTAATCCCACTTGTCTATCTTGGGGATTATCGACTGTGCTTTGGGGGAGGGTCTTATGTAAGAAGTCTTTCCCTATACCAATGTCTCCCAGAGTTTCCCCAGTGTTTTCTAGAAGCAGTTTAATAGTTTGGGGTCTTAGATTTAGATCCTTGATCCACCTTGACTTGATTTTTGTCAAAGGTGAGAGGTAGGCATTAAGATTCATCTTTCTACAGGTGGAAATCCAGTTTTTCCAGCACCATTTGCGAAAGAGGTTTTTCTTTTCCCACTGTATTGACTGGTACCCTTTGTCAAAAATCAGTAGACTGGGGACCAGCAGTTAGCGTAATGGCTATGTCGCTGGATTCCCACGTAGTCGACCGCGGTTCGAGTCCAGGACCCGGCGGCTTAAACTCACGCCGGGCGCGTGTGCGTGCGTGCCCAAGATCCCGAGAGGAGAATGGAGGAGAAGGGATTGCGGCGTGGCCATCCCCCCTGGGGGGTGATTTCCTGCTTTCTATCTCTCTGTCTCTCTCTGTCTGTCTGGCGAGCGCACGCGCCCTATAGCAAAAACCTCTCCAAAAAAAAGAAAAAAAAAAAATCAGTAGACTGAATGATTGGGAATTTATTTCTGTGGACTCAATTCTGTTCCATTGGTCCACATATCTGTTCCTGTGCCAGTACCATGCTGTTTTGATTACCACAGCTTTGTGGTATATTTGTGGGTCAGTGAGTGAGATGCTGCCCACTCCACTCTTCTTGTGTAGAATTGCTTTTGGAAATACAGGGTCCTTTATTATTCCAGATGAATTTTATGATTGTCTTTTCTAGATCTGTGACGAATGTGTCTGGTACTTTGATTGACATTGCATTAAATAGGTAGATTAATTTAAGTAAAATTGTCATTTTGGTTATATTAATTTTTCCAATTCAGGAACATGGGCTGTCCTTGTGGGGACACGTTTAAGAGAGAGAGTCTGAGGTGTGGGGACATGCTCTGAGCAAACACCACATGCTCTTTTGGGGTTTGGCAGAACCTTGTAACTTGTCTTTCCTTGACCTTGGCTGCAGACAGAGCAAGGGTGGAAATTGCTAGGGGCGTTCCAACAGACACATGTGATAGACTTCAAGAAACATCTTGGCAAAATCCAATCCCTGCTCTGCATCTGAAAGGTTCCTTAGCGTACTCTGGGTGTGGTGGTGCGAGAAGATCTTTAGCTCCTTACCCACACCTAACAGCTAGTTTTTTGCATTAGAAAGGAAGATGAGATTTTCTCTTGATGGGATTATCACCAAGGGATACACCTGGCCTGGTGTGACTAAACCCTCATAGATTTGTTAACTGCTTCTTATTGTCTATAACCTGGCAACCAATGTATGAAGTGTCATAAAACATATACATGTGTAATGTCTC